>JAVUNC010000250.1:0-10484 GCA_032173965.1 Sitta carolinensis
GTAAACTGAGCACGAGGCCAAAATGGCTGAGGAGGAAAAACCAGTGTTGAAAAAACCCAGTTGAATAAGAAACCAAGCTAAGGATTTTCCCCCCTAGAGTCTGAGAATGTGGTGTTAATCTAGCTGGAAAAGCAGCCATGCTCTGTTTCCTCAGGACATAATGAGGAAAATATGGATTCAGTAAACTTATAGAAACCTCCACATTTCATCAGTGGCCTTTATTCACTTAAAGTTTAAGACTGGAACTCCACCCTCTGGAAGGGTCCGCACAACCAAAGCCATTTCTTACACCTTGTTTCTCTCAAGGCCTCTCTGCACACAGCTGCACTCTTAGCTTGCAGCAGTGCTCCATGCACTCCCCAGGCACCGCTCTTGGGGAATGGTGGGTCAGTCTTAAAGCAGCCCCACGCCCTGCATCCCAGGAATGCTGTGCCGACCAAGAAAGAGTACTACCCAGTTTGACAGATCCATCCTTCAAGAAGAATGTTTTCACTTTTACATCTCTGTGAATCCGATGGTTGGAGTGAAGGAAATTTAGTGCTTGCAGGCACTGATAGAAAAAAAAACAACAGGAGGGTAAAAATTAATTACCTGATTTATCACCAAGAAAGGAAATGGCTCTAAAGGACCTCGTTCTAGCTGAAAGGTGAGCAGTGGCAGAACACAGTTTTTGTCAAGAGGAAGAGTTGCTGCTTCATAAAGTAGTAGAGCAGTATTTTTCTAGGTGAAGACATTTACCTCTCGAAAGAGAAATGGCAAATGTTGTTACAGACTGTCCCCTGCAAACACAGACAGAATGACTTCTGCGTGCAGGGCATGGGCTCTCTCCATCCAGGTGACGACAATCATTTGCCATTAGTTTAAAAAATTTGCTACCAGCACTTGCTTTTAAGGCAAGGAAGCAATACAGACAGGCTCCCGGCAAACACACAGAGGCAAAGTTGAGAAAAGTAAAAAAATATTTAAAAAAGAGGGGTACCACAACAGTTGTACTGGTGGGCCCTCCCCCTAAGACACTCTTGCTTCTCCATGTCATCAAAGCAATACAAAAAAACAAAGCTTTGAACATGAAATCACTCTGTTCTTACCGCTGTCTAGAAGCACCAGTCTGCACAAACATTCAAGCACCAATGGCTCCTTACCTCTTGGCAGATAGCTGCTATCTCTCTCCAGCCATACAGATTCTTTAATGACATGCTTAAAGACCCTCCGTCCATGTATTCCATAATTATCCCGAGTTTATCCCCAACAAGGTAGCTGAAAGAAGGAAACGATGGCATGGAGATGAATGTGCATCGCTAAATTACCTTACCAAAAACACTACAGGTTGTCTATTTCAGGGCTCTTGTTAATGAATGCAGAATAAAAGGAAGAGGCATTCCCCCTAGGTTTGCACCACATGGAGTCTATGCAGTCTATGAGAAAGGCCCATCCATGAAAATGGATGTCTTAGTGGGAAGAAAGTGAAAAAATGCAGGGAAATAATTCTTTGATGACTTATCAGCACTTATCATAAAACACAGAAATATGTTCAACTTAAAAAAGAAAAACTCGAACCAACCCCAAACCAACAAAAAACCCTGGGTAGTGAACTTAGGGGCTGTTGTTTTGTCAGACAGGGCTAACCCAGGTTTTTCAAAAGAGGTTTCCAACAATGCATGCCAGAAATATTAAGCAAACAAAATGCACTTCCTCCCATATACTTTTATAGAATAGATAAATAAAAATAAAATCTCAATTCTCCAGCAGTCCCTTTGGAAGGGTTTTTTTTTAACCTTTGTCTTGCAGTACATAAATGATGTTCACATGATAGTACAAGAACTACTTACCTGTCTAAATAGTTAATAATATTAGGGTGCTTCTTGTCCCTTACAACGAGGGTTCATTGACAATTAATTCCTTTTGGGGCTGTTTTAGGAGACTCATTTTCCCTTTAGGCACCTAAAAGACATTGAAAACCATTAACCTGAGAAGTCTGTTGCAAAAGATCAGAATGAGCATGGAGTGAGTTGTTTCTGGAGGAACAGAGCCCAGCTATACCAAACTGCCTGGTGATTACACATCAGAGTTCAGTCATTGACATGGGCAACAGCCCATGTCTTGCTGGTCAGTACTAGTTAGAATGCATGACATTTTGTCTTGTCAGTTTGCTAACAACAGTCTCTTAAACTATCAGCCTCGGAAACTCTAACAAATCTGTGCCTAAATTCTTTTCCAATGGCCTTAGGTTTATCAGCACTATTACCATTCATACACGATTTGCAAGCACAAAGCAGTTTTGTTCCTGTGAAAATAACACAAAATATTCTGGGAAAACCCTTTAGGAAATCTATGGAGTTGGAATTTTTTCAAATGCAAACTGTTGCTCTCCTTGATGGCAAAACAAAGGAAACAGACAGGCATTACAGATAAAATGCCATCCTAAAGGATCGTTAATGTTACCTGAAAAAAACAGAATCTTACCACTTCTTAACTTGTTGACTTTTGATTTTGCAACTCAAAAGAACATCCTTGAACAGTTTAGATTTGCAGCTGTTTCCTGGCCTTAAAAAGAAATAATCCGCTCCATGGAATTTTATGGATATGCCCTGAGTTCCTTGTAGACTTCTCTCTAAGCACAATTAAAAGCATGGTACTCCAAGGGGATTAAAAAGCTACCAGGAAGAATCAGGTGTATTTGCTGTCAGACAGATAAGAGCTTTCAAAAGTCTTAGCTGTACCCCCAAAGAGCTGTCCAAAAGAGATGGGGCAGGATAATACAGTCTGTGATTTTTTAGGAACAGCCTTTTACAGGAAAGATCACCTGGAAACCCAAAGCTCCAGCCACAGCTCACACCAGAGGGAAAGGCATCAAGAACTGCAAAATCTGGGATGATTGACACTTACCTTTCCTCCTGTGGCAGTTCAGTCCCCTGTATAGACCGTTCCAAAACCCTGGAAACCAAAACAGCAGCAAAGAAAGGAGAAGCCATTTAGTTTTCCCACAAGTGAAAGTCAGCCCAGACAGGAGATCTCTGCTGCCTGGAATTTTATAAACACCTGGCATCACCTAAATCATCAGCCAAGAGCCCAGCGCCCACCAGCCCTCTGCAGGGTGTCCAAAAGAAAAAAGTAGGTGCAACACGAAGGTCTAGTAACAAATCTTTAGATGCACACATTGGATTTATTTTATTCCAAACCTATGAGGGGGGCCCGGGTGGGGCATGGAGCACGTCTACAAAAATGGAAAGTAATATCTTTCTTTTTTTTTCCCCCATTGCCTTTCTGAGTCCTCAAGAACTTCTTACTGCTCTGGTTCTCAGATCTCTTATTTTTAATTATATAGGCCCTATTTTTGAGAAAAAGAAATGATTTCTCCTTTAAAAATAGGTAAAAAGGTGCCAGGAACTAGAGAGACAGGAGATCTTTTTAGGTCCCGGGTTTTTGCGGGGAAGGAAAAAACACTTAACCCTTTGAAGCTGTGTTTACACCCTTTTAATACCCGTTACAAATTTTTGGTCCCGTTTTTGAGAGACCGAAGGGATTTAAAACCCCCCTGGCTGAACCCCCCATTTGGAGCTTGCCGAAATTCCACTTGGGGTCGGTTTTCCCCCAGTTTAAAAAAAACCGGCCCGTTGTTTGGAGAAGGAATGGGTTTTGGCCCACCCTTTGGGAATTTTTTTTCCCGTCCAAAATATTTTGTCACAGGGTTTTCCCACATCCAAAAAAAAAATCCCTGGGGAAAAGGGAAAAAAATGAAAGTTTACTTCAAAATGGAGAAACCCCTTATCCCGCAGGTGAAAAATGCAGCCCCCCTCTCTGGGGGGTGTGAGCTGTAGTCTTTGGGTAAAAAAAGAAACAGCAGAAAAAAAACAAAGGGGCAGGGAGCCCCATAGCAACCCGGTGACCTTTCACCCAAAGGGGTGGTTTTTACAGGCCCCTTTTAAGACTTACCTTTGGCAGGAAAAAGGGGGGAAAAAGAAAAATTAGAGGAGGGCAGGGCAGGGGGGGAAAAAACACATTTCCAAGGCGAAGTGTTTGTTTTTCTAGGGAAAAATTAACACGGGTCCATTTAGACAAGAAGTTCAGGGAAAAAACCCACTTAGTTTGGGGCCCAGGGAAAAATCTTTCCTTTTTTCTTCTTTTTTCTCCCCGGAAGATGTTGTACTCAACCGGTTTTTGGGGTTTTTTGGTGTGGGAATGCCTGCTTTTAGAGGCTACTGGGTAAAAATTTCTCTGTTCCCGAGGAAAGCATAGATCTGTGGGCAAGAAAAACGTTTGTGTTTAGAAAGGGGCCCCAGCGAGATGCTTCTCATTTGACTTTAGGTTTAGGGAAAGGGCCATTAGGGAAAAACCCTGTTTTCCCGGGCCCTTTTAGAGGCCCAACCCCCTCTTGACATGGGGGGGGGGCTGCACCCGGGGCTCTCTTCATCAAAAATTTTTGGGCACGTAAAAGGTACAGGTGCGTTAATTTTGTTAATTTAGTATTAGATTTTGTCCAAAAGGGAAAGGGCAGGGAAACCCCCACAGGACAGTTTCTTTTGAATGTGCCTTTGGACCCCACTTTGCTCCATGATGACAGATACAAAGTTGCACAGATACAAATGGGGGTCCTTTTACCCCCGGGGTACCCTTTTTAAAAAACAATGTATCTATTCTTATCCAATGGTAAAAAAATCATAGGGCCCCCCTCGAATGCAGGAAAATGATGAATTTTAAATTAAAGTTCAGAGCTGATTTTCCGGTGCCAGTGGCTGGGGGGTGGGGGAAGCTCCTTTTTCCAGTATGCCCTCCCGAATTTTTTAGCTTGAATGACCCGGGCTGCCCGAACAAAAAAACCCTAAATCTTTTTAATTACACCAAAAAAAATGCTTGGGCCCCCGTGGCCCCTTTTGATTCTGGAAGTCCGTTCTGGGGTTTAAAGACAGGGGGAGCTTGGTTGTCTTCCTCTCCTTTTTTACTCTCTAGAAAAAGGGGAGCCCAAGCCCGCTTCTGGGTTCTTTTGGGTTTTTGCCTTGGGGGATTAACAGCAGTGTGAGGGAAATTGTACAATTTATTTTCCAAACTTTTTTTTTATGCATAAATTTTATTTCCCGCCCTTTTCTAAGGAGAAATCATCAAAAATTTTGGGGAAAAAAATGGGGAAATTTTGAGTTGCCCCAAAAACTTTAAAATTTGGGGGGGGGTAATTAGGGCAATGCTGCAATTGTGACCCAAAATTTGGGCCCTTTCTGATTTGGGGCCCCCCAGTTTTGGTTCCAAAAAAAACTGGGGGGGCTTGGTTGGGCTTTCCTCCCTTTTATATTCTCTAGAAAAAAGGGGGAGCCCAAGCAGCTTCTGATTTTTGGTGTTTTGCTCTGTGGGTAGACCCGTAGTGTGGGCGACAGTTTTTTGGGCACAAAAATTTTTTAAATCTTATTAAAAGTGCATAAAACTTTTCCAAACTTTTACTAAGGAGAAATCATCAACTTGGATAGAAATGGGATTCTGAGTTGCTAAAAAAAATTAGAGGGGGGGCTAATTAAAAAATGTTTCATATTGTTTTGAAAAAATGTATTCCACCATGGCTAAAAAAAAAACAGCAAGAAAATTTTTTTGTCTGCAAAACCGGGGTTTTTTCTATTTTTAAAAACTCTTTAAAAGAAAAAATTAAAAAAACGCCAGAAACTCCTTTTTTTTTCTGGGTGTAAAGAAAACTGTTTTGGAACCCTTTTTTTTCAGGCTACAAAGGGCCCGCTCCTATTGCAAACGGCCAAAATTCATGGCTTTTCTCCACAAAACCCCAAAAAGCTTTGGGCCCTCACAGGGGTTTCCTTTTTAAATCACCGAGCATGGGGGGTTTTTTTTGTATCTAGATGCAAGTTCAAACCCGTTAAAGGGGCAAGGAAAATAATTAAACAAAATGGGTTTTTAAAAAAACTGTCTTTTGTGAAGAATCCTTTCGGGAAAGGTCAAGGGCGACCCAAAAAAAAAGAGGGATTTTTTTTTTCCAGGGGTTTCTCTTTCCGTTAGCAAAAATTTCTTTTTCCCTTGCAAAACAAGAAAAAAGCCAATTTGGGCCCAGGCTTTTTTTTTTCTCCAGTCATTTTTAAAGGGGAGAACAAAATTTTTTAAATTTCGAATTTTTGAAAATTTAAATTGCTTTTCCCTCAGTTTTTGGGACAAAATTTCAGGAGTTTTTAAAAAGGGACTTCTAGAAACTCTGCCACTCTGGGATTTTGGGGAAATTTTCTTGTTGAACCGCAGTGAGGGAAATTACGGGCCCCCCTGCCACGGCCCCAAACCCCTCAAGGAAAGAACCCCCGCAGGTTTTAATCACGAAGTGCCCACATCTAAAAAGAAAAGAGCTACAGGCCCCCCCTTTGTTGGGGTGAAGCTGTTGCTGGCTCCCCAAGTCCCAGTGTTTAAAAGGGGCCCTTTTTATTTCAAAAAACAAATCAGGGTTAAAATTAGGGATAGGGATGAAAACCGGGTTTATTTCAAAAGGGCCCGATCAGATGCCCCCAGGGAAAAAAACCCCTGTATTTATTAGCTACTTCTCCCATTTCAGGTGTCACAGTGAGACTCATTCTGCTCTCTTTAAATTGTAAGGTTCGTTAATGCAGGGGAAAAAGTTTCTTGCTCTTAATGGGAACTAAAAAGTCCTGCTTGCTTTTCCCTTTGGTTGGGTCCCTGAAACAGGTCTTTCAGTCCCAACATTTAAAGGGATGGCAGAAGTAGCTAGGACAGCCCTAGGTGTTGGTAAAGCGGGAAAGGGCTGCAAAAAGTGGTCTGCACTTTTAAAGGGGACCGATATCTAACGTGGTTTAAATTTTTTTTTTTTTAATGCACGTCGTCCTTAACCCGTTGGGAAAAGGCGGATTTTTTTGCTGTTCCAGTGAAAGGTCCTGCCCCCATCTCCAGGGAGGACCCAAGTGGGTGTGTGAAATCCGGGGACAGTTTTGTCGCCGTCAGGGAACCTTCCCTTCCGGCTGTACAGCCACTCGCAGGGAAAGATAAAAAAATGATTTCGATGTGAGGCTTGCTAGATTGAGGGCTTCATTTTCCGCCAGAGCTGGATGTTTTTGCGGGCGATACCTCGTTTTTGGTTTCCTACAAAAACCGGCGCAGCTGTAGCTGTTTGTGGTCGGTCCCCTCTTGGGGGGGGGTTTTAGTGAGGGGAAAGGTGAGCGGGTACAAGGGTCACAACCTGGTGGAGGTTTGAGGCGCAGGAGCAGAACGGGCGGTGCTGTTGCTCGCTTTCCCTTCTTTGTAAAGAAAAAAAATTTATTAAAGCAATTTGCCAGGAATGCAATGGTGGGGAAATTCGGGAAAACACCCTGCAGGGGAAACATTGCCCTCAGAACTGTGGGCCCCGATTTTAAAGCAAAAGTTTTGCCTGCTGAACCCCCTTTTAAAATCCAGCTGTTTCCCAGAGGGTCCTGAAGGGTTTTTTGAAGCGTAGATTCACCAAGCGGGGAGAAGTGGGTGCAACACAGGAGGCAAAGGGTTTCTTGCAAATAGAGCTTTTAGCTACCTCAAAGATCAGGTGAAACACTAGTACTTGGGTTTAAAAAAAACTAAAACCAGCTGATGCTGTTGTGTGGGTAAAATGAAAGTGCTGTGTTCTCTCCCCCCATTTGAGCTTTTTGTATTTTCATTGCTACTTAAAGTCAACCTCTAATTAAAATCAAAAATTTAAATTTTTACAAGAGTGCATTTCTGTTTCCCGCGGCTTATAGGGTTGGTTTTTTTTAAATTTTTTTAAAATAAAATAGCTTTTGCAATTTAAAGGCATAATTTTATCCATTTTGAGGTTGTTCCCCCTGTCTGCTGTTGGTCTGAGAAAAGTGGGTTTTTTTTTGTTTTCTTTTTTGTACCCGGATAAATGGGGGTTTTTTTAATCTTAGGGTTTCGAGTTCCCCCTGGGAAAACAGAGTTTTTTTCGAAAACTGCTTTCGTAAATCCTCTCAGTTAGTCAAAAGCCCGTTAAAAATTAAAAAGGGGAAAAAATTTTTTTCAAAAAACCTTAAAACCTTTTTTTCTTTTTTTTAAAGTTTTTTTTCCCCTTTTTCAGACTTTCTTACTCCTGGGACTCCCCTTTGGGCGAAAGGGGCTGAAGCTTTTTTTGCTTTACAGTTTTCATTGGGATGAGATATTTTCTTATTTGTTCTGTAACTGAAATTCTTTTTCAACCCTTTTCGGGGGAAAGGACTGGTTTCTTTGAAAGAAGCGGGGTTTTTTTTTTTTTTTTTTTTTTTTTTTTTTTTTTTTTTTTTTTTTTTTTTTTTTAAAAAATAAAAAAATTTAAAAGGGAAAATTGTAAAAGGTAATATTGAAAGAAAAAAACCCAAAATTTCCCCAAGACAAAAAAAATTTAAACCCAGTAGAAATGCCCGGCTTCAGCTGTTACATCTAAATTTTGCTTGGAAAATTTAACAAATCAGCTTTCTCTTTTAAAAGGCCTTTTTGGACCAAGGTTAAATGGTTTTGGTCTTAAACCAAAGTTATTTGACAGAAGCTTTCATTCCCCCCCCCCTTTTTTTTTTTTTTTTTTTTTTTTTTTTTTTTTCCCTTTCTCTCTTCCTTAAAAAAAAGAGTACCTGGACCTGGCATCTGCCGGTGATAGGAGGGGGTTTTCACGGATCCTACAGTTAGTTGATTTTACACGGCTGCACCCCTGGTGTTGACCCGGGACCAGAGTGTTTTGATGCTCGTGGTGGAAAAAAGATCCTTAATAAATAGCAGAACCTCCTGAACACTGTGAAAATTTAAAACCAAAGTGGAGGGGTGGAGGGAGCATCAGGAAAGAAGCACAGTTTTAAAGCATGCTTCCAAACCAGCTAGATGCAGAGAAATTCTAAAATTTGGGTGTAAAAAACGTGCTGTTTATTAGACCTAAAGGGGGGCAGGATATAGTATTGTAGTTCAGGAGTTGTGAGCAGGGGTACAAGAGAAGCTTGGGACACCCTGCTTTTTTGGTGTAAGGCACTAATTTTTCCAACCCAAAAGCTGGCTCACTTAAAAAAACAGCTTTTTCGGCTGTAAAGGGGGTTCTGTTTGGTTCAGGTATCATCTGTGTCCCCCTTCTTCCCCCAGCACAAACATGCCCTCACTGCCCACATTTCAGAAAGTTCCCACCAAAACCTTTGGGTGGCTGATTTTTGCATAGATTTGTGTGCTTTAATTTTCTTCTTGTGTCCATTTGTTATCCCTGAAATGTAAGTACTGTTAATACTTTACTAAAAATTTTTAAAATTGTTAGCTGGAGCAGTGTGGACAAAATTGAAAGGGGGCAGCCCAAAGAGATAGCTGTTACTCATGTGGAGAAAAATAATTTGTGGGGTACTTTCTTAACCACAGGACATATAAAATATCTTTAAACTGGTTGTCCTTTTTGAAAATTTCAGGAGTTTAAAGGGGGGCCCCAGAAGCAGGGGCTGCAACACCACAGCGAATACAAAGGGCAGCACAGGGTGATAAAATTTAAAATAGGCCACCCTGGCGTTCCCCCCCAGGGGAACCCCCCAGCAGAAAAGGGTTTGAAAATTTGCCAAAAAAGAAAAAAAATGTTTGCATTTTTGGGCTGGAAAAAAGGGTTCCCTTTAAACAGCAAGTTAAATTGGGTCAGTCCCCGGCTTGAAGGGTTTTCGTTTTTAAGTTTTTGTTTTGGAAATTTTAGGAATAAAAGATAAAATTTAAAGGTGGAGGAATGGGGTCACCCTTTAATTCCCCCCAAAAGGGAAGGGGCTGGGGGCTTTCCAAAGGGGGAAAAAAAGTGAGTGGGGTTTTTTAAATCAATGCTGTTTGGAACCCGAAGGAAGCAAACAAATTTGGGGTTTAATAACAAAAAAAATTATGAAATTTAATTTAAAACAAAAAAATTGTAAAATATAAAAAAATAAAAATTTTTAAAAAAATTATAAAAATTAAAATTTCCCCAAAAACCCCTTGATTCATTATTTTAAAAAAATTTTCATAAATTAATTAGAAAAAAGAAAACAAATGTTTAAAAAACAGGGCGGCGTCATCTGGAATGTGGGAATGATATAGGTTTATGACAAAGGCAGATAGTAAAGTTATTTTTTTCCCTATTCCCTTTTAATCCCCTTAGCCCCAAAATTTAAAACCCTTTAAAAAAAAATCTTTGTTGCAGGTGATGGATTTCATAGAATGTTCCCTTCCCCTTTTAAAAATGGTTGTATTGGAAGTTTAAAAAAACAACCCCAAAATTTAAATTTCTTTTTTTAAAAATTTAATTTGTAATTTTTTTCTTTCTGAAATTTTTTTGGGTTTTGGGGGTGCATTTTTTTAAAATTTTAGGTTTTAAGAAAAGCCAAACCCTAGCAAACCCCAAATTTTATTTAAAATAACAAAAACCCCTTTTAAAAAAGTAAGTAAAAAGCAATCTCATGAGTTTCCCCCTCCCCAAAATTTTTAAAAACCCCGTAAAACCCCCCAAATTTTTCTTTATTTGGGGAGAGACCCCTTTTTCCCCCAAAACAATGGCTTCTATGTTTCTGTTC
>JAVUNC010000251.1:0-10222 GCA_032173965.1 Sitta carolinensis
GGCCTTTTGGGGGGCCCCTCGGGGGTGACCCGTTTCCCCCCTGTGGGGTAACCTGTTGCCTTCCCGCCGGTTGCGGGGGACGGCCCTCGGCCGGGTAGACCTGTTCCCCCTGTCCGGGGAACCTTTGCCTTCCCCCGGGCCCAGCGGTGGGGCGCCCCTCGGCCGGGTACCCGTTTCCCCCTGTCGGGTAGACCCCGTTGCCCTTCCGCCGGGGCCTTAGCTGGGTGGCGGTCGGCTGGGGGGAAACCGTTCCTCCGTGGTAACCGTTGCCTTCCCGGCCTTAGCGGTAAAGGGTGGGGCCCTCGGCCGCTAGACCCGTTGCCCCCTGTCGGGGTAACCTGTTGCTTTTCCACCGGGGGGTTAGCGGTGGGACGGCGCCCCGGGCCGGCTAAACCCTTTTCCTCCTGTCGGGTGCCGTTGCCTTCCCCCCGGCCTTGCGGGGGGGACGGGGCCTCGGGGGTGACCTGTTGCCCCCCGCCGGGCCTTTAAGCCGGGGGGGACGGCGTCGGCCGGGCTAGATTTTTGCCTCCTGTTGGGTTTTACCGTTGCCCTTTCCCCGCCCTTAGCGGGGGGACGGGCCTCGGCCGGGCGGACTTTTGCCTCCTGTCGGGGGAGACCCTTTTTTTTCCCCCGGCCTTAGGGTGGGACGGGTGCCCGGGGGGTAGACTGTTGCCTCCTGTCGGGGGAAAAACCCGTTTTTCCTTGCGGGGCCTTTGCGGGTGGGACGGGCCCCCGGCCCGGGGAAGACCTGTTGCCTTGTTGGGGTAAATGTTCCTTTCCCCCGGCCATAGTTTTGAAAAAAAGCGCCTGGGGGGTAAACCCGTTGCCTCCGTCGGGGTAGACCCGGGCCTTCCCCCGGTTTGGGGTGGGGGGGCCCCCGGGGGTAGACCTGGGCCTCGTCGGGGTAACCCGTTTTCCTTCCGCCGGCCCTTAGCGGTTTTGGACGGCCCCCGGCCGGTAGACTGTTGTCCTGTCGGGGTAGCCTGTTGCCTTCCCCCCCTTAGGCGGGGACGGCGCCTCGGCCGGGGTGACCTGTTGCCTCCTGTCGGGTAGCCTGTTGCTTTGCCGGCCTTAGCGGGGGGCGGGGCCTCGGCGGGGTAGACCTGTTCCTTTCGGGTAAACCTTTTGCCTTCGCCGGCCTTTTTGGGGGGGACCGCCCGGAGGGGTAGACCCTTTGCCTCCTGTGGGTAGACCTGTTTGCCCCTTCGGGCCCTTTGGGTGGGACGGGGCTTGGCCCCGGTAACCGGCTCCTGTGGGGTAAAACCTGTTTCCCGCCGGCTTACGGTTTGGGGGGGCCCTCGGCCGGGGTTGACCCCGTTTTTCCTTCGGGGTAGACCTTTTTTTCCCCGGCCTTAGCGGGGGAGGGGCCGCCGGGCCCTAGACCTGTTGCCCCCTGTCGGGGGAAACCTGTTTGCCTTCCCCCGCCTTAGCTGGTCGGGGCCTCCCGGTAGACCCTTTCCTCCCGTCGGGGTAGACCTGTTCCTTCCCGGCCTTATGGGGGACGGCCCTCGGTGGTAACCTTTTGCCTCCTGTCGGGGGGGAACTTTTGCCTTCCCCCGCCTTTGGGTGGGGCGGGCCCCGGCCGGTAGACCTTTGCCTGTGGGTTAAACCCGTTGCCTTCCCCGGCTTAGGGTGGGGGGCGCCCCGGTTTGGGGGGAACCTGTTTTCTCCTGTCGGGGGAGACCTGTTGCTTTCCCCCGGCCTTAGGGTTTTGGGCCGCTGGGGTTAGACCCCGTTGCCTCCTTCGGGTTGACCCGTTTCCTTCCGCCGGCCTTAGCGGGGGCCCGGCGGGGTCGGCCGGGGTTAGCCTGTTTCCCTTTCCCCCCTTACGGTGGAAAAGGCGCCCTCGGGCCGGGGGGAGACCTTGCCCTGTCGGGGTTTGACCTGTTTCCCTGCCGGGCCCTTGGGTGGGGGGGGCCTCGCCGGGGTAGACCGTTGCCCCTGTCGGGGGGAGACCGTTCCCCTTTCCCCCCTTAGCGGTGGGCGGCCCTGGCCGGGGGAGACCCCCTTTCCTCCCGTCGGGGGTAGACCTGTCCTTCCCCCGGCCTTTGCGGGGGCGGGCCCCGCCGGGTAGACCCTTTTTCCCCCTTTTCGGTAGACCTGTTTTCCTTTGCCGGGGCCTTAGCGGGGGGACGGCCGGCCGGGGTTGACGTTTGCCGGCTAGACCTGTTTTCCCCTGTCGGGGTAGACTTGCCCTGTCGGGAGACTGTTTCCTTCCGCCGGCCTTAGCGGTGGACGGCGCCTCGGCGGGGTAGACCTTTGCCTCCTGTCGGGGTAGAACCCCGTTGCCTCCGCCGCCTTTGCGGTGGGAAAGGCGCTCGGCCGGCTAACCGTTGCCTCCTGTCGGGTAACCTGTTGCCTTCCCGGGCCCTTTGGGTGGGAAGGCCTCGGCCGGCTAGACCTGTTGCCTCCCTCGGGTAGACCTGTTGCCTTCCGCCGGCTTAGCGTGGACGGCGCCTCGGCCGGGTAGACCTGTGCCTCCTGCGGGTAGCCTGTTTTCCTTCCGCCTTAGCGGGGACGGGCCTCGGCCCGGGGGAGACCTGTTGCCCCTGTCGGGGTAGACCTGTTGCCTTCCGCCGGGCCCTTTGGGGGACGGGGCCTCGGCCGGGCTAGACCTGTTGCCTCCTGTCGGGGTAGACCTGTTCGCCCCTTAGGGTGACGGCCTTCGCCGGGGTTAGCGTTGCGGCCTGTCGGGGTAGACCTGTGCCTTCGCCGGCTTTTCGGGTGGTCGCCCCTCGGCGGGGGACCGGGCCTCGCGGGGTAGACCTGTTGCCTTTCCGCGGTAGACCCTGGGGTTTCCCTGGCGGGGTAGACCTGTTTTCCTCTTGGGTTTGACTGGGCCTTCCGTCCGGCCCAGATGTGCCTCCTTTGGGGTAGCCTGTTGCCTCCCGGCTAATGGGGCGGCGCGCGGCCTTGGGTGGGGGGCGCCTCCGGAAAGGGTGACCTGTTGCCTCCTGTGGGTGGGCCGGGCCTCGCCGGGCTTGCTGTGGCCCCTGGCGGGTAGACCTGTTGCTCCGCCCCCCTAAAAGGTGCTCCCCCGCCTCGGCGGGTGACGTCGCCTCCTGCGGGGAGACCTTTTCCCTTCCGCGGCTTAACCTGTTGCCTGGGCCGGTTTGCTTTGCCTGTGGAGCCCGGGGCTTCGGCCCGGGGTGGACCGTTCGCCTTCGGGGAGACCTGTTTTGGGCCTTGCGGTGGGGGGCGCCTTCGCTAGTACTGTGGGCCCCCTGGCGGGGTAGACCTGTTGCCTCCTTTGGTCCGGCCTTGCGGGTTGCGTGGCCCTTTGGGGGCTAGACCTGTTGCCTCCTGTCGGGGTAGACTGTTGCCTTCCGCCGGCCTTAGCGGTGGAAAGCGCCTCGGCCGGGTAGACTTTTTGCCTCCTGTCGGTGGTAGACCTGTTGCCTTCCGGGCCTTAAGTGGGGACGGCGCCTCGGCCGGGGAAAACCTGTTGCCCCCTGCGGGGTAGACCTGTTGATTCCGCGGCTTTTGCGGGGGTACGGCGCCTTTGGGCCCGGGGGAGACCCGCCTGTGTGGGCAACCTTTCCCCTTTCCCCCGGGCTTAGCTGAGGGCCTCGGCGGGGGTAACCTTTTGTCCTGTTCCTGGCCTTAGTGGGGGGCCCTTGGGTGGGACGGCCTTGCCTCTGTCTTTGACCTTTTGCCTTCGCCCGGGTAGCGTTGCGGGCCTTAGCCGGTAGACGGGCCTCCGCGGGGTACCTTTCTCCCGGCCTTAGCGGTGGGGGGGGCCCCCGCCGGGTTAGACCTGTTGCCTCCGCCGGCTTAACTGTTGCCTTTGCCGGATTACCGTGGGCCCCTGTCGGGGTAGACCTGTTTCCTCCGCGCGGTTGACCGGCCTTGCCGGTTTGGGGGGCCGGCCTCCCTGGGGTAGACCTGTTGCCTCCCTTTGGAGGCCTTAGCCTTGGACGGCCTTACGGGGGACGGCCTTGGCCGGGTAGACCTGTTGCCTCCTTGGGGTAGGCTTTTCTCCGCCGGGGTAGCCTGGGCCGCCGGCTTGGGGGATGGGCCTCGCCCGGGGGGGGACCTGTTTCCTTCCCGGTAGGTTGGACGGCCCTCCGCCGGCCTTTTCCCCTGGGGCGGCGTCCCGGTGGTGCCTTTGCCCCTTCGGTGGACCTTGCTTCGCCCGGGCCCTTGGTGTGGGACCGCCTCGCCGGGGGGGACCTGTTGCCTTCCGTCCACAAAGCTGGCCCGCCGGGTGCCGGGTGGGCCGGCGCCTCGGCCGGGGGAGACCTGTTGCCTTCCGCGCTTAGACCGGCCCTTTGCCGGCCCAGCGGGACCCTTGGGTAGACTGTTTTGCCGGCCTGCTGGGCGCGCTCCGGGGGGGACCGTGCCTCTTCGGGGTGAACTGTTGCTTCCCCGGCCTTAGCGTGGAGGGCCCCGGCGGGTGAACCTGTTGCCTCCTGTCGGGGTTTGACCCGTTGCCTTCCGCCGGCCTTAGCGGAGCCGGCCGGGTTTGATTTGTCCTTCCCGGGTAACTGTGCCCTTGTTTCCCCGTTGTTTGGGGCGGGGCGGGGTTGCCGGGGTGGTTTTCCCTTCCCCGGCCTAGCGTGGCGGCGCTGGGCGGGGGTGGGCGGGCCCCGCCCGGGGTGACCGTTGCCTCCGGGAGGGGGTGGGGACGGCCTGGGGGAGGGGTCCGGGGGGGGACCTGTTGATTCCGCGCGGAGACCTTTGCTTGGGTTGGTACGGCGCCCCGGTCGGGGGACCTGTTGCCTCCTGTGGGGTAGACCTGTTCCTTCCCCGGCCTTAGGGTGGACGGCGCCTCGGGCTGGCTAGACCGTTGCCTCCTGTCGGGGTAGACCTGTTGCCTTCCGCGGCCTTGGTGGGAGGGCCTCGCCGGTAGCTGTTGCCTCCTGTCGGGGTAGACCTGTTGCCTTTTGCCGGCCTTAGGGGGGGAAAGGGCCTCGGTCGGGGTAGACCTGTTGCCCCTGTCGGGTAGACCTGTTGCCTTCCGCCGGCCTTGGTAAAAGGGGTTTTTTGTGCCTGGCCTCGGGGGAGCTTGCCTTTCCTTTGGGTATGAATGCCTGGGCCTTCCGCGGCCTAGCGGGGGACGGCCTTGGCCGGGGTAGACCCGGCTCCTGCCGGCCCCGGGCCCGCGGCCTGGCGGGGTAGACGGCCCCGCCCCCCCCCCCCCCCCCCCCCCTCGGCCGGGGTAGACCTGTTGCCGTCCTGTCAGGGTAGACCTTTTCCTTCCGCCGGCCTTAACGGTGGACGGCGCCTAGGCCGGGGTAGAACCTAGTTGCCTCCTGTCGGGTTAGACCTGTTGCCTTCCGCCAGCCTTAGCGGTGGGACGGCGCCTCGCCGGGTAGACCTGTTGCCTCCTGTCGGGTAGACCTGTTGCCTTCCGCCGGCCTTAGCGTAGGACGGCGCCTCGGCCGAGCTAGACCTGTTTGCCTATCCTGTCGGGGTAGACCTGTTGCCTCTGTCGGGTAGACCTGTTGCCTTCCCCAGCTTAGGTGCTAACGGCGCCTCGGTCTGGCTAGACCTGTTGCCTCCTGTCGGGTAGACCTGTTGCCTTCCGCGGCCTTAAGCGGTGGACGGCGCCTCGGCCGGCGTAGACCTGTTGCTTCGTCGGGGTAACCTGTTGTCCTGTCGGGTAGACCTGTTGCCTTCCGCCAGGCCTTAGCGTGGGACGGCGCCTGGCTGGGGTAGACCTGTTGCCTCCTGTCGGGGTAGACCTGTTGCCTTCCGCCGGCCTTACAGTGGGATGGCCCTCGGACGGGCTAGACCTGTTGCCGCAGTCGGGGTAGACCTGTTGCCTTCCGCTGGCCTTAGCGGTGGAACGCGCCGTCGGCCGGGCTAGACCTGTTGCCTCCTGTCGGGGTAGACCTGTTGCCTTACCCCGGCCTTAGCGTGGGAAGGCGCCTCGGTCTGGCTAGACCGTTGCCTTTCCTGTCGGGGTAGACCTGTTGCCTTTCCGCCGGCCTTAGCGGTGGGAGGCGCCTCAGCCGGGTAACCTGTTGCCTCCTGTCCCGGTAGACCTGTTGCCTTCCGCCGGCCTTAAGCGTGGACGGCCGCCTCGGGCGGGTGACCTGTTCCTCCTGTCAGGGTAGACCTGTTGCCTTTCCGCCGGCCTTAGGGGTGGACGCGCCTCGCCGGGCTAGACCTGTTGCCCTCCTGTCGGTAGACCTGTTGCCTCCTCGGGGTAGACCTGTTCCTTCCGCCGGCCTTAGCGGTGGACGCGCCTCGGTCCTGGCTAGACCTGTTGCCTCCTGTCGGGGTAGACCTGTTGCCTTCCGCCGGCCTAAGGTGCGACGGGGCCTCGGCCGGGGTAGACCTGTTGCCTCCTTCGGGTGACCTGTTTGCCTTCCGCCCCCCTTTCGTGGAACGGCCCTCCCCCGGGCTAGGGCCTGTTGCCTTGTCCGGGGTAAAACCTTTCCTTTCGCCGCCTTACGGGGGAGGACCTAGGGCCGGGGTAACCTGTGCCTCCTGTCGGGTAACCTTGCCTTCCGCCAAAACCTTTAGCGGTGGACGCGCCTTCGGCCGGGGAAGACCTGTTTTCCTCCTGTCGGGGGAGACCTGTTGCCTTCCGCCGGCCTTACGGTGGGACGGCCCCCTGGCTGGGTAGACCTGTTGCCTCCTTCGGGGTAGACCAGTTGCCTTCCCCGGCCTTAGGTGGAGGCACCTCGGCCGGGCTAGACCTGTTGCCTCCTGTCGGGGTAGACCTGTGACTTCCGCCGCTTTAGCGGTGGACGGCGCCTCGGCTGGGTAGACCTGTTGCCTGTGTAGGGTTAGACCCGTTGCCTCCGCCGGTCTTAGCGGTGGACGGGGGCCTCGGCCGGGGTAGACCTGTTTCGTCCTGTCGGGTAGACCTGTTTGCGTTCCGCCGGCCTTAAGCGTTTGGGAAAGGGCCTTGGTCTTGCTAGACCTGTTTTCCTCCTGTCGGGGGTAGACCTGTTCCTTCCGCGGGCCTTAGCGGTGGACGGCCCCTCGGTCGGGTAGACCTGTTGCCTCCTGTCGGGGTAGACCTGTTTCCTCCGTCGGGTAGACCTGTTGCCTTCCGCCGGCCTTAAGTGCGGGACGACGCCTCGGCCGGGGGAGACCTGTTGCCTCCTGTCGGGTAGACCTTTGCCTTCCGCCAGCCTTAGCGTGGGACGGCGCCTCGGCCGGGTAGACCTGTTCCTCCTGTCGGGGTAGACCTGTTGCCTTCCGCCGGGCCCTTTGGCCCGCCTTGCGGTGGAACGGCGCTCGGCGGAAATAGCCTTTTCCTCCCGTCGGGGTAGACCTGTTCCTTCCCCCGGGCCTTAGGCTTTGGGACGGCGCCTCGGGCCGGTAGACCTGTTTTTCCCCTGTCGGGGGTAGACCTTGCCCTTTCCGCCGGGGTTACGGTGGGGCGGGGGCCCTGGCCGGGTAGACCCTTGCCTCCTGTCGGGGTAGACCTTTTGCCTTCCCGGCCTTAGCGGGGGGACGTGTTTCGGCCCCGGGTCGATGTTGCCTCCTTTGGGGTATACCTGTTGCCTTACCCGGCCCTTGGCGGGGGAAGGCGCCTCGGTCTGGCTTTAAACCGGGTTTCCTCCCGTCGGGGTTTTTCCTGGCCTTCGCCGGCCCTTACGGTGGGACGGGCCCGCCGGGGGTAGATTTGCCTCCTGTGGGTAACCTGTTGCCTTTCCGCCGGCCTTTGGGTGCGACGGCGCCTCGGTCGGGGGGAGACCTTTGCCTCCTGTCAGGGTAGACTGTTGCCTTCCGCAGGCCTTGGCGTGGGGGACGGCGCCTCGGCCGGGGTAGACCTTTCCTCCTGTCGGGGGGAGACCTGTTGCCTCTTCGGGGGCACCTTGCCCGGTTAGGGGGAAAGGCGCCCGGCGGGGTAACCGTTGCCTCCTGTCGGGGGGTTTTTGCCCTTTTTGGTGCCCGCCCCCGGGGGTAGACCCCGGCCCCCTTTGGGCCGGCCTTGCTGGTTAGGGGTTTGGGACGGCGCCTCGGCCGGCTAACCTGTTTCCTCCGTCGGGGTAACCTGTTGCCTTCCGCCCGCCTTAAAGGTGCGACGGCGCCTCGGCCCGGGGTAGACCTGTGCCTCCTGCCGGGTAGACCTTTTCCCCTTCCGCGGCCTTACGGTGGACGCGCCTGGCCCGGGGTAACCCTTTTCCCCTGTGGGGTGACCTGTTGCCTTCCGCCGCCTTACGGGGGACGGCGCCCTCGGGCCGGGTAGGCCCGTTGCCTCCGTCGGGGGTAGACCCTTTCCTTCCGCCGCCTTAAAAGGTTGGACGGGCCCTCGGCCCGGAGACCCTTTTGCCCCCCTGTCGGGGTAGACCTTTGCCTTCCGGGGGGCCGGGGCCCTTAAGCCAGGGGGACGGGGCCCCCGGCTGGGTAGACCTGTTTTTCCTCCCGTCGGGGGGTAGACCCGTTGCCTTTCCCCCGGGGCCCTTTGCGGGAGGGCCCCGGGGGAAAACCCCGGTGGGGTAGCCCGTTGCCTCCCGTCGGGGAGACCTGTTGCCTTCCGCCGGCCCTTAGCGGGGGGAGGCCCCCAGGCGGGGTTTTGACCTGTTGCCTCCGTGGGGAGACCGTTGCCTTCCGCCGGCCCCTTTGCTGGGAGGCCTGACGGGTAGGGCTGTTGCCCGTCGGGGGGAGACCCGTTTCCTTCCGCGGGCCTTAGGGTGGAAAGGCCCTCGGCCGGGGTGACCTGTTTTCCCCCGGGGTAACCTGTTTCCTTCCCGGCTTAGGGGTGGGACGGGCCTCGTGGTAGACCGGTTGCCTTGTGGGTAGACGTTGCCCCGCCGGCCTTTCGGTGGGGGGGCGCCTCGGCCGGGGTTTGCCCTTTTCTCCCTTTGGGGGTAGACTGTTGCCTTCCGCCGGCCCCTTTGCGGTGGGGCGGTTTTGGCTTCTTGACCTGTTGCCCCCCTGTTGGGGGGGTTTTAAACCTGTTGCCTTCCCGGGGGTTAGGGGTGGGAAGGCGCTCTTCTCGGTGGGGGGTTTTGACCCGTTGGCCCCGGTTCGGGGGGGTGGGGGGAGACCTTTGCCCCTGTCGGGGGGAACCGTTGCCTTTCCCCCGGGCCCTTACGTGGACGGCGCCTCGGCCCGGGGGAGACCTTTTCTCCTTCGGGTAGACCTGTTGCCTTCCGGGCCAGGCGGGGGCGCGCTTCGGCCGGGGTAGACCGTTTTCCTCCTTCGGGGTAATGTTCCTTCCCCCGGCTTAGCGGTGACGGGCCCTCGGGCCGGCTAACCTGTTGCCTCCTGTCGGGGTAGACCTGTTGCCTCCCGCGGGGTAAACCTTTGTTCCCCCCGGCCTTTTGGGTGGACGGCCCCGGTCGGCTAACTTTCCTCCTTCGGGGGTGGGGCCTGTTTTCCCTTTCCCCGGGGGCCCAAATGGGGACGGCGCCTCGGCCGGGGTGCCTGTGCCTTTCCCGGTCGGGTAACCCGTTGCCCTTCCGCGCCTTAGCGGTTTTGGGACGGCGCCTCGGCCGGGGGAGACCTTTTTGCCTCCTGTCGGGGTGACCGTTGCCTTCCGCCGCCTTAAAGGGGTGGACGGCGCCTCGGCCGGGGGTAGACCGTTCCTCCTGTCGGGGGTAGACCTTTTCCCCTTTCCCCGGCCTTAAACGGTGGGGGGGCGCCTCGGCCGGGGTGACGTTCCCCTGTCGGGGTTTTGACCTGTTGCCTTCCCCGGGCCCTTTCGGTGGGACGGCGCCTGGGTGGGGTAACCTTTGCCTCCTGTCGGGGAGACCCGTTGCCTTTTCCGGCCTTAGGTGGGGGGCCCCCGGCCTGAGACCTGTTCCTCCTGTCGGGGTAGACCTTTTGCCCTTCCCGGCCCCTTTGGGGGGACGGGCGCCTCGCGGGGTAGATTTTGGCCTCCGTCGGGGGTAAAACGTTGCCTTCCGCCGGCCTTGGGTTGGGGCGGCCTCGGCCGGGGTAGACTGTTTCCCTCCTGTGGGTAAACCCGTTGCCTTCCCCGCCTTTGCGTGGGGCGGCGCCTCGGCTGGGGGAGACCTGTTCCTGTGGGGGGTAGACCGTTTCCTTTCCGCCGGCTTGCGGTGGGACGGCGCCTCGGGGCCGGGGAAAACCTGTTTTTTCCTGTCGGGGGAGCCTGTTGCTTCCGCCGGCTTAACGGGTTTTTTTGCGCCGGCCCTTTGGGGCCGGGTTTTGGGAACCTGTTGGCTCCTGTGGTGGGAACCTTTTCCTCCGCCGGCCTTCGGGGCGGGGCCTGGGGGGGAGACCTGTTCGTCCTGTCGGGGTAAACCTGTCCTTCCCCCCCGGCCTTAAAGGGGGGACGCGCTCGGCCGGG
>JAVUNC010000252.1:5000-10214 GCA_032173965.1 Sitta carolinensis
CACAGAGAAAAACTGGAGAGGCCAAAATGAAACAGAGAGGAAGATGAGAGCCTAGAAAGGAACAGGACAAAAAGGAGAGCCAGAAAGTGCACAGAGAACAGCAGGAGACACAAAAGGCAAGAGCAAACAAGAGAGACATAAAAGTCACAGGGGACAACAGGAGAAAAAAAAGTGCACAAGGGAAAAAGGAGAACAAGGAAGGCAGAGTGCAAAACAGAAGAGCAAAAAGCCACAGAGCAAACAGGACACCCAAGGAAGACACCGAGAAAAGCAGGAGAGACAAAAGGGGGACAGAGAGGAAGAAGAGAACCTTGAAAAGCACAGTGAAAAAGAGGAAGGCCAGAAATTGCACAGAGGAACAGAAGAAAAAAGGTTAAAAAAGAAGGCTATAGGGGAGAACAGAGCCAAAAGGAAAAGGCAGAGAGGCAAAATACAGGAAAAAAAATCAAGAAGGCAAGAGAAAACAAACCAAGAAGCAAGAGAAAAGGAGAAAAAGAAAAGACAGGCAAAGGAAGGAGAGAAAAAAAGGAAAGGCACAGAGAAAAAAGAGCCTCAGAAAGGAAGCAAAAGGACAAGAGAAAAAAATAAAGGAAAGGGAGAAGAAAACAGGAGAGCAAAAAGCACGAGAATAACAGGACATCCAAGAAGACACAGAGAAAAACTGGAGAGGCCAAGGACAGAGGAAGATGAAGCCAGAAAGGAAACGCGACAAAAAGGAGAGCCCCAAAGTGCACAGAGAAAACAGAGACCAAAAAGGGCACAGGCAAACAAGAGAGACATAAAAGTCACAGAAGCAACAGGAGGAAAAAAAGTCCAGGGAAAAAGGAGAGACAGGAAGGCAAAAGTGCAAAAAAAGGAGATCAAAAAACCCACCGAGAATAACAGGACAACCAAGGAGACACCGAGAAAAAGGAGAGCGCCAAAAAGAGAGACAAAAGTAGGAAAAAAAGAGACCAGAAAACAAGAAAAAACAAGAAGAGGAAAATTTCACAGAGAAAAAAAAGAATACCAAAGAAGGGAAGAGAGAAACAGAAGGCCAAAAAGGCAGAAGCAAAACAGACGCAAAAAGACACAAGAAAACAGGGCACCCAAGAAGACAAGAGAAAAAAAGGGGAAGTAAACTGGGCCCCAAGGAAAAGAGAGCCTGAAAACATGAAAAAAAGGAAACCAGAAATGCCCCAAGAAACAGAAGATAAAGGAACAGAGAAAAACAGGAGAGAAAAAAAGCCACCGAGAATAACAGACATCCAAGGAAACACGGAAAAAGGGGGAGGCCAAAATAAAAAAGAGGAAGATAGAGCCTAGAAAGAACATAAAAAAAAAAGACCAAAAGTGCACAGAGAAAAACAGGGGACACAAAAAGCAAAAGACAAACAAAAGACATAAAAGTCCAGAAGCAACAGGGGAAAAAAAAATTTCACGAGGGAAAAAGGAAACAAGGGAAACAAGGGGCAAAACAAAAGAGCAAAAAACCCCAAGGAAAAGAACCCCGGAAAACCAAAAAAGGGGAAAAAAAACACAGAGAGGAAAAAGGAAAAAAAATAAAAAAAGGGCAAAAGAAAGGAAAAGAAGAGACCTAGGGGAAAAAAAGAGAAAAAAACAGGAGGCAAAGGAAAAAAAGGCCAAAAAAGAAAAAAAAAAAAAAGAAAACCCAAAAAGGCAAGAGAGAAACAGAAGAGCCAAAGAAGGCAGAGAGCAAAAAAGGACAGCAAAAAGACACAGAGAAAAACAGACACCCAAAAGAACAAAAAGGAAAAACAGGAGAAGAAACTGGGCCAGAAGAAAAAGAGCCTAGAACACAGAAAAAGGAAGCCCAAAAAGGCACAAAAAAAGAAAATAAAAGGGGGAAAGAAAACAGAAGCAAAAAAAGCCACGAAAAAAAGGGCATCCAAGGAAGAAAACAGAGAAAAAATGGGAAGGGCCCAAAATGAAACCGAAGGGAAAATGGAACCTAGAAAGGAACAGGACAAAAAAAAGAGCCAGAAAGTGCACGGAAACGGGGACACAAAAAGAGCAGAGGACAAACAAGAGAGACAAAAAGTCACAGAGAGCAAAGGAGAAAAAAAAGTGCACAGGGAAAAAGGAGAACAAAAGGGAACAGAGTGCAAAAAAAAAGGCAAAAAGCCACAGAGGAAAAAAAGGGCACCCCAAAGGGAAAACACCGAGAAAAAGGAGAACAAAAAGGGCACAGAAGGAAGAAGAGAACCTAAAACCAGGAAAAAAGGGGAGGCCCAAAATTTCACAGAGAAAAAAAAAAACAAAAGCTTAGGGAAAAAAGAGGAGAGCAAAAGGGCACAGAGGGAAAACCCCGACCAGAAAGGAAAAGACCAAGAGGAGAGCCAAAAGGCACAGGAAAAAAAGAGAAAACCGAACCCCCAGAAAAACAGAAAGAAAGAAGGGAGAGACAAAAACAGGAAGCAAAAAGCACGAAAAAACAGGACACCCCGGGAAACAAAGAAAAACAAAAGAAAGGGCAAAAAAAATGAGGGAACATGAAAAAAGGAAACCAAAAAAGGGCCAGGAAAACGGGCAAAAAAAGGACAAAAAAGAGCCTAAAATCACAAAGGCACGGAAAAAAAGGAAAAGGGAAAAAAAAGGAAAGGGCAGAGAGAAAAAGGAGAGCAAAAAAAAACCACCGGGAAAAAAAAAGGGCAAAAACCAAGGGAAAACAGGGGAAAAAAAAGGAGAGGGAAAAAGAAACAAAGGGAAAAAGAGAGCAAAAAAAAGGAACAGGACCAGGGGGAAAAAAAAAGAAAATGGGGACAGAGAAAAAAAAAAAAACAAAAAAAGGGGGGAAAAAAACCAAAAAAAAAAAGAAAAAAAACAGGAAAAAAAGGGCCAAAAAAGGCAAGAGCAAAAAAGGACAGCAAAAAGACACAAGAAAACAGACACCCCAAGGGAAACACAGAGAAAACAGGGAATAAAACGGGCACAGCAAGAAGACGGAAACCTAGAAAGGCACAGTGACAAAAGAAGCCAAAATGCCAGCAAGAAACAAAGAGATAAAAGGGAGAGGAAAAAAAAGGAGACAAAAAAAAGGGCCACCGAGAATAACAGGGCATCCAAGGAAGACACAAGAAAACTGGGGAGGGCCAAAATGAAAAAAGAGGAAGATGAGAGCCAAAGGAACAGGACAAAAAAAAAAACCCGAAAGTGCACAGAGAACAGCAGGGGAACACAAAAAGAGCAGAGAGACAAACAAGAAGACAAAAAGTACAGAGACAATAGGAAAAAAAAATGTGACAGAGGGGAAAAAAAAGACACAAGGAAGGCAAGTCAAAACAGAAGACAAAAAAACCACAGAGACTAACAGGACAAAACCCCAAGGGAAAACACCGAGAAAAGAGGAAACAAAAAGGGGGGACAGAGAGGAAAAGAAACCTTGAAAAGCACAGTGAAAAAGAGAAGAGGCAGAAATTGCAAAAAAAGAGGAAACAGAAAGACAAAAATGGGCTTAGGGAAAAAGAGGAGAGTCAAATATGGGGAAAGAGAGGGAAAACCAAGCCTAGAAAGGAACAGAGACCAAGAGAGACCAAAATGCACAAGAAAAAAAAAGAATATCCAAAGAAGGGACAAGAGAAAAAGAAGACCCAAAAAAGGCAGAGAGCAAAAAAAGGGCAGCAAAAAGACACAGGAAAAACAGACAAAACCCCGGAAGACAGAGAGAAAAACAGGAAGGCAAAAAGGACACAGAAGAAATATGAGGCCTGGAAAAAAAACTGAAAAAAGAGGAAAGCCCAAAAATGCACTAGAGAAACAGAAAAGAAAAGAGGCAGAGAGCAAAACAGGAGAGCAAAAAAGCCACTGAAATAACAGGACATCCAAAAGGGAAAACACAGAAAAAACTGGAGAGGCCAAAAAAAAACAGAGAGGGAAATGAAGCCTAGAAAGGAACAGCGACAAAAGGAGAGCCACAAAATGCACAGAGAAAAAAGGAACACAAAAAGGGCACAGAGCAAAAAAGAGAGACATAAAATCACAGAAGAACAGGGGGAAAAAAAAATGCAAGAGGGAAAAAAGGGGAGACAAAAAGGGAATGCAAAAAAAAGAGCAAAAACCACAGAGAGTAACAGGACAACCAAGGAAGACACAGAGAAAATAGGGAAAGGGAAAAATGGGCACAGAAAGGAAGAGAGAACCTAGAAAAAACAAGAGAAAAAAGGGAGCCAGAAAATGCACAGAGAAAAAAAAAAAGGGAAATCCAAAAAGGCAAGAGAGAAACAAAGAGCCAAAGAAGGAGAGGCAAAACAGGGGCAGCAAAAAGACACAGAGAAAAAAAAGGACACCCAAGGAAGACACAAAAAAAACAGGAGAAGTAAAACTGGGCACAGCAAGAAGACAAGCCTAGAAAGGCACAGTGACTAAAAGGAAGCCGAAATGCACACAAAAACAGAAGAAGAAAAAGGGGGCAAGAAAAAACAGGGGAGCAAAAAAGCCACCGAGAAAACAGGACCCCAAGGAAGACACAGAGAAAAACTGGAAGGGCCAAAATGGACAAGAGGAAGAGAGAGCCCAGAAAAAAAGGAAAAAAAGGGGAGCCCGAAAGGCACAGGAAAGCCGGAGGCCCCAAAAAAGGGGAAGAAAAAAAGAAACTAAAACACAGGAAAAAGGAGAAAAAAAATTTCACAGAGGAAAAAGGGGAAAAAAGGAAAAGGGAGGCAAAACAAAGGACAAAAAAGCCACAAAAACAGGACACCCAAGGAAGCAACCGAGGAAAACAGGAAGACCCAAAAAAGGGGGAGAGAGGGAAAAGAAACCAAAAACAAGGAAAAAGAGGAGGGAAAATTGGGGACAGAGAAAAAGAAAAGCTAAAACGGGGAAAAAGAGGGGAGCCAAAATGGGGAAAAGGACCAACCCCGAGCCAAAAGGACAAGAAAGGAAAGGGGGGCCAGAAAAACACAAGAAAAAAAAGGGAAACCAAGAAAAAAACAGAGAGAAAAAGAAAAGCCAAAAAGGCAGAGAGAAAAAGGAACAAAAAGAAAAGAAAAAAAGAACCCAAAAGCCAAAGAAACAAAGAAACTGGCACAAGAAAAAAGAGCAGAAACAAGGGAAAAAAAGGAAGAGAAAAAAGAAGAAAAAAAAGAAAAAAAAAAAAAAAAACAGGGGGAAAAACCCCCGAGAATTCAGGGAAAAAAAGGGGAAGAAAGAGAAAACGGAGAGGCCCAAAAAGAAACAGAAGGAAAAAATAACCCCCAAAAGGGAAAGGCAAAAAAA
>JAVUNC010000040.1:0-353241 GCA_032173965.1 Sitta carolinensis
CCCAAAATCCACCTGAATCACTCCAAATTCACCTGTTCTATACCCAAAAATTCACCTTTTCCACCCCAAATCTCACCTAAAATCCTGTGAAATCTCCCCATTTCCACCCCAAATCTCCCCTTTCCCCCCAATCTCCCCTTTCCCCCAATCTCCCCTTTCCCCCCAATCTCCCCTTTCCCCCAATCTCCCCATTTTTCCCCCAATCTCCCCTTTCCCCCTAATCTCCCCGTTCCCCCAATCTCCCTTTTCCCTCCAATCTCCCTTTTTCCCCCAATCTCCCCATTTTTCCCCCAATCTCCCCTTTCCCCCAATCTCCCCATTTCCCCCAATCTCCCCATTTTTCCCCCAATCTCCCGTTTCCCCCCAATCTCCCCATTTCCCCCAATCTCCCCTTTCCCCCCAATCTCCCCTTTCCCCCAATCTCCCCATTTCCCCCAATCTCCCCTTTCCCCCCAATCTCCCCATTTCCCCAATCTCCCATTTCCCCCCAATCTCCCATTTCCCCCAATCTCCCCTTTCCCCCAATCTCCCTTTTCCCCCAATCTCCCCATTTCCCCCAATCTCCCCATTTTTTCCCCAATCTCCCCATTTCCCCCAATCTCCCTTTTCCCCCCAATCTCCCCATTTCCCCCAATCTCCCCATTTTTCCCCCAATCTCCCCATTTTTCCCCCAATCTCCCCATTTTTCCCCCAATCTCCCATTTCCCCCCAATCTCCCATTTCCCCCCAATCTCCCCATTTCCCCCAATCTCCCTTTTCCCCCCAATCTCCCCATTTCCCCCAATCTCCCTTTTCCCCCAATCTCCCCCTTTCCCCCAATCTCCCCTTTTCCCCCCAATCTCCCCTTTCCCCCCAATCTCCCATTTCCCCCCAATCTCCCCTTTTCCCCCCGTTTCCCCCCCTTTTCCCGCAGGCGTTACCTGTGCGCGTGCCGGCGCCGGAGCCGCGGCTGCCGCCGGCGCTGGGCGAGTTCCTGACGGCCGCGTACGTGAGCTGCGCAGGGAGGCACGGGCAGGGCCCGACGGCCTCTACACCTCTGCCAGGACCCTGCTGGCCGTGCTCAGCTGGCCACTGCCCTGGTACTGACCACTGACCCCCAGGATGGGCCAGTATGGGCCGGGACCCCCAGAGACCCCCAGTGTCCATAGGGACCATCAGTGTCAGTGCTAGAGATGGCATTGGGCTCTCTACACCTCTGCCAGGACCCTGCTGGCCGTGCTGCGGCTGGCCACTGCCCTGGTACTGACCACTGACCCCCCAGGATGGGCCAGTAACCCACAGGGACCCCCAGAGACCCCCAGGGACCCCCAGTGTCCATAGGGACCATCAGTGTCAGTGCTAGAGATGGCATTGGGGCTCTCTACACCTCTGCCAGGACCCTGTCTGGCCATCCTCAGGCTGGCCACTGCCCTGGTACTGACCACTGACCCCCAGGATGGGCCAGTATGGACCAGGGACCCCCAGAGACCCCAGGGACCCCAGTGTCCATAGGGACCATCAGTGTCAGTGCTAGAGATGGCTTGGGGCTCTCTACACCTCTGCCAGGACCCTGCTGGCCGTGCTGCGGCTGGCCACTGCCCTGGTACTGACCACTGACCCCCCAGGATGGGCCAGTAACCCCCAGGACCCCCAGAGACCCCCAGGGACCCCCAGGGACCCCCAGTGTCCATAGGGACCATCGGTGTCCTGGGGTTTGGTGGGTCAGGGGTTGATGCATCTGCCAGGACCCTGCTGGGCCAAAGCAGCCCCAAACTGACCCAAAACTCAGCACAAAACCGACCCCAAATGAGCCAGAATCACCCCAAACTCAGCACAAACCGCCCAATGACCCAAAACTCAGCACAAAACCGACCCCAAATTGAGCCAAAACTCAGCACAAAACCGACCCCAAATTGAGCCAAAACTCAGCACAAAACCGACCCCAAATTGAGCCAGAATTCACCCCAAAAATCAGCACAAAACCGCCCCAAATTGAGCCAAAATTCACCCAAAAAATCAGCACAAAACCGGCCCCAAATTGAGCCAGAATTCACCCCAAAAATCAGCACAAAACTGACCCCAATTTGAGCCAGAATTCACCCCAAAACTCAGCACAAAACCGGCCCCAAATTGAGCCAAAATTCACCCCAAAAATCAGCACAAAACTGACCCCAATTTGAGCCAGAATTCACCCCAAAACTCAGCACAAAACCGGCCCCAAATTGAGCCAGAATTCACCCCAAAAATCAGCACAAAACCGGCCCCAAATTGAGCCAGAATTCACCCCAAAAATCAGCACAAAACCGGCCCCAAATTGAGCCAAATTCACCCCAAAAATCAGCACAAAACCGGCCCCAAATTGAGCCAAAATTCACCCCAAAACTCAGCACAAAACCGGCCCCAAATTGAGCCAGAATTCACCCAAAATCAGCACAAAACGACCCCAAATTGAGCCAGAATTCACCCAAAAACTCAGCACAAAACCGGCCCCAAATGAGCCAAAATTCACCCAAATTAACCCAAGAACCAGCACAAAATCTTGGGGATTCTGGGGCTGATTTTGGGGTGATCCTGGGGTGATTTGGGGTGATCCTGGGGCAGGTTTTGGGGTGATCCTGGGATGATTTGGGGTGATCCTGGGGTGATTTTGGGGTGATCCTGGGCAGATTTTGGGGTGATTTTGGGGTGATCCTGGGCAGATCTTGGGGTGATCCTGGTGTGATTTGGGGGTGACCCTGGGGTGATTTGGGGTGACCCTGGGGTGACCCTGGGTTGTTGATTTGGGGTGACCCTGGTGTGATTTGGGTGACCCTGGGGCGTGACCCGGTGTGATTTGGGGTGACCCTGGGTTGGTGATTTGGGTGACCCTGGTGTGACCCTGGGGTGACCCTGGGTTGGTGATTTGGGGTGACCCTGGGTGCCCTGGGTGGTGATTTGGGGTGACCTGGGGTGGCCCTGGGGTGACCCTGGTGGTGATTTGGGGTGACCCTGGTTGTGATCTGGGGTGACCCTGGTGTGATGGGGTGACCCTGGGTGATTTGGGGGTGACCCTGGGTGGTGATTTGGGGGTGACCCTGGTGTGATCCTGGGGTGACCTGGGGTGACCCTGGTGGAATTTGGGGTGACCCCGGGTGGTGATTTGGGGGTGACCCTGGGGTGACCCGGGGGGTGATTTGGGGGTGACCCGGGGTGACCCTGAGTGGGTGATTTGGGGTGACCCTGGGTTGGTGATTTGGGGGTGACCCGGGGTGACCCTGGGTTGGTGGATTTGGGGGTGACCCGGGGGGTGATTTGGGGGTGACCCTGGGGTGACCCTGGTGGGTGATTTGGGGGTGACCCCGGGGTGACCCCGGGTTGGTGATTTGGGGGTGACCCCGGGGGGGTGATTTGGGGTGACCTGGGGTGACCCTGGGGTGACCCTGGGTTGGTGATTTGGGGGTGACCCTGGGGTGACCCTGGGGTGACCCTGGTGTGATTTGGGGGTGACCCTGGGTGGGTGATTTGGGGGTGACCTGGGGTGACCCTGGGTGGTGATTTGGGGGTGACCCCGGGTGACCCGGGTTGGTGATTTGGGGGTGACCCGGGTTGGTGATTTGGGGTGACCCCGGGGGGGTGATTTGGGGGTGACCCCGGGGTGACCCCGGGTGGGTGATTTGGGGGTGACCCCGGGGGGTGATTTGGGGTGACCCTGGGTGACCCTGGGTGACCCGGGGGGGTGATTTGGGGGTTCCCCTCAGGCCCGCCTGCGCCTGGGCGAGCTGGTGGAGAAGGACGATGTCAGCGAGGCCCTGAGGCTGCTGGAGGCGGCGCGGGACTCGCTGAGGGGAGAGCCCGAGCCGGGCGCCCGGTGAGCCCGGCATTGGGAGATTGGGAATTTGGGAATTTGGGATATTGGGAATTGGGGGTGTTTTAGGGAGCTGGGATTCTCAGGGCTCTGCCCTCTTTTGGGGGTTTTTTATGGAATTTTTTATGGTTTCTCCTCCTCCAGGTGCCCCCGTCCCTCCGAGCCGATTTGGGATTTTTGGGGATTTGGGCTTTTCAGGGATTTTGGGGTGAACCCTGGTGGATTTGGGGGTTTTGTAGAGATTTGGGGTGTTTTAGGGAGCTGGGATTCTCAGGGCTCTGCCCTCTTTTGGGGGGTTTTTTATGGAATTTTTTATGGTTTCTCCTCCTCCAGGTGCCCCCGTCCCTCCGAGCCGATTCGGGGATTTTTGGGGATTTGGGCTTTTCAGGGATTTTGGGGTGAACCCTGGTGGATTTGGGGTTTTTTTAGACATTTGGGGTTTTTCAGAGATTTGGGGTTTTCTGGGACATTTCTGGAATTTTTTATGGATTCTCCTGCTCCAGGTGCCCCCGTCCCTCCAAGCCAATTTGGGGATTTGGGGTTTTCAGGGATTTGGGGTTTTTTGGGGACATTGTTTTTTAATATTTTTGGATTCTCCTGCTCCAGGTGCCCCTGTCCCTCCGAGCTGATTTTTGGGGGGAATTTGGGTTTTTTGAGGACTTTTTTTTGGGGAATTCTCCCCCTCCGGGTGCCCGTGTCCATCAGAGCCGATTTTTGGTGGGAATTTGGGATTTTTGGGGGGTTTTAATTTAATTTTTGGGGGGGATTTTTTCCTGCAGGTGCCCCTGTTCTCCAAGGCCATTTTTGGGTGAATTTGGGATTTTTTGGGTACATTTTTTAACTCTTGGGGTTCTCTCTGTGCAGGTGCCCCCCCCCTCCGAGGCCATTTTTGGGGTGACTCTGGGGATTTTTTTTGATTTTAATTTTAATTTTTGGGGTGAATTTGGGGATTTTAATTTTGATTTTTGGGGTTCTCTCCGTGCAGGTGCCCCTGTATCTCCGAGGCCATTTTTGGGGTGAATTTGGGGATTTTTTGGGGTACATTTTTTAACTCTTGGGGTCTCTCTGTGCAGGTGCCCCCGCCCCTCTGAGGCCATTTTTGGGGTGAATTTGGGGTTTTTGGGTACATTTTTTAACTCTTGGGGCTCTCTTCGTGCAGGTGCCCCCGCCCTCCGAGGCCATTTTTGGGGTGACTCTGGGTTTTTTGGGGTACATTTTTTAACTCTGGGGTTCTCTCCGTGCAGGTGCCCTGTACTCCGAGCCATTTTTGGGTGATTTGGGGTTTTTTGGGGTACATTTTTACTCTTGGGCTCTCTCGTGCAGGTGCCCCGCCCCTCCGAGGCCATTTTTGGGGTGACTCTGGGGATTTTTTGGGGTACATTTTTTAACTCTTGGGGCTCTCTCCGTGCAGGTGCCCCCGCCCCTCCGAGGCCATCTTCGGGGTGCTGCGGGAGCTGGGGGGCCCCGGGGGGGGCTCGGTGCCCCTCCCCCAGGCCCTGCAGGTGCTGGGGGCGCGCGGCTTCACCCCCGGCCAGGTGAGCGCGGCGCTGGCCGAGTACCAGGAGCTGAACGTGCTGCAGGTGAACGCGGCCAGGAGCACCCTGACCTTCGTGTGAGCAGCGAGGAGGAGCAATCCGGGAGAAACCCACAGAATCCCGGAGAAACGGCGAAATTCGGAGAACGGACAAATCGGAGAAAACAAAATTAGGAATGACCAATTGGGAGAAATGGACAAAATTGGGAAACCAAAATTGGAAATGCCAAATTGGGGAGAAACCACAGAACCGGAGACGCGAAAATTCCAGGAGAATGGAAAATTTGGGAAAGCAAAATCCGAGAAACTGCGAAAATTCGGAGAAATGGACAAAATTGGGGGAAAATGGCCAAAATTGGGGAGAAACCGACAGAATCGAGAAACCAACAGAATCCCGGGAGAAACGACAGAACGAAAACGGAGAATTCCGGAGAAACGGACAAAATTCGGGGAGAAACGGACAGAATCTGGGGAAACAGACAAAATTCAGCAAAACCCAGCCAAAATTCAGGAAAAAACAGCCAAAATTCCAGGAGAAACGGCCGAAAATCGGGGGGAAATGGCCAAAATTCCAGGAAAAATAGCCAAAATTCCGGGAAAAATGGACAAAATTTGGGAGAAAATGGACAAAATTTGGGGAAAACAGCGAAAATTCAGCAAAAACCAGCCAAAATTCAGGAAAAACCAGCCAAAATTCCAGGAGAAATGGCCGAAATTTGGTGGAAATGGCCAAAATTCAGAGAAAAAAGGCCAAAATTCAGGGGAAAAGGCCAAAATTTTGGAGAAAAGGCCAAAATTTGGGGGAAAAGACCAAAATTCAGGGAAAAATGGCAAAAATTTGGCAAAAAACAGCCGAAATTCCACCAAAAAAATGAGGAGAATTGCAGCAATCTGGGGGAAAACGGCCAAATCTGGGGGAAATGGCCAAGATTGGGGAAAAGTGGCCAAAATTCTGCTGAAAATTGAGAATTATGGCAAAAGTCCTGGGAAAAAAGGCAAAAATTCAGGGGAGATTGGCCAAAGAGTGGGGGGAAAACGGAGAAAAGCGGCAAAAATCTCCCCCAAAAAAGGGCAAAAAATTCCCCAAAAATGACTGAGAATTCCCCCAGAATTGGCCAAAAAATCCCCCCAAATTCCCCAAAAATCCAATTTAGGGACCCCAAAATTCCCTTTTTTTTTTTTTCCTTTGCTTTTTTTTGTAGCAATAAAGGATTTTTATCAATATAAAAATATTATAATTAAAATTTTTATGTTGTTTCTTTCTTCTCCCTCCTCCCAGAACCCCCAAAAATTCTCATTTTTATCCCCAAAAAATCCCAAATTCCCTCTAAAATTCCCCAATTTTTGGGGGATATTTTGGGGGTTCCCAAATTCCCTTTTTCCCCCCCAAAAAAAACCCAGAAAAATCAAAATTTCTCGTTTTAAATCCAACTGAACCCGGGGGTTCTTGGGGCCAATTTTGGGACAATTTTGGGGGATTTTTGGTTTTTTGGGGTTTTTTGGCTGTTTCTGGACCAATCTGGGATATTTTTTGCCCCAATTTGGGGTTTTTTTGGGTATTTTGGGGCCAATTTTGGGGTTTGTGGCTGTTTCTGGACCAATTTTGGATATTTCTGGGCCATTTTCTGTTCTGGTTTTGGGGTATTTTTGTTCCATTTTTGGGATATTTTTGGGGTATTTCTGGGCTGATTTGGGGATATTTTTGGGCCATTTTTTTGGCTCCATTTTTGGGTATTTTTGGGCTGATTTTGATGGGGTTTGGGTCATTTTTTGGGATAATTTTTGGATTATTTTTAAAAGAAATCCCCTCCTGCAGTGGCCGATGCCCTGCCGGTCACACAGCACACTGAGAGAGTTCAGGTTGGTTTATTGATATTTTTATTCTGTTTTTTGGATATTTTAGGATATTTTTTGGATATTTTGGGTACATTTTGGATTATTTTTAAAAGAACAGTCCCCTCCTGCAGTGGCCGATGCCCTGCCGGTCACACAGCACACTGGAGAGTTCAGGTTGGTTTATTGATATTTTTATTCTGTTTTTTGGATATTTTTAGGATATTTTGGGGTACATTCTCAGAAGAACAATCCCCTCCTGCAGTGGCCGATGCCCTGCCAGGTCACACAGCACACTGGGAGAGTTCAGGTTGGTTTATTGATATTTTTATTCTGTTTTTTGGATATTTTTAGGATATTTTGTGTACATTCTAAAGAACATCCCCTCCTGCATGGCCGATGCCCTGCCGTCCACAGCACTGGAATTAGTTGGTTTGATACATATTTGGGATGTTATTTTAAAAGACAGTCCCCTCATGCGGCGGCGATGCCCTGCGTCGTACAGCACGTTGAATTGTTCACAAACTGGTTCTGGTGTTGCAGGTCTTGTGAATGTGCCAGGTAAGCATGAGCCCACGTCGTGCATTGCTAGAAAAAAAATAAAATAAAAATAAATAAATAAAATAAAATAAATAAAAAATTTGGGGATTCTGGGGAAAATCCCCCCAAATTCGGGGGATTTGGAGAAAAAAATCCGGAGATTTTCACCTTTTATTCCCTTTTTATTATTGATTTTTGGGGGCTTTTTTCAAGGATTTTTTTAATTTTTTTTTTGGTTTTTTTTCAGTAGATTTTTATTTGTAATTTTGAAGGGGTTTTATTATTTTTTTATTTATTTTTTTTAAATTATTATTTTCTGGATTTTTTTTTGGGTGGGGGGGAGTGTGTTTAAATTCTTTGGGTTTTTTATTTGAATTTTCGGGGATTTTTTTCCTCAGTGTTTTTTTTTGTTTATTTGTTTTAATTTTGAGAGGGCTTTTGATTTTTTTGGATTTTTTTTCTTTTATTTCGAGGAGTTTTTTTAATTTTTGGGGGGTTTATTTAAAATTTTTGGGTTTTTTTTTTTTCTTTTTTTCAGGGTTTTTTTTCCATTTTTGTGGGTTTTTTTCATTTTTTGGGGGGGGGTTTTTTTCCATTTTTCGGGATTTTTTTTCCATTTTTTGGGTTTTTTTTTTCCATTTTTGGGGGTTTTTTTTGCATTTTTTGATTTCCCACCCCCCAGGGTTTTTTTTGGGTGGATTTTGGGGTGGATCTGGGGGTTTTGGGGCTCCTCACATCATAGAAATCAGTTTTGAACTTGTCAGTGCTGAGCACGGGCAGGCAGTGGCAGAGGGCGCAGGCCTCACGCAGGATCTCGTGGTTGAAGGGAACTTCCCCTGGAATTGGGGCAAAAAAAAACAAATGTGGGGCAGGGAAGGAGAGGGGAGACAAAAAAAATAAAATAAAATAAAAAAAAAATTAAAAAAAAACCCACAAAAAACCCCCCCAAAAAACCCCAAAAAAGAATCCCAAAAAAAACTCAAAAAAATCCCCCCAAAAAACCCCCAAAGAAACCCCGAAAAAACCCCAAAAAACTCCCCCCAAAAAAAAAACCCTCAAAAAAGAACCCCAAAAAATCCCAAAAAACCCTCAAAAAAATCCCAAACCCCCCCAAAAAACCCCCCCCAAAAAAACCCCCAAAAATTCCCAAAAAGAACCCCAAAAAAACCCCCAAAAACTCCCCCAAAAAAAAACCAAAACCCCCAAAACACCCCTAAAAACCCCCCAAAAAAACCCCAACCCCCCCCTAAAAAACCTCAAAAAAATCCCAATAGAACCCCCCAAAACCCCCAAAAAACCCCAAAAATATAAAAAAACACCAAACCAAAAATCCTCCAAAAAAACCCAAAAAAATCCCCAAAAAACCCCAAAAGGAACCCCAAAAAACCCTCAAAAAAATCCCAAAAAATCCCCAAAAACCCCCCAAAAAACCCCAAAAAAACCCTCAAAAAGAACCCCAAAAAACCCTCAAAAAATCCCAGAAAACCCGAACCCCCCCCTAAAAAAACCCCCCAAAAAAACAAAAAAAAAAACCCCGAAAAAAACCCAAAAGGAGCCCAACTAAAATCCAAAAAAACACCAAAAAACCCCCCAAAAATCCCCAAAAAACCTCAAAAAAACTCCTAAAACCCCCAAAAAATCCTCCAAAAACCCCCCGAAAAAAAACCCAAAATAAAACAAAGGAACAAACAAATGCCCGAAGCCGCCGACCCCCCCCCCGTGCAGCCTTTCCCGGCCGTGGCTGCAGCGCCGCTTTGCTGCTCTCCATTCCTGATCCCCCGATGCCCCGATGCCCTGATCCCCCGATCCCCTGATCCCCCGATGCCGTGATCCCCCGATGCCCTGATCCCCCGATGCCGTGATCCCCCGATGCCCTGATCCCCCGATGCCCTGATCCCCCGATGCCCCGATGCCCCGATCCCCCGATGCCCCGATCCCCCGATGCCCCGTATCCCCCGATGCCCCGATGCCCTGATCCCCCAATGCCCCGATCCCCCGATGCCCCGATGCCCCCGATCCCCCGATGCCCCGATCCCCCGATGCCCCGATCCCCCGATGCCCCGATCCCCTGATTCCCTGATCCCCCCGATGCCCGATCCCCCGATGCCCCGATGCCCCGATGCCCCGATCCCGTGATCCCCCGATGCCCCGATGCCCACCCGATCCCCGATGCCCCGATGCCCCGATGCCCCGATCCCCTGATCCCCCGATGCCCCGATGCCCCGATCCCCCGATGCCCCGATGCCCCGATCCCCTGATCCCCCAATCCCCCGATGCCCCGATGCCCCGATGCCCCGATGCCCCGATCCCGTGATCCCCCGATGCCCCGATGCCCCGATGCCCCCGATGCCCCGATCCCCCGATGCCCCGATGCCCCGATCCCCCGATGCCCCGATCCCCCGATGCCCCGATCCCCCGATGCCCTGATGCCCCGATGCCCCGATCCCGCGATGCCCCCGATCCCCCGATCCCTGATCCCCTGATCCCCCGATGCCCCGATGCCCAATCCCCCGATCCCGCGATCCCCCGATGCCCCGATCCCCCGATGCCCCGATCCCCCGATGCCCCGATGCCCTGATGCCCCGATGCCCCCGATCCCGCGATGCCCCGATCCCCCGATCCCCCGATCCCCTGATCCCCCGATGCCCCGATGCCCCGATCCCCTGATCCCATGATCCCCCGATGCCCCGATGCCCCGATGCCCCGATCCCCCGATCCCCCGATCCCCCAATCCCCTGATCCCCGATGCCCCGATCCCCTGATCCCCCGATCCCCTGATCCCCCGATCCCCTGATCCCCCGATGCCCCGATCCCCTGATCCCCCGATCCCCCGATCCCCCGATCCCCCGATGCCCCGATCCCCCAATCCCCTGATCCCCCGATCCCCCAATCCCCTGATCCCCCGATCCCCTGATCCCCCGATCCCCTGATCCCCTGATCCCCCGATGCCCCGATCCCCCGATCCCCCGATGCCCCGATCCCCCGATCCTGTGATCCCCCGATCCTGTGATCCCCCGATCCCCCGATGCCCCGATCCCATCCCGACCCGATCCCCTGATCCCCCGATCCCCTGATCCCCCGATCCCCTGATCCCCCGATCCCCCGATCCCCCGATCCCCCGATCCCCGATGCCCTGATCCCCCATCCCCCGATCCCCCATCCCCTGATCCCCGATCCCCTGATCCCCCGATCCCCCGATCCCCCGATCCCCTCCGATCCCCTGATCCCCCGATCCCCCGATCCCCGATCCCCCGATCCCCCGATCCCCTGATCCCCGATCCCCCGATGCCCCGATCCCCCGATGCCCCGATCCCCTGATCCCCCGATCCCCCGATCCCCCGATCCCTCCCCGATCCCCTGATCCCCCGATCCCCGATCCCGATCCCCTGATCCCCCGATCCCGCGATCCCCCGATCCCGCCGCACTCACCGGCCTCGGCCGCCCGCACGTACTCGAGGATGAGGCGCACGCGGCTGTGCAGCATCTTGATGGCGCTGTGCTGGGCGATCAGGTGCTCAGCCACTGAGGGGAGAGCTTTGTGAGATGAAAAAAACCCCAAAAATCACCCCAAAACCCTGCCCAGGGGCTGTGCTGGGCCATCAGGTGTTCAGCCACTGAGGGAGAGCTTTGTGAGATGGAAAAAACCCCAAAAATCACCCCAAAACCCTGCCCAGGGGCTGTGCTGGGCCATCAGGTGCTCAGCGACTTTTTGGGGTGATTTCAGGGTGAATTTTGGGGTGATTTTGAGGTGATTTGGGGGTGAATTTGTGGTGAATTTTGGGGTGATTTTAAGGTGAATTTTGGGGGGGAATTTGGGGTGATTTTAAGGTGACTTGGGGTGATTTTGAGGTGATTTTGGGGTGAATTTTGGGATGAATTTGTGGTGAATTTTGGGGTGATTTTTGGGGTGAATTTGGGGTGATTTTGAGGTGATTTTAAGGTGAATTTTGGGCTGAATTTGGAGTGATTTTAAGGTGAATTTGGGGTGATTTTGGGGTGGTTTTGGGATGAATTTGGGTGGTTTTGGGGAGGTTTCTGCCCCCAACCCGTGCTGTTCTCGCCCCCTCCCGTCGCCGTCATCCGAGCCACGTGGTCGACGCCGATGCGCTCGGCCTCCTCGGTGGCCAACGTGTAGGGCAGCTCAGCAAAGAGCATGGTGGCCTGGGGAGAGCCCAGAGCAGCCCAGATCACCCCGAAACCAGCCCAAACCACCCCGAAACCAGCCCAAAACCATCCCCAAAACCAGCCCAAAACCAGCCCCAAAACCAGCCCCAAAACCAGCCCAGATCACCCCGAAACCAGGCCAAAACCACCCCAAAACCAGCCCAAAACCAGCCCAGATCACCCCAAAACCAGCCCAAAACCAGCCCAAAACCAGCCCCAAACCAGCCCAAAACCAGCCCAGATCACCCCGAAACCAGCCCAAAACCATCCCCAAAACCAGCCCAAAACCAGGCCAAAACCATCCCCAAAACCAGCCCCAAAACCAGCCCCAAACCACCCCAAACCAGCCCAAAACCAGCCCAGATCACCCCAAAACCACCCAAAACCAGCCCAAAATCACCCCGAAACCAGCCCAAAACCAGCCCAAACCATCCCCAAAACCAGCCCAAAAACCGCTCCAAAATCACCCCAGAATCACCCAAACCCACCCCAAAACCAGCCCAAAAATCACCCCGAAACCACCCAAAACCAGCCCAAATCACCCCAAAACCACCCCAAAAATCACCCCAAAACCAGCCCAAAAACCGCTCCAAAATCCACCCCAAAACCACCCCAAAATCCACCCCAAAACCAGCCCAGATCACCCCAAAATCACCCAAAACCCACCCCAGAATCACCCCAAAACCATCCCAAATCACCCCAAACCCCACCCCAGAATCACCCAAAAAATCACCCAAAATTACCCCAAAATCATCCAAAATTCACCCCAGAATCACCCCAAAACCCACCCCAGTCACCCCAAAAATCACCCAAAATCACCCCAAAACCAGCCCAAAATCACCCCAAAATCCACCCCAGTCACCCAAAACTGCCCCAAAACCCACCCCAAAACCAGCCCAAAATCACCCCAAAACCAGCCCCCAAACCACCCCAGAATCACCCCAACACCAGCCCCCAAACCATCCAAAATTCACCTCAAAAATCCCAAAATTACCCCAATAATCACCCCAAAAACCACCCCAAAGTCACCCCAGACCCACCCCAGAATCACCCCAAAAATCACTCAGAATCACCCCAAAACCAGCTCCCAAACCATCCAAAATTCACCCCCAAAATCCCAAAATTATCCCAAAAATCACCCCAAAACCAGCCCCAAAATCACACCAAAAATCACTCAAAATTACCCCAAAACCAGCCCCAAAATCCACCCCAGAATCACCCCAAAATCATCCAAAATCCACCCCAAAATCACCCCAAAAACCAGCCCCAAAATCACTCCAAAAACCGCTCCAAAATTACCCCAAAATCCCCAAAAAACACACCGAAAATCCCACAAATTTCCCCAATTCCCAAAAAATCCCCTCAAGACCCCCCCCCCAAATCCCCCAAATTTCCCCTAAAATCCCCAAAAAAAATCGCCTGAATTTCCCCCAAAATCCCTCATATTTCCCCTAAAATCCCCAATCCCCCCCAAATCCCCCAAATCCCCCCAATTCTCACCTCCCCGTTGATGATGTCGATCACCGACTCGAAGACGCTCACGGGGAGCTGGGGGGGAGCGGAGGGGTCAGCCCCAAATTTGGGGGGTCCCCAAACTTTGGGAAGCCCCCAGAACTTTGGGAAAGCCTTAGAAACAATTGGGATTTTTGGCAGCTTTGGCGTTTGGGTGCAGAACTCACATCCGTGTGTTTGGTCATGGGGTTGAGCTTGAGGAACAGGGGGCTCTCGATGATCTCACACACCTGCAGGAGAAACCCCCAAACCCGGGGGAACCCCCCAAAAAAATCCCAAAACTGCCCCAAATGTAGGGGTGGGGGGGGTAAAATATTGCTGGGAATTGGGAGAGGGAAATGCCAGAAAAAAAACAAAATCTCTGAAAAAATCCTTCCAGGAGCCGCAAATATTCCATCAAACTTCCCCAAAATCCCCCCAAAAATCCCCTAAAACCCCTCCAAGACCACCCAAAATCCCCCCAAAAATCCCCATAAACCTCCCAAAACCCTCTCAAAATCCCCAAAAATTCCCCCCAAATCCCCTCAAATCCCTCCAGGACCCCCCAAAATCCCCCCAAATCCCTCCAGGACCCCCCCAAATCCCCTCATATCCCCCCAGGACCCTCCCAAATCCCCCAAATCCCCCAGGACCCCCAAATCCCCGCAGCTCCCCCTGTCCCCACCTGTTTGTGCACGTGGATGTCGGCGGGCTCGGGCGGCCCCCCCGTCGTGTACCACCCCAAAAACTCCAGGTCCTTGAACACCTGCTTGACTTTTGGGGTGCAAAAACCCCAAACTGGGATTGGGACCCCCCCCAAAATCCCAAATTCCTTCGGGGACCCCAAAATCCCCTCCAGGAATCTCAAAATTCACCCCCAAGAACCCAGAAATTGCTTCAGGAGCCTCAAAATTCCCCCACAATCCACTGAAATCCCCCCAAAATTCAGTGACATCTCCCCAGAATCTGCTAAAATCCCCAAATCCCCCCGAATTCCCCCAAAATCCCCCTGAATATTTTCTGGCACTTCCCAGATTCCTCGAAATTTTCAGAATTCCCCAAAAATTCCTCCCAAATCCCCTCAAACTCCCCCAAAAACCCCTCAAAATCCCCCTCAAACCCCCCAAAATCCCCTCTAAACTCCCCAACCCCCCCTCAAATCTTCCCCAAAACCCCCCCAGATTTTTTGGGTCCCCCCCATATTTTGGGGTCCCCCCTCCCACTGCTCCTCCTAGCTGTAGCAGATCTCCTTGCCCAGGAGCAGGTGCTCCAAATCCCCCCAAAATCCCCCCAAAATCCCCTCAACTCCCCCAAATCCACTCTAATCTTCTCCAAAATCCCCCAGATTTTTTTGGGTCCCCCCATATTTTGGGGTCCCCCCCTCCCACTGCTCCTCCTTGCTGCAGCAGCCCAGGAGCAGGTGCTCCAAATCCCCCCAAAATCCCCTCAACTCCCCCAAATCCACTCTAATCTTCTCCAAAATCCCCCAGATTTTTTTGGGTCCCCCCCATATTTTGGGGTCCCCCCTCCCACTGCTCCTCCTTGCTGCAGCAGCCCAGGAGCAGGTGCCCCAAACCCCCTTAAACCCCCCAAAATCCCCTCTGAACTTCCCAAAACCCCCCAAAATCCCTCCAGATTTTTTTGGGGACCCCTCAGATTCTTTTGGGTCCCCCCCATGTTTTGGGGTGCATGAGAAGCTGTCCCCCCAAAGCCCCCCGTGTTTTGGGGTGCCCCTCACACTGCTCCTCCTTGGTGTAGTAGTACTCCTTGTCGATGAGCAGCTGTCCCCCCAATCCCCCCAAAGCCCCCCGTGTTTTGGGGTGCCCCTCACACTGCTCCTCCTTGGTGTAGTAGTACTCCTTGTCGATGAGCAGCTGTCCCCCCAATCCCCCCAAAGCCCCCCGTGTTTTGGGGTGCCCCTCACACTGCTCCTCCTTGGTGTAGTAGTACTCCTTGTCGATGAGCAGCTGTCCCCCAATCCCCCAAAGCCCCCCGTGTTTTGGGGTGCCCCTCACACTGCTCCTCCTTGGTGTAGTAGTACTCCTTGTCGATGAGCAGCTGTCCCCCCGAGCCGTGGGCCAGCAGCTCGAAGGAATTCATCACCTCGATGTTCCGCCCCTCCTGGCGCCCGATGAGCGCCCCGACCACTGCGGGACGGGGGGCACCGGGGTTAGGGGGGACTGGGGGGATTGGGGGATTGGGGGAATCCCGGGGTTAGGGGGACTGGGGATTGGGGACTGGGGGGGATTGGGGAATCCGGTTAGGGGGACTGGGGGATTGGGGGATTGGGGGAATCCCGGGGTTAGGGGGGACTGGGGGGATTGGGGACTGGGGGGGATGGGGAATCCCGGGGTTAGGGGGGACTGGGGGGATTGGGGGGATCCCGGGTTAGGGGACTGGGGGATTGGGGGATCCGGGGTTAGGGGGGACTGGGGATTGGGGGATCCCGGGATTGGGGATTGGGGGGATTGGGGGGACTGGGAGGGACTGGGGGGATTGGGGGGGACTGGGGGGTCCTGAGGATATTGGGGGGTCCTGGGGGGATTTGGGTCACCCGGGGGATTGGGGGGGAACTGGGGGGATTGAGGTCTCCCTGGTGGTATCGGGGTCTCCCCGGGGTATCGGGGTCTCCCCAGGGTTTCGGGGTCTCCCCGGGGTCCCGGGGGTATCGGGGTCTCCCCGGGGGTCCCGGGGGTATCGGGGTCTCCCCAGGGGTATCGGGTCTCCCCAGGGTATCGGGTCTCCCCAGGGTCCCGGGGTCTCCCGGGGGTCCCGGGGCCTCCCGGGGGTATCGGGGTCTCCCTGGGGGTATCGGAGTCTCCCCGGGGGTCCCGGGGGGTATCGGGGTCTCCCCGGGGGTCCCAGGGGTATCGGGTCTCCGGGGTATCGGGTCTCCCCGGGGTCCCGGGGGTATCGGGTCCCGGGGGTATCGGGGTCTCCCCGGGGTCCCGGGGGTATCGGGGTCTCCCGGGTCCCGGGGGTATCGGGGTCTCCCGGGGTATCGGGGTCTCCCGGGGTATCGGGTCTCCCCGGGTCCCGGGGGGTATCGGGGTCTCCCCGGGGTCTCCCCAGGGTCCCGGGGTCTCCGGGGTCCCGTGCCCCGTGCCGTGTCCCACCTGGCCGTTGCGGCCCTCCTGGGAGCGCAGGCGGATCCAGTGGTCCGAGATGTTGAGGATGACCAGGGGGTGCAGGGCCACGGACACGCTGCCGGTCACCCCGCCCGCCATCACCTGCGCCGCACCTGCCGGGGGCTGCGCTCATTCCCGGCTTTGGGGGCCATTCCCGGGAATTCCGGGGTCATTCCCGGGAATTCCGGGGCCATTCCCGATAATTCTGGGGTCATTCCCGGCGGTTTTGCGGCTCCCCCGGGTTTTTTTTTCCCTCACGATCTGCCGCCATCCCGGGGCCATTCCCGTTATTCCCGGAGCCATTCCCGTTATTCCCGGAGCCATTCCCGGTACTCCCTGCGCCGCTCCCGCCGCTCCCTGCCCCATCCCCCGGTATTCCCGCCGCCATTCCCGGGATTTTGCGGCTCCCCCAGGGTGTTTCCCCCTCACGATCTGCCGCCATCCCGGGGCCGTTCCCGTTAATGTCCCCGCCGCTCCCGCCGTTGTTCGCGGCGCTGCCGGGGCCGTTCCCGTTAATGCCCCCGCCGCTCCCGCCCTTACCGGCCCCGTCCACCTCCATGCCGCCGTTGTTCGCGGCGCTGCCGGCGCCGTTCCCGGCGCTCCCGGGGCCGCCCCCAGCCGCCGCCGCCGCCGCCGCCCCGCAGGAGCCGCCGCCTCCTCCCGCCGCCGCCGCCGCCATCTTGCGGCGCTCACGGGGCGTGCGTGAGGGGCCGGGAGGGCGGGGCTTGCGGAGAACGCAATTTGATTGGACAACGCTGCGACAGGGCGTGGCTTCCTAGAGGAAGGGCTGCGAGGCGGAGTTTTGATTGGGCGATGAGGAAAAGGGCGGGGCTTCAAAAGGGCGGGAGGAGAGGGCGGAGATTCCATTGGTCAAGGCTTTAAGGGGCGGGGCTTGGGGGCGGAGCTTGCCTGCGCCATGGTGGGAAGCGCTCCCAGTTTATCCCAGTTCAAACCAGTTCAAACCAGTTCAAACCAGTCCATCCCAGTCCATCCCAGTCCATCCCAGTTCAATCCCAGTCCATCCCAGTCCATCCCAGTTCAAACCAGTTCAAACCAGTTCAATCCCAGTCCATCCCAGTTCAATCCCAGTCCATCCCAGTTCAATCCCAGTCCATCCCAGTCCATCCCAGTTCAAACCAGTTCATCCCAGTCCATCCCAGTTCAAACCAGTCCATCCCAGTTCAATCCCAGTCCATCCCAGCTCATCCCAGTTCAATCCCAGTCCATCCCAGTTCAAACCAGTTCAAACCAGTCCATCCCAGTTCAAACCAGTTCAAACCAGTTCAAACCAGTCCATCCCAGTCCATCCCAGTTCAATCCCAGTCCATCCCAGTCCATCCCAGTTCAAACCAGTTCAAACCAGTTCATCCCAGTCCATCCCAGTCCATCCCAGTTCAATCCCAGTCCATCCCAGTCCATCCCAGTCCATCCCAGTTCAAACCAGTTCATCCCAGTCCATTCCAGTTCAAACCAGTCCATCCCAGTCCATCCCAGTTCAATCCCAGTCCATCCCAGCTCATCCCAGTTCAATCCCAGTCCATCCCAGTTCAAACCAGTTCAAACCCAGTCCATCCCTGTCCATCCCAGTTCAATCCCAGTCCATCCCAGTCCATCCCAGTTCAATCCCAGTCTATCCCAGTTCAATCCCAGTTAAATCCCAGTTCCATCCCAGTTCAATCCCAGTCCCTCCCAGTCCATCCCAGTCTATCCCAGTTCAATCCCAGTCCATCCCAGTCCATCCCAGTTCAATCCCAGTCCCTCCCAGTCCATCCCAGTCTATCCCAGTTCAATCCCAGTCCCTCCCAGTTCAATCCCAGTCTATCCCAGTTCAATCCCAGTTCCATCCCAGTTCATCCCAGTTCCATCCCAGTCCATCCCAGTCCATCCCAGTTCAATCCCAGTCCCTCCCAGTCCATCCCAGTCTATCCCAGTCCATCCCAGTCTATCCCAGTTCAATCCCAGTTCCATCCCAGTTCATCCCAGTTCCATCCCAGTCCATCCCAGTTAAATCCCAGTTCCATCCCAGTTCCATCCCAGTATCTCCCAATCCCCCCCATTCCCCCCGTTTCCCGAGCGCGGGGGGCGGGGCCGGACGCGGAGGGGGCGGGGTCGGACGCCGGGAGGGGGCGTAACCGGACGCGGAGGGGGCGGGGCCGCGTTACGCAAATTGCGTACGTGACGTCATTCGCGTGAGGCGGCGCTTCGTGAATCGCGCGCGCTGCGCAAATTGCGTAAGGAGATTTTGGGGGAAATTCGGGGATTTGGGGCGGATTTGGGAGGAATTCCGGGAATTTGGGGCGGATTTGGGGGGGATTTGGGCGGATCTTGGGTCAATTTCGGGGATTTTGGGCTCCCAGTGCGGGTGGGCCCCGCGTTACCCAAATTTTGGGGGGAATATCGGCGATTTTGGGGGGAATATCGGCGATTTTGGGGGGGATAGCGGCGATTTTGGGTGAAATTCGGGGATTTGGGGCGGATTTCGGATGAATTTCCGGGATTTGGGTGGATTTGGGGCGAATTTTGGGGGATTTGGGGTGAGTTTTAGGGATTTGGGGGATTTGGGGAGGGTTTGGGGGTCCCGAGTTGATTTCGGGGTTTTTGGGGAGTTTTGGGTCTCCAGCCCCCCCTAAAGGATCCCGAGCTCCCCCAAATGTTGGAGGGGGATGGGAGGGGGGCGGTGAGGATGAGGATGATGAAGATCGGGGTCGAGGATGGGGGGGGCTGGGGGGTTCAGAGGAGGAAGATGAGGAGGGGGAGGGGGAGGATGAAGATGAGGATGAGGAGGATGAGGATGAGGATGGTGATGATGAAGATGGTGATGGCGGGTCGGAGGGGCGGGCCGGGTGATGATGAGGATGGTGAGGATGAGGATGGTGAGGATGAGGATGGTGATGAAGATGAGGATGGTGATGATGATGCTGAGGATGGTGATGAGGATGAGGATGGTGATGAGGATGGTGATGCTGAGGATGAGGATGATGATGAGGATGCTGAGGATGAGGATGGTTCTGTCGGGTCGGGGGGCGGGGGGCCGGGCCGGGTGATGAAGATGAAGATGGTGATGATGCTGAGATGGTATGGTGATGAGGATGCTGAGGATGGATGAGGATGGTGCTGTCGGGTCGGGGGGCGGGGGCCGGGCCGGGTGATGAAGATGAGGATGGTGATGCTGAGGATGAGGATGGTGATGAGGATGAGGATGGTGATGAGGATGGTGATGCTGAGGATGGTGATGATGATGAGGATGCTGAGGATGAGGATGGTGATGAGGATGCTGAGGATGAGGATGGTGATGAGGATGAGGATGGTGATGAGGATGTGATGATGAGGATGGTGATGAGGATGAGGATGCTGAGGATGAGGATGGTTCTGTCGGGTCGGGGGCGGGGGCCGGGCCGGGTGATGAAGATGAGGATGGTGATGATGATGAGGATGGTGATGAGGATGGTGATGCTGGGGATGAGGATGATGATGAGGATGGTGATGAGATGAGGATGGTGCTGTCGGGTCGGGGGGCGGGGCCGGCCGGGTGATGGTGATGATGATGAGGATGGTGATGAGGATGCTGAGGATGAGGATGAGGATGGTGCTGTCGGGTCGGGGGGCGGGGGCCGGCCGGGTGATGGTGATGATGATGAGGATGGTGATGAGGATGCTGAGGATGAGGATGGTGCTGTCGGGTCGGGGGGCGGGGGCCGGGCCGGGTGATGGTGATGATGATGAGGATGGTGATGAGGATGCTGAGGATGAGGATGAGGATGGTGCTGTCGGGTCGGGGGGCGGGGGGCCGGGCCGCTGCCGGCGCCGCCCCCCGGAGGCGGCTCCCGGCGGGAGGGTCCAGCGGCCGCTCCCGGTTCGGCTCCGTCGGCCCCGCCATGGCCCCCCCGCCCCCCCCGCCCGCGGCCCCCCGGTGAGCGCGACCCCCCCGCGCCCCCTCCCCACGGCGGGGGGAGGGCAGGGGGCAGGGGGGGAGGGGCGGGATGCGGGGAGGGGAGGGGGAGGCCCGGGCCCGCCGAGATTGGGGGGGGGAAAGGGGGGGCGGGGAGGAAAGGGGGGGGGATGGATGGGGAGGGGGAGGGGCGGCGCGGATCGACCCCCCCCCCCAAGGGCCGGGGGGGGGAGTGGGGGCCTCGAGGGCTGGGGGGGCCCAAATTGAGGGGGGGGGAGGGAGGGGGGCAGAAACCGGGGGGGGAGGGGCCGGGATTTGGGGGGGAGGGGCCGGGATTTGGGGCGGGGGGGGCGCTGTAAGTGGGGCAGGAGCGGGGCCCGGGCCCGGGGGTCTCGGGGGGGGGTCCCGAGGCCTGAGCGCCCCCCCGCGCCCCCCCGGCCCCCCCGGGATGCTCCGGAACTCCGGTTGCCACGGCGACGCTCCGGGCTCTGTTCCCATGGCAACGGGGGGGGGTGATGGGGGGGGGGGGGGGGGACCGCATCCCCCCAACCCCCCGGGGGGGGCGGGGCCGCGGTGGGGGGCCCGGGGGGAGATTTGGGGGGGGATTTGAGGGAATTCGGGGGAATTCGCGGGGATTTGGGGGCTGGGCAGAGTCGGGGGTCCCGGGGGGGGTCGGGGGTCCCGGTTTGGGGAGGGTTTGGGGGTCCCGGGGGGGCAGGACCCCCCCCGCTGATGGTTTGTTCCGCTTGTTCTTCTCTCCCCCCCCCCCGCCCCCCCCCCCGCGCTCGCCCCTCCCCATTTCCCATCGTCCCTTTGGGCACGGCCCCCCCCCACCCCCTCCCCTCCCCCATCCCTGACCTGCGACCCCCCCGTGACCCCCCCGGACCCCCCCCCATTTCCCCACATCCCCAAAATCCCCATTTCTTTCCCCCCCCCCCGAATTTCCCATCTCCCACCCCCCCCAATTCCACTCAATCTTTCTCCCCAAAATTTTCCCCAAATTCCCCCAAAATTTCCGCCCCGTTTTCCCACAACTCTCCCCAAAAATTCCCCCCTCATTTTCCGCTGTTTCTCCCCAATTTTTCCCCAATTCCCCCCGAATTTTCTCCCAAATTTCCTCCCAATTCCTTCCCCAATGTCGCCCCAATTTATTCCCAAATTTCTCCCCCATTTCCCCCGATTTTCTTCCCCCATTTCTCCCAAATTTCCCCCGATTCCCCTCCCAATTTCTTCTCCTTTTTCCCCAATTTTTCCATTATTTCCCTCCCCAAATTTCCCTCCCAAATTCCTCCAAATTCTCTCCTCCATTTCTCCCAAATTTTCTCCGAATTTCCCCCAAATTACTCCCAAATTTCCTCCACAAATTTCCCCCAATTTCTTCCCCATTTGCCCCCCAAATTTCCCTCCCAAATTCCCGGAAATCCCCCCCAAAATTTCCCCCCAAACCCCCCAAATCCTCCCCAAATTTCCCCCAAATTTCCTCTCCAAAATTTCCCCCAAACCCCCCAATGCCCCCCCAAATGTCCTCCCCCAAATTTCCCCAAATCCCCCTCAAATTTCCCCCCCAATCCTCGCCAATCTCTCCCCAAATTTCCCCCCCCCAAATTTTCTCAATTTCCCCCCAAATTTCCCCCCAAAATTTCCCCAAATCTCCCCCCAATCTCTCCCCAAATCCCCCAAATTTCTCCCCCAAATTTCCCACAAATCCCCCCCAAATTTCTCCAAATCTCCCCCAACCCCCTCCAAATTTCCCCCATAAATTTCCCCAAATGCCCCCCCAAATTTCCCCCCCAAATTTCCTCAAATCCCCCCCAAATCTCCCCCAATCCTCCCCAAATCCCACACAAATTTCTCCCCCACAAATTTCCCCAAATCCACCCCTCAATCCTCCCCCAAATTTACCCCCAAATCCCCCCAATCTCTCCCCAAATCCTCCCCCAAATCTCCCCCAATCTCTCCCCAAATCCCCCAAATTTCCCCAAATCTCCCCCAATCCTCCCCCAATCCCCCCGAATTTCCCCCCCAAATTTCCCCCAATCCTCCCTCAAATCTCTCCCCCAAATCCCCCCCAAATCTCCCACCAATCTCTCCCCAAATCCCCCAAATTTCCCCAAATCTCCCCCCAATTTCCCCCCCAAAATCCCCCCCAAATTTCCCCCAATCCTCCCCCAAATTTCCCCAAATCTCCCCCCAATCCTCCCCCAAATTTCCCCAAATCCCCCCCAATTTCCCCCCCCAAACCCCCCCAATCTCTCCCCCCACCCCCCCCACAGCCCCCCCACCGCCCTCCCCCCCCTCCCCACCCCATAACCCCCCCCCACCCCCCCTCCCCTCCCCCACCATGCCCCTCCCCCCGCTGACCCTCGCGCTGGCCCTGGCGCTCTGCGCCGCCCCCTCCCCCTCTCCGGCCGCCCCCTCGGGCCCCCCGGGACCCCCGGGACCCCCGGGACCCCCGGGCCCCGCTCCCGGCGCGGCCGAGCCGCCCCCAGACCCGCGGTTCCCGGTGGTGCCCACGCAGTACGGGCGGCTGCGGGGGCGCGCCGGGACCTGAGCAACGAGCTGCTGGGGCCGGTGCAGGCGTTCCTGGGGTCCCGTACGCCGCCCCCCCGCTCGGGCCGCGCCGCTGGGCGCCCCCCGAGGCCCCCGCGGCCTGGGGAGGGGTCCGCGACGCCACGGCCTTCGCGCCCGCCTGCCCCCAGAACCTGCGCGCGGGGCCCCCCCCGCTGATGCTGCCCCTGTGGCTCAGCGACAACCTGGAGGCGGCCGGCGCCTACGTGGCGGCGCAGAGCGAGGACTGCCTGTACCTGAACCTCTACGTGCCCACCGAGGACGGTAATGACACACCTGGGGACAGGTGTGACACACCTGGGGAGGGCTGGGATACACCTGGGATAGAGCTGAGGGGATACAGAGCGAGGACTGCCTGTACCTGAACCTCTACGTGCCCACCGAGGACGGTAATGACACACCTGGGGACAGGTGTGACACACCTGGGAGGGCTGGGATAGAGCTGAGGGGATGCAGAGCGAGGACTGCCTGTACCTGAACCTCTACGTGCCCACCGAGGACGGTAATGACACACCTGGGGACAGGTGTGACACACCTGGGGAGGGCTGGGATAGAGCTGAGGGGATGCAGAGCGAGGACTGCCTGTACCTGAACCTCTACGTGCCCACCGAGGACGGTAATGACACACCTGGGGACAGGTGTGACACACCTGGGGAGGGCTGGATACACCTGGGACACCTGGGGACACCTGGGGATGGGTCTGGGGGGATGCAGAGCGAGGACTGCCTGTACCTGAACCTCTACGTGCCCACCGAGGACGGTAATGACACACCTGGGGACAGGTGTGACACACCTGGGGAGAGCTGGGATACACCTGGGGACACCTGGGGATGGGTCTGGGGGATACAGAGCGTGGACTGCCTGTACCTGAACCTCTACGTGCCCACCGAGGACGGTAATGACACACCTGGGGACAGGTGTGACACACCTGGGGAGAGCTGGGATACACCTGGGACACCTGGGATGGGTCTGGGGGATACAGAGCGTGGACTGCCTGTACCTGAACCTCTACGTGCCCACCGAGGACGGTAATGACACACCTGGGCACACCTGGGCACACCTGGGCACACCTGGGGAGAGCTGGGATACACCTGGGGACACCTGGGGATGGGTCTGGGGGGATACAGAGCGAGGACTGCCTGTACCTGAACCTCTACGTGCCCACCGAGGACGGTAATGACACACCTGGGCACACCTGGGCACACCTGGGCACACCTGGGAGAGCTGGATACACCTGGGCACACCTGGGGATGGGTCTGGGGGATACAGAGCGAGGACTGCCTGTACCTGAACCTCTACGTGCCCACCGAGGACGGTAATGACACACCTGGGACAGGTGTGACACACCTGGGGAGGGCTGGGATACACCTGGGATAGAGCTGAGGGGATACAGAGCGAGGACTGCCTGTACCTGAACCTCTACGTGCCCACCGAGGATGGTAATGACACACCTGGGATACACCTGGGCACACCTGGACACACATGGGACACACCTGGGACCCTGGACACACATGGGACACACCTGGGGACACCTGGGCGCACCTGGGGACACCTGGGCACACCTGGGGGACACCTGGGACACACCTGGACACACCTGGGCACACCTTGGCACACCTGGGGCAGGTGAGGGAGGAGTGGGAACGGCAGGGTGGGCGTGGCCGTAGAACTCGGGCTTGGCCGTGTCCAGGTAAGGTGGGTGGGGCCAGGTAAGGGGAGGAGCTCCGCCCCAGGGCTGCATCCCATTGGAGGAACGGACGGGTGGGCGTGGCCAGGTGCAGTGGGCGTGGCCGGGCCCCGCCCAGGTGAGGCCAAAAAAGGAGAAAATGGGAGCAAAACGGGGAAAAAATGGCAAAAATTGAGGGGGGGAGGGGAGGGGAGGCTCCGCCCCCAAATCTCAGCCCCCGAAGTGGGGAGAAAAAAGAGAAATTTGGGCTGAAAAGGGAGAATTTGGGAAATGGGGCAAAATCCAGGGAAATAGGGGGAAAAAAACAGCGGGAAAATGGGGGAGGGGAGGGGCCTGTCCTGGCCCCGCCCCTAACGGGGAAAGGGGGCGTGGTTTTGAATTTGGGGCGGGGCCGGGAAGCCCCTCCCCCTCAGGAGCCACGGTCCCGCCCCCAATCCATGGCCCCGCCCCCACACTCCGGGGTCCCCATGTCCATCCGGCGTCCGTCTGTCCATCCCAGTGTCCATCCCAACATCCCAGTGTCCATCCAGTGTCCGTCTGTCCATCCCAGTGTCCATCCCAATGTCCATCCAGTGTCCATCCCAATGTCCATCCAGTGTCCATCCCAGTGTCCATCCAGTGTCCATCCCAGTGTCCATCCCAACATCCCAGTGTCCATCCCAGTGTCCATCCTTCTGTCCATCCCAGTGTCCATCCCAACATCCCAGTGTCCATCCTTCTGTCCATCCCAGTGTCTGTCTGTCCATCCCAGTGTCCATCCTTCTGTCCATCCCAGTGTCCATCCCAGTGTCTGTCTGTCCATCCCAGTGTCCATCCCAGTGTCCATCCCAGTGTCCATCTGTCCATCCCAATGTCCATCCCAGTGTCCATCCCAGTGTCCATCCTTCTGTCCATCCCAGTGTCCGTCTGTCCATCCCAATGTCCATCCCAGTGTCCATCCCAGTGTCCATCCTTCTGTCCATCCCAGTGTCCATCCCAATGTCCATCCCAGTGTCCATCCAGTGTCCATCCCAGTGTCCATCCCAGTGTCCATCCCAATGTCCATCCAGTGTCCATCCCAGTGTCCATCCCAGTGTCCATCCAGTGTCCATCCCAGTGTCCATCCCAGTGTCCATCCCAATGTCCATCCAGTGTCCATCCCAGTGTCCATCCAGTGTCCATCCCAGTGTCCATCCCAGTGTCCATCCCAATGTCCATCCAGTGTCCATCCAATGTCCATCCCAGTGTCCATCCCAACATCCCAGTGTCCATCCTTCTGTTCATCCCAGTGTCCGTATGTCCATCCCAGTGTCCATCCTTCTGTCCATCCCAGTGTCCATCCCAGTGTCCATCCCAATGTCCATCCCAATGTCCATCTGTCCATCCCAATGTCCATCCCAGTATCCATCTGTCCATCCCAGTGTCCATCCAGTGTCCGTCTGTCCATCCAGTGTCCATCTGTCCATCCCAGTGTCCGTCTGTCCATCCTATGTCCGTCTGTCCATCTGTCCATCCCAGTGTCCATCCCAATGTCCATCCCAGTGTCCAACTGTCCATCCCAGTGTCCATCCCAGTGTCCATCCCAATGTCCATCCTGTGTCCATCCAGTGTCCATCCCAGTGTCCATCCAGTGTCCATCCCAGTGTCCATCTGTCCACCACCCGTGTCCATCTGTCCATCCCAGTGTCCATCCAGTGTCCATCCCAGTGTCCATCTGTCCACCCCGTGTCCATCTGTCCATCCCAGTGTCCATCCAGTGTCCATCCCAGTGTCCATCTGTCCCCCCCGTGTCCGTCTGTCCATCCAGGCCTCCGTCCGTCCCTCTTTCCGCCCTCTGTCCATCCCGACATCCCGCTGTCCATCCAGTGTCCATCCCGCTGTCCATCCAGTGTCCATCCCGCTGTCCACCCCGGCCACGCCTCTGTCCATCCATCCCGACGTCCACACCCGCTCCGGCCGCACCTCCGACCGTCCATCCCGGTGTCCATCCCGGTGTCCATCCCGTGTCCATCCCGGTGTCCATCCGTCCTTCGGCCAGGTATCTCTGTGTCCATCCTGTGTCCATCTGTCCATCCAATGTCCATCTGACGATCCCAGTGTCCATCCAGTGTCCATCCCAGTGTCCATCTGTCCATCCCAGTGTCCATCCCGTGTCCATCTGTCCATCCTGTGTCCATCTGTCCATCCCGTGTCCATCCCAGTGTCCATCCCATTGTCCATCTGTCCATCCCGTGTCCATCTGTCCATCCCGTGTCCATCCCGTGTCCATCCCAGTGTCCATCCCGTGTCCATCTGTCCATCCCGTGTCCATCCCGTGTCCATCCCAGTGTCCATCCCGTGTCCATCTGTCCATCCCGTGTCCATCTGTCCATCTGTCCATCCCGTGTCCATCTGTCCATCCCGTGTCCACCCCGTGTCCATCCCGTGTCCCCCCCCCACACGCCCCCCGCCCTCACCCCGCCCCATTTTGGGGATTTTTCCCCTTTTTTTTCCCATTTTCGGGGTTTTTTTCTCCCTTTTTCCCCTCCCCGGATTTTTTCAGGGGGGAGGGGTTGGACGGTTCCAAATTCCGCTTTTTGCGGGGGGGGGGAAATTTTTCCCTTCTCTTCCCCCCCCTCCCTTTTTTTTTTTTTTTTTTTTTTTTTTTTTTTTTTTTTTTTTTTGAGCTTCCCCCGACCCCCTTTTCGCTCCTTTTGGCCCAAAATTTTTCCTCCTTCTCTTCCCTCGGTCCAGGTTTGCTCGGCAAAAAGCGCGAGGACGGCGCGGCCGGCGGCCCCCCCCCGGACTCAGGTAGTTTTGCTGCATGTTTTGGGGCAAATTCCGGCTTTTTTGGGGTGTTTTTTTAATTTTTATTTTTGGTTCTTTCTTTCCCCCCCCGTTTCTTTCTTTTTTTTTTTTTTTTTTTTGGTTGGGTTTTTTGTGGTTTCTCCCCCCTCCCCCCATTTCCCCCTCCCCCACCCCCGGCCCCCTCCAGGGGGGAAATTTTTGGGGTCTCTTTTGGTTCTTTGTGGATTTTTTTCCGGGGGGGGTTTTTGGTTTTTTTTTTTTTTTTTGGTTTTGTTGGAGGGTTTTTTTTGGTTTTGTTTTTTTTTATTATTTTTTTGTGGTTTTCTTCTTTTGCTTCTTCGCGGGGGGGTTTGGGGGAGTGGGGGTTTTTTTTGGGGGGGTTTTTTGGTGTTTTGGTGGTTTTTGGGGTTTTTTTCTGGTTTTTTTGGATACACGCCCCCCCCCTCCCCATCCCATGTCCCCCCCCCCCCCCTTTGCTCATTGTCCCCAAGAGGGGGGACGTCGCCATGGAAACAGCCACAAAATGGGGGAACCCCCCCAAAGTGACCCCAAGTGACCCCAAAGTGACCCCAAAGTGACCCCAAGTGACCCCTGACCCCCCCCAATCCAGCCTGTGACCTCTGACCCCGCTGTCACCTCCCAGTGACCCCAGATGTGTCCCAGTAATTCCAGGGGTGTCCCCAGGGTTGGGTTCCCCTTTTAGGGTCTCCAGGGGTGTCCCCATGCCCAGGGCTGTCCCCCAAGTGTCCTGCCCTGTCCCCTGCTCTGTCCCCGATGTCCCCATCCCTGTCCCTGCCCGTCCCTGTCCCTGATGTCCCTGCCCATCCCTGTCCCTGTTCCCATCCCTGTCCCTGCCCCATCCCTGTCCCTGTCCTCCCCATCCCTGTCCTGCCCCATCCCTGTCCCTGATGTCCCTGCCCCATCCCTGTCCCTGCCCCATCCCTGTCCCTGATGTCCCTGCCCCATCCCTGTCCCTGCCCATCCCTGTCCTGTCCCTGTCCCTGCCCCATCCCTGTCCCTGTCCCTGTCCCTGCCCCATCCTGTCCCTGCCCCATCCCGTCCCTGATGTCCCTGCCCCATCCCTGTCCCTGCCCCATCCCTGTCCCTGTCCCTGCCCCATCCCTGTCCCTGCCCCATCCCTGTCCCTGTCCCTGCCCCATCCCTGTCCCTGCCCCATCCCTGTCCCCGCCCCATCCCTGTCCCTGATGTCCCTGCCCCATCCCTGTCCCTGTCCCTGATGTCCCTGCCCCATCCCTGTCCCTGCCCCATCCCTGTCCCTGATGTCCCTGCCCCATCCCTGTCCCTGTCCCTGTCCCTGCCCCATCCCTGTCCCTGCCCCATCCTGTCCCTGATGTCCCTGCCCCATCCCTGTCCCTGCCCCATCCCTGTCCTGTCCCATCCCTGATGTCTCCACGCTGTCCCTGATGGCCACATCCCTGCCCCATTCCTATCCCTGCCCCATTCCTGATGTCCCTGTCCCTTTGATGTCCCCATCCCTGCCCTGTCCCTGTCCCTGGTGTCCCTGTCTGTCCCCAGACATCCGTGACAGCGGCAAGAAGCCGGTGATGCTGTCCCTGCCCCATCCCTGCCCTGTCCCTGCCCCATTCCTGTCCCTGCCCCATCCCTGGTGTCCCTGGTGTCCCCTGTCTGTCCCTGATGTCCCTGTCTTTGTCCCCAGACATCCGTGACAGTGGCAAGAAGCCGGTGATGCTGTTCCTGCACGGCGGCTCCTACATGGAGGGCACGGGGAACATGTTTGACGGCAGCGTGCTGGCCGCGTACGGGAACGTCATCGTGGTGACCATGAACTACCGGCTGGGCGTGCTGGGTAAGGACAGGGGACACCTGGGGACACTGGGGACACCTGGGGACACTGAGGGGACACGGGAACGTCATCGTGGTGACCATGAACTACCGGCTGGGCGTGCTGGGTAAGGACAGGGGACACCTGGGGACACTGGGGACACCTGGGGACACTGGGGACACGGGAACGTCATCGTGGTGACCATGAATACCGCTGGGCGTGCTGGGTAAGGACAGGGGACACCTGGGGACACTGGGGACACCTGGGACACTGGGGACACGGGAACGTCATCGGGTGACCATGAACTACCGGCTGGGCGTGCTGGGTAAGGACAGGGACACCTGGGACATGGGGACCCTGGGGACACTGGGGACACGGGAATGTCATCGTGGTGACCATGAACTACCGGCTGGGCGTGCTGGGTAAGGACAGGGGACACTGGGGACATGGGGACACCTGGGGACATTGGGACACTGAGGGACACTGGGGACACCTGGGGACATTGGGGACACTGAGGGGACACTGAGGGGACACTGAGGGACACCTGGGGACACTGGGACACGGGAACGTCATCGTGGTGACCATGAACTACAGGTTGGGCGAGCTGGGTAAGGACAGGGGACACCTGGGGACATTGGGGACACCTGGGGACACTGAGGGGACACTGGGGACTCTGGGGACATCACTGGGATATGGGAACGTCATCGTGGTGACCGTGAACTATAGGCTGGGCGTGCTGGGTAAGGGACACTGGGGACATCCCGTGTCCTGGCCATGTCCCTGCCGTGTCCTGGCTGTGTCTCTGTGCTGTCCTGGCCGTGTCCCCAATGTCCCTGTGCTGTGTCCTGGCCGTGTCCCCAACATCTCCCTGGTGTCCTGGCCATGTCCCCAATGTCCCTGTGCTGTGTCCTGGCCGTGTCCCCAACATCTCCCTGGTGTCCTGGCCATGTCCCCAGTGTCCCTGAGATTCCCCCAGTGTCCCTGTGCTGTCCCTGGCTGTGTCCCCACTGTCCCCACGGTGTCCCCACCATCCCCACGGTGTCCCCAACATCCCCACGGTGTCCCCAACGTCCCCGTGGTGTTCCTGGCTGTGTCCCCACTGTCCCCACGGTGTCCCCACTGTCCCCACGGTGTCCCCACTGTCCCCACGGTGTCCCCACTGTCCCCATGGTGTCCCCAGGGTTCCTGAGCACGGGGGACCAGGCGGCCAAGGGGAACTACGGGCTGCTGGACCAGATCCAGGCGCTGCGGTGGCTGCACGAGAACGTCGGGCACTTCGGGGGGACCCGCAGCGCATCACCATCTTCGGCTCGGGCGCCGGCGCCGCCTGCGTCAGCCTCCTCATCCTCTCGCACCACTCGGAAGGTACCGAGCCAGAACCCCGGGGAACGGCCCCAGAACCCCGGGAACGGCCCCAAAATCCATGGGAACGGCCCCAGAATCCACGGGAATGGCCCAGAATCCATGGGAACGGCCCCAAATCCATGGGAACGGCCCCAGAATCCATGGGAATGGCCCCAGAATCCATGGGAACGGCCCCAGAATCCAGGGGAACAGCCCCAAAATCCATGGGAACGGCCCCAGAATCCAGGGAACAGCCCCAAAATCCATGGGAACAGCCCCAGAATCCACGGGAACAGCCCCAGAATCCACGGGAACGGCCCCAGAATCCATGGGAACAGCCCCAAAATCCATGGGAACAGCCCCAGAATCCACGGGAACGGCCCCAGAATCCATGGGAACAGCCACAAAATCCAGGGAACAGCCCCAAAATCCATGGGAACGGCCCCAAAATCCATGGGAACGGCCCCAAAATCCATGGGAATGGCCCCAGAATCCATGGGAACGGCCCCAGAATCCACGGGAACGGCCCCAAAATCCATGCGAACAGCCCCAAAATTGACGCTGGGGCCCCAAAATCCTCTAAATTTTACCTGGGTGTCCCCAAATGTGCTGGTGGGACCCCATCCCCACATCCCTGTGACCCCAGACCCTGGTGAGACCGTCCCAAACCTCCCCCAGACCCCAAACCCTGGTGGGACCCCAACCCCACCACCCCAAACCCTGGTGAGACCCCAAACCTCACAACTCCAAACCACCCCAAACCCTGGTGAGACCCCAACCCACCCCTCCCTGTGCCACCCCAAACCCTGGTGAGACCCCAAACCTCACAACTCCAAACCACCCCAAACCCTGGTGAGACCCCAACCCACCCCTCCCTGTGCCACCCCAAACCCTGGTGAGACCCCAACCCACCACCCCAAACCCTGGTGAGACCCCAAACCTCACAACTCCAAACCACCCCAAACCCTGGTGAGACCCCAACCCACCCCCCCAAACCCTGGTGGGACCCCAACTCCACCATCCCAAACCCTGGTGAGACCCCCACCCACCACCCCAAACCCTGGTGAGACCCCAACCCACCCCCCCAAACCCTGGTGGGACCCCAACTCCACCATCCCAAACCCTGGTGAGACCCCAACCCACCCCTCCCTGTGCCACCCCAAACCCTGGTGAGACCCCAACCCACCCCCCCAAACGCTGGTGGGACCCCAACTCCACCACCCCAAACCCTGGTGAGACCCCCGCCCCACCCCCCCAAACCCTGGTGAGACCCCAACCCACCCCCCCAAACCCTGGTGGGACCCCAACTCCACCACCCCAAACCCTGGTGAGACCCCCGCCCACCCCCCCAAACCCTGGTGAGACCCCAACCCACCCCCCCAAACCCTGGTGAGACCCCAACCCCACCACCCCAAACCCTGGTGAGACCACAAACCCCACAACTCCAAACCACCCCAAACCCTGGTGAGACCCCAACCCAACACCCCAAACCCTGGTGAGACCCCATCCCATGACCCCAAACCCTGGTGAGACCCCATCCCCGCCACCCCAACCCCTGCAGGGACCCCTGCCCAGCCCCCTAACCCCTGCTGGGACCCCTGCCCACCCCTCCCCGTGCCCCCCAACCCCTGCTGAGACCCCCGCCCACCCCCCCAACCCCAGCTGAGCCCCCCGCCCGCCCCTCCGTGCCCCCAGGCCTGTTCCAGAAGGCCATCGCGCAGAGCGGCACGGCCATCGCCAGCTGGTCGGTGAACTACCAACCGCTCAAGTACACGCGGCTGCTGGCGGCCAAGGTGGGCTGCGAGCGCGCCGACACCGGCGCCGCCGTGGAGTGCCTGCGGCGCCAGCCCTTCCGCGCCCTCGTGGACCAGGACGTGCAGCCCGCCCGCTACCACGTGGCCTTCGGGCCGGTGGTGGACGGCGACGTGGTGCCCGACGACCCCGAGATCCTGATGCAGCAGGGCGAGTTCCTCAACTACGACATCCTCATCGGCGTCAACCAGGGCGAGGGGCTCAAGTTCGTGGAGGACTCGCTGGAGAGCGAGGACGGCATCTCGGCCTCCTACTTCGACTTCACCGTGTCCAACTTCGTGGACAACCTGTACGGCTACCCCGAGGGCAAGGACATCCTGCGCGAGACCATCAAGTTCATGTACACGGACTGGGCCGACCGCGACAACGGCGAGATGCGGCGCAAGACGCTGCTGGCGCTCTTCACCGACCACCAGTGGGTGGCCCCGGCCGTGGCCACGGCCAAGCTGCACGCCGAGTACCAGTCGCCCGTGTACTTCTACACCTTCTACCACCACTGCCAGACGGACGCGCGGCCCGAGTGGGCGGACGCGGCGCACGGCGACGAGATCCCCTAGTGTTCGGGGTGCCCATGGTGGGCGCCACCGACCTCTTCCCTTGCAACTTCTCCAAGAACGACGTCATGCTCAGCGCCGTCGTCATGACCTACTGGACCAACTTCGCCAAGACGGGGTGGGTGGGGGTGGGGGAGGGGTGGGGGAAGGGTGGGGGGGTGATTGGGTGGGTGGATGAAGAGTGGGTTGAGTGGTCAGTTGGGTGTCTGAGTGGTCAGTTGGGTTGGTTTGGAATGGTCAGTTGGGTGGTTGAGTGGTTGGTTGGGTGGTCAGTTGAGTGGTCAGTTGGGTGTTTGGTCACTTGGGTGTTTGAGTGGTCAGTTGGGTTGTTCTGTGTCAGTGGTCAGTTGGGTGTTTGGTCAGTTGGTCAGTTGACTGGTCAGTTGAGTGGTCAGTTGGGTGTTTGGTCAGTTGGTCAGTTGACTGGTAGTTTGAGTGGTCAGTTGGGTGTTTGGTCAGTTGGTGTTTGGTCGTGAGTGGTCAGTTGGGTGTTTGAGTGGTTGGTTGGGTGGTTGAGTGGTCAGTTGGGTGTTTGATGGTCAGTTGGGTGTTTGAGTGGTCAGTTGGGTGTTTGAAGTGGTCAGTTGGGTGTTTGGTCAGTTGGTGTTTGAGTGTTGGTGGTGTTTGGTCAGTGGGTGTTTGATGGTCAGTTGGGTGTTTGGTCAGTTGGGTGTTTGATGGTCATGTGTCAGTTGGGTGTTTGGTCAGTTGGTCAGTTGATGTCGTTGAATGGTCAGTTGATGTGGTCAGTTGGGTGTTTGGTCAGTTGGGTGTTTGGTCAGTTGGGTAGTCTGATGGTGGTTGGTGTTGTCAGTTGGGTGTTTTGGGTTCAGTTGGGTGTTTGGTATGGTCAGTTGTGGTAGTTGAGTGGTTGTTGGGTGTTGTCAGTTGGGTGTTTGGTCAGTTGGGTGTCAGTTGGATGGTCAGTTGAGTGGTCAGTTGGGTGTTTATGGTCAGTTGGTCGTTGAGTGGTCAGTTGAGTGGTGTCAGTTGGGTGTTTGGTCAGTTGGTCAGTTGACTGGTCAGTTGAGTGGTCAGTTGGGTGTTTGGTCAGTTGGTGTTGCTGGTCAGTTGAGTGGTATTGAGTGTAGTTATGGTCAGTTGGGTGTTTGGTCAGTTGGTCAATTGACTGGTCAGTTGAGTGGTCAGTTGGGTGTTTGAATGGTCAGTTGACTGGTCAGTTGGGTGTTTGATCAATCAGCTGTTGGTTCATTGGTAACCAGTGGCTGGGTGATTGATCAATGACCAACGGGTCAGTCAATCAATTGGTCAGGTGATTAGTTGGTCAGTTGATCAATCAGTCCGTTGATTACCCAGTCATTTGATCAATTGTTCAGTTGATTATTCAGTCGGTTATTCAGTCAGCCAATCAGTCGATCAGCCAATCAATCAATCAATCGATCAGCTGATCAATTGATCAAGCACCAATCAATCAATCGATCGGACCGATCAATCAATCGCTCGGCCGATCGATCGCCCATGGGCTGACGGCCGCCGTGCCCCCGCAGGGACCCGAACCAGCCGGTGCCGCAGGACACCAAGTTCATCCACACCAAGCCCAACCGCTTCGAGGAGGTGGTGTGGACGCGCTTCGACGGCAAGGACAAGCGCTACCTGCACATCGGCCTCAAGCCGCGCGTCCGCGACCACTACCGCGCCAACAAGGTGGCCTTCTGGCTGGAGCTGGTGCCGCACCTGCACAACCTGCACCAGGCGCCGCACGCCTCCACCACCACGCGCCTGCCGCCGCCGCCGGGGCCCCCGCGCCGCCCGCCGCCCACAGCGCCGCCCGCCGCCCGCGCCCACGGCGCCGCCGCCCGATCGCGACAGCGGCGACGGCGACGAGGAGGCCGAGGAGGGCGGCGGCGGGCGGCGCCGCTTCGCGCCTTTCCCCGGCGACTCGCGGGACTATTCCACGGAGCTGAGCGTCACCGTGGCCGTGGGCGCCTCGCTGCTCTTCCTCAACATCCTGGCGTTCGCCGCGCTCTACTACAAGCGGGACAAGCGGCCGCCCGAGGGGCGCGGCGGGCCGGGGGTCCCGCGGGGCCGCCTGAGCCCCCCGCCCGCGCCGCGAGCCCCCAACGACCTGCTGGGGGTGGTGGGCGTGGGCGGGGGGCACGGCGGCGCGGCCGAGGAGGAGCTGGTGCAGCTGCAGCTCAAGCACCCGGCGGGGGGAGTGGTGGGCTTGGCGGAGCCCCCCGCCCACGGCGAGGGGCGCCCGGCGCAGGGACCCCCGGACTACACGCTGGCGCTGCGGCGAGCCCCCGAGGACGTGCCCCTGCTGCCCCCCACCACCATCACCATGGTGCCGGGGGGGCTGCCCGCCCTGCACCCCCCCCTTCGGGACCCCCTTCCCGCCCCCCGGCCACAACAGCGCCCTGCCCCACCCCCACTCCACCACCCGCGTATAGGGCAGAGGGGGAGGGGGCGAGGGGGGGAGGGGAGGGGGCGAGGAGGGGGGGGAAACACCCCCCCACCCACCCCCCCCGGATGGACTTTGGGGGAATGGGGAGGGGGTCTCGCGGTTCCGCGCCCCCCAGCTGAAAAATAGGGGGAGGGGAGACCCCCCCGGAGAAAGGGGAAGCCCCTCCCCCCGCCGCTCCCAGCAGAGGGACCCCCGCCCCCCAACATCGGGGGGAGCGCGAGATGAGGGGAAACCCCTCCCCCAATATCAGGGGGACCCCGAGATGAGGGGAAACCCCTCCCCCAATATCAGGGGACCCCGAGATGAGGGGAAACCCCTCCCCCAATATCAGGAGGACCCCTCCCCCAATATCAGGGGGACCCCGAGATAAGGGGAAACCCCTCCCCCAATATCAGGGGGACCCCCCCCTCACAGGGAGCCCCCAATTTGGGGAGGGGGCGCCTCCCCCCCCCCCCACGCCTGCTGCCGCCCCTCCCCCATGCCCGGTCCCGCTGCAGATTTTGGGGAACCCCCCCACCCCCCATCCCCCTCTCTTCTGCCCCTCCCCCCCCGCCCCCCGTGGACACCTGGGGGCGCTGAGCCGCATGGGGACCCCTCCCCCACCCTGGGGACCCCTCCCCTCCCCCCAAAAAAACCCGCATGGGAATCCGCCCCTCCCCCCCTCAGCAGGAATTTAAGGGGGGGGGTCGCCCCTCCCCCAACACCTGAGACCCCTCCCCCCCCCCGGCCCCCCCCCAAAAGGGCGGGGGGGGCTCCTGAGACCGCGGGGACCCCCGAGGGGGCGTGGGGGAGGGGCTGCCCCTCCTGGGAGGGGGGAGGGGATTTTGGGGACCTCCCCCTCCCCCAAATTGCATGACCCCGCCCGGCCGGACCCGAACGAGGAAAATTCCGGAAAAATTCCGGGGAATTCCGGGAATTGGGGGGGATGGGGTGGGGTGTGTGTGTGTCCCGTCCCCGCCCCTCCCCCTCCCCATTTTTCCCGATTTTCGTTTTTTTCGCCGCTTTCTGTACAAAGGAATTTGTGCCAAACGTGGGGGGAGGGGGGGGGTAGTCCCGGCCCCTCCCCCCACCCTCCCACCCTCGCTGCCCCTCCCCCACCCCGGGGGACCGCCCCTCCCCCCCCCCGCAAAGGCCGCGACCTTTGACCCCGTCGCCGTGGATACGGAGGGGTGTGACGTCACGGCGATGACGTCACAACAATATCACAATCACGACGTTATTTGTCGATTTACTGACGTCACATTATGATGTCACTACACCGACGCTGTCGCCCTATGACGTCATCGGTCGTCATGGCGATTTTTGTTCCGTGACGTCATCGGGTAGCCCGTGACGTCACCGGTCGCCATGGAGACGCCCCCTGGCGATGTCACTGTGAGGGGGCCCCGGTTGCCATGGAGACGCCCCTTCCCCCCGCCCCTCCCCCCCCGCGCGCCCCCCGCCCCTCCCCCACCCGAGAGCATCTATTTTTATTCCCGGGGGGGCCGCGGGGGGGTGGGGGAGGGGCGGGCGGGACCCCTCCCCCACACTCGGGGGTGGGGGGGTGCGGTGGGGGCGGGGCGGGGGGAGGGGCGGCCCCGCGGGCGTTTTTAAGAAAAAAAAAAAAAGAAAGGAAAAAAAAAATATTAAAAAAAAAAAGAGCAACAAAAAGGAAAAAAAAAACACCCAAAAAAATCCCCGAACCCACCCGGAGGGGGGGAAAAAATTTAAAAAAATAATAAAAAAAAACAAAAACAAAAAAAAAAAATCGGAAGGGGCGGAGTCTGAGAGCGCCCGGGAGCAGGGAGGCCACGCCCCCTGCGGGAACGGCGGGATCCCATTGGCTGAGAGAGAGCGGGACTGGGGGCACTGGGAGGGACTGGGATGGACTGGGATGGACTGGGATTGAACTGGGATGGACTGGGATGGACTGGGATGGACTGGGATGGACTGGGATAGGATAACTGGGATTGACTGGAACTGGGATGTGAACTGGGATGACTGGGATGAACTGGGATGGACTGGGATGACTGGGATGAACTGGGATTGAACTGGGATGGACTGGGATGGAACTTGGGATGGGATGAACTGGGATTGAACTGGGGGATGGGAACATGGATGGATGAACTGGATGGAGGATGGAACTGGGATGGAACTGGGATTGAACTGGGATCGAACCGGGATCGAACCGGGATTGAACTGGGATGGAACCGGGATCGAACCGGGATTGAACTGGGATTGAATTGGGATCGAACCGGGCTCTCCCTCCTTGATTGACGCGCCGCTCGCCCAATGGGCGGCGCTGCCGCGGGGCGGAAGCGGAAGCGCTCGGCGGGGCGGAAGCGGAAGGAGCAGAAGCGGCAGGAGCGGCAGCAATGGCGGCGGGCTGGGCGAGGCTCGGGGCCCTCAGCGGAGCCGCCGCCATGGCGGGCGCGGCCTACGGGGCCCACGGTGGGGCCGGGGGGGCCTCTGAGGGAATTGGGGGGGGTCCCGGGGGGGGTTTCGTCCGGGGGGGTCCCGGGTGTGGTTTCGGGGGTCCCGGGGGTCCCGGGGGGGTTTCGGGGGGTCTCGGGGGGTCCCGGGGTCCTCTGAGGGAATTGGGGGGTCCCGGGGGGGTTTCGGGGGTCTCGGGGGGTCCCGGGGTCCGCTGAGGGAATTGGGGGGGTCCGGGCCGGTCCGTGACCGCCGCTCCCCCCCAGGAATGCGCCGCAGCGATCGGGACGAATACCAGAAAGAGGTGAGTGAGGAGGGGAAAGGAAAATCCCCGAAATGAACCTAAAAAACTGCTGGGTTCACCCCCAAACCTCCCCGCAGCTGTACGAGACGGCGAATCGCTACCACCTGCTGCACAGCCTGGCGCTGCTGGCCGTGCCACACTGCCGCCGGCCACACCTGGTGAGCGCCCCCAAACCCCGAATGCACCCCGAAAATCAAATCGGCCAAAAACCCCGAATGCACCCCGAAAATCCGGCCAAAAACCCTGAATGCACCCCGAAAATCCGGCCAAAAACCCTGAATGCACCCCGAAAATCCAGCCAAAAACCCGAATGCACCCCGAAAATCAATTGGCCAAAAACCCTGAATGCACCCCGAAAATCCGGCCAAAAAAACCACGAATGCACCCCGAAAATCCGGCAAAAACCCTGAATGCACCCCGAAAATCCGGCCAAAAACCCCGAATGCACCCCGAAAATCCGGCCAAAAACCCCGAATGCACCCCGAAAATCCGGCCAAAAAACCCTGAATGCACCCCGAAAATCCGGCCAAAAACCCCGAATGCACCCCGAAAATCCGGCCAAAAACCCCGAATGCACCCCGAAAATCCGGCCAAAAACCCCGAATGCACCCCGAAAATCCGGCCAAAAACCCCGAATGCACCCCGAAAATCCGGCCAAAAACCCTGAATGCACCCCGAAAATCAAATTGGCCAAAAACCCTGAATGCACCCCGAAAATCCGGCCAAAAACCCCGAATGCACCCCGAAAAATCCGGCCAAAAAAACCACGAATGCACCCCGAAAATCCGGCCAAAAACCCCGAATGCACCCCGAAAATCAAATCGGCCGGAAATCCCCGAATGCACACCCGAAAATCCGGCCAAAAACCCCGAATGCATCCCGAAAATCCGGCCAAAAACCCCGAATGCACCCCGAAAATCCGGCCAAAAAAACCCCGAATGCACCCCGAAAATCCGGCCAAAAACCCCGAATGCACCCCGAAAATCCGGCCAAAAAACCCCCGAATGCACCCCGAAAATCCGGCCAAAAACCCCGAATGCATCCCGAAAATCCGGCCAAAAACCCCGAATGCACCCCGAAAATCCGGCCAAAAACCCCGAATGCACCCCGAAAATCCGGCCAAAAACCCCGAATGCACCCCGAAAATCCGGCCAAAAAAACCACGAATGCACCCCGAAAATCCGGCCAAAAACCCTGAATGCACCCCGAAAATCTGGCCAAAAACCCTGAATGCACCCCGAAAATCAAATTGGCCAAAAACCCTGAATGCACCCCGAAAATCCGGCCAAAAACCCGAATGCACCCCGAAAATCCGGCCAAAAACCCCCAATGCACCCCGAAAATCCAGCCAAAAACCCCGAATGCACCCCGAAAATCTGGCCAAAAACCCCGAATGCACCCCGAAAATCCGGCCAAAAACCCTGAATGCACCCCGAAAATCCGGCCAAAAAAACCACGAATGCACCCCGAAAATCCGGCCAAAAACCCCGAATGCACCCCGAAAATCAAATCGGCCAAAAACCCCGAATGCACCCCGAAAATCCGGCCAAAAACCCCGAATGAACCCCGAAAATCCGGCCAAAAACCCTGAATGCACCTTGAAAATCCGGCCAAAAACCCCGAATGCACCCCGAAAATCCGGCCGGAAATCCCCCGAATGCACCCCGAAAATCCGGCCAAAAACCCGAATGCATCCCGAAAATCCGGCCAAAAACCCCCGAATGCACCCCGAAAATCCGGCCAAAAACCCCGAATGCACCCCGAAAATCCGGCCAAAAACCCGAATGCACCCCGAAAATCAAATCGGCCGGAAATCCCCCGAATGCACCCCGAAAATCCGGCCAAAAACCCCGAATGCACCCCGAAAATCCGGCCAAAAACCCCGAATGCACCCCGAAAATCCGGCCAAAAAACCCCGAATGCACCCCGAAAATCCGGCCAAAAACCCCGAATGCACCCCGAAAATCCGGCCAAAAACCCCGAATGCACCCCGAAAATCCGGCCAAAAACCCTGAATGCACCCCGAAAATCCGGCCAAAAAAACCCGAATGCACCCCGAAAATCAAATCGGCCGGAAATCCCCGAATGCACCCCGAAAATCCGGCCAAAAACCCCGAATGCATCCCGAAAATCCGGCCAAAAACCCCGAATGCATCCCGAAAATCCGGCCAAAAACCCCGAATGCACCCCGAAAATCCGGCCAAAAACCCCGAATGCACCCCGAAAATCCGGCCGGAAATCGTTTAAAAACCCCCGAATTCACCCCGAAAATCAAATTGTCCAAAATCCACCAAATTCACCCCAAAAATCCCCCCCGGGTTCTGCCCCAAACCCTCTCAGCTCCCTCAAAATCTCCTCCAGAGCCTCCAAAATTCCTTAAAATCCCCGAACTTCGCCAAATCCTTTTTTTTTTTTTCTGAACACCTCAAGCTCCCAAATCCGCCAAAATCTTCCCCCAAAACTTTGCAATTCTCCCCAAATTTCCCTGAATTTTCTCCTTAAATTCCCCAAATCCACGAAATTCTCCCCCAAATCCACCAAGTTCTCCCCCAAATCTCTCACACTTCCCCCCAATCCCTCAAATCCCCCCCAATCCCTTTCAAATCCCCCTCAAATTCCCCCAAATCCCCCTCAAATTCCCCAAATCCCCCCAATCCCCCCAATCCCTTTCAAATCCCCCCCAAATCCCTTTTTTCCCCCCCAAGTCCCTTTCAAATCCCCCCAAATCCCCTTTTTTCCCCCCAAATCCCACCAAATCCCTTTTTCCCCCCCCACAAATCCATTTTTTCCCCCTCAATCCCTTTTTTCCCCCTCAATCCCCCCAAACCCCCTCCAATCCCCCTCAATCCCCCCCCAAATCCCCTTTTTTCCCCCCCAAACCCCCTTTTTTTCCCCCTCAATCCCCCCAAATCCCTTTCAATCCCCCAGATCCCTTTTCCCCCCCCAATCCCTTTCCCCCCAAATCCTTTTCCCCCCCAAATCCCTTTTTTCCCCCCCATCCCCCCAAATCCCTTTCAATCCCCCCAAACCTTTATCCCCCCAAATCCCTTTCAATCCCAATCTTTTTTTTCCTCCCCCCAATCCCCCCAAATCCCTTTCAATCCCCCCCAAATCCCTTTTTTCCTCCCCCAATCACCAATCCCTTTCATCCCCCCAAATCCCTTTCAATCCCCCCAAATCCCGTTTTTTTCCTCCCCCCCAATCACCCCAAATCCCTTTCAATCCCCCCAAATCCCTTTCAATCCCCCAATCCTTTTTTTCCTCCCCCCAATCACCCCAAAATCCCTTTCAATCCCCCCAAATCCCTTTCATCCCCCCAATCCCCGTTTTTTCTCCCCCCCAATCACCCCAAATCCCTTTCAATCCCCCCCAAATCCCTTTCAATCCCCCATATCCCCCTTTTTCTCCCCCATCCCCAAATCCTTTCAATCCCCCAACCCTTCAATCCCCCATATCCCCTTTTTCCCCCCCAATCCCCCAATCCTTCCAATCCCCCCCAATCCCGTTTTTTCCTCCCCCAGGCGGGCTCCCTGCTGCTGGCCGGCCTGGGCTCTTCTGCCTCCCGTTCTACGTGCACGGCCTGAGCGGGACCCCCGGCTGAACCGCGCCGCGCCCCTGGGGGGGTCCCTGCTCATCCTGGGCTGGGCTGCCATGGCCCTGTAGGGGAAAAAACCCCCAAAAAAATCCCGGGAATCAGCAGGAATGCTCAAACCCGCTGGGAAACGGTGAACAATGACACAAGGAGCGTCAGAAACAGCCGGGGAAAAACCACCCGGGAATTGGTGGAACGCGCTGGGAATCGTGGGGATCCCCAAAAGCTGCGGGGGGCGAAAATCCGGCGGAATTTGGGGGAATTTGGGGAAATTTGGGATTTTTTGGGGTCCCCGGGAGCGGCGGCGGCGCCTTTAAGAAAGGGGCGGGGCTTATCCAGCCTGCGCGCAATTGGTCCGGCCGTCCTCCAATAGGAGCGAGCGTTGACGATGACGTCACGTCTGTTGCCGGGTGACAGCCAATGACGTGCGGCCCGCCCCGCCCGCCCGGCCCTGATTGGCTGCGGGACGGGGCCTCGTCGATGATTGGCCGCGGAGCTGAATAGCGAACCAATAAAGGATCGGATTGGATTAGCCCCGCCCCTTTCTTTACGTCACGGGGCGGGGCGCTGAGAACGCTCCGCCCCCTTTGAGTTAAAGCCCAAAAAATTCCCAAAAAATTGAGTTTGAAAAACCCCAAAATTCCCCAAAAATTGAGTTTAAAAAAACCCCAAAAATCGAGTTTAAAAAACCCCAAAATTCCCTAAAAATTGAGTTAAAATTCCCTAAAATCCCCAAAAATTGAGTTTAAAATTCCCCAAAAATTGAGTTTAAAAAACCCCAAAATTCCCAAAAAAATTGAGTTTAAAAAACCCTAAAATTCCCCAAAAACTGAGTTTAAAAAACCCCAAAATTCCCTAAAAATTGAGTTAAAATTCCCTAAAATCCCCAAAAATTGAGTTTAAAATTCCCCAAAAATTGAGTTTAAAAAACCCCAAAATTCCCAAAAAATTGAGTTTAAAAAACCCTAAAATTCCCCAAAAACTGAGTTTAAAAAACCCCAAAATTCCCTAAAAATTGAGTTAAAATTCCCCAAAATCCCCAAAAATGAGTTTAAAAAACCCCAAAATTCCCCAAAAATTGAGTTTAAAATTCCCCAAAAATTGAATTAAAAACCCCCCAAAATTCCCCATAAATTAAATTTAAAAAACCCCAAATTCCCTAAAAATCTGAGTTAAAATTCCCCCAAACTTGAGTTTAAAAAGCCCCCAAACTGCCCCAAAGAGAGCCCAGGGCGGCGCCGCTTTATTGGGGGGATCTCTGGGGTGGGGGAGGGGCGGGAGGGGTGGGGGAGGGGCCGTACAAAGGGGGGAGGGGGGGGGGAGGGGCAGTATCAAAAGGGGGAGGGGGGGGGAGGGGTCAGAAGAAATCCACGTCCTCGGGGGCGTCCAGGTCCGGTACTCGACGATGGCCCGGGGGTCCCCCCGCACCATCCTGGGGGGGCTCGGCGTCAGAACCGCGGAATGCACCCCAAAAAACCCCAAAATCCACCCCGGAACCCCCCAAATCCCCCCCAAAAGGGGACCCCCAATCCCACCCCGGATGACCCATCCCCCCCCTGTGAAGAAGTTTGGGAACCCCCAACTGCATGCACCCCCAAACTGGGTCTGGAACCCCCAAAATTGGGACAAACCCCCCCCCAAAACTGGGGCAAACCCCCCCAAACTGGGTCAGACCCCCCCCAAATTGGGACAACCCCCCCCAAAATTGGGGCCGACCCCCCAAAATTGGGCCAGACCCCCCCAGTAACTCGGGACCCCCAAAATTGGCTCAATTCCCCCCAAAATCAGCTCAGATCCCCCCCCCTCCATTCCCAGGCTTTCCCCCGATTCTTGGGGTTTCCCCAGTTTTGGGGGTTTCCCCTCATTTTTGGGGTCCCCCCCCCAATTCTGGGGTTCCCCCACACCATTTTGGTTTTTTTTTCCCCCCAATTTCAAGTTTTTCCCCTCAATTTCGGGTTTTCCCCTCAATTTTGGGGTTTTTCCTCCCGTTTTTGGGTCCCCCCCCATTTTCGGGGTCCCCCTCACCTGCTGCGGGGTTTGTTCAGGTAGCCCCCCCGGCCCCCCCCTGCCCCGGAAGGTGTCGTAGCTGCCGCGACCCCCGTAGGGCCCGGGGGGGTACGGGTGGGAGCCTGCGGGGAACAGGGGTCACAGCCGGCCCGGAGACCCCGGGAACAGCCCGGAAACACCCCAGAAACATCCCGAAACACCAAAAAAAACACCCAGAAACACCCTGGAAACACACAGAAAACACCCCGAAACACCCCGGAAACACCAAAAAAACACCCGGAAACACCCTGGAAACACCCCGGAAACACACAGAAACATCCAGAAACACCAAAAAAACACCCAGAAACACCCTGGAAACATCCCAAAAACACCCAGAAACATCCAGAAACACCAAAAAAACACCCAGAAACACCCCGGAAACACACAGAAACATCCAGAAACACCAAAAAAACACCCTAAAACCACCCCAGAAACACCAAAAAAAACACCCAGAAAACACCCCGGAAACACCCCAAAAACCCCAGAAACACCGAAACACCCCAAAAACACACAGAAACACCGAACACCCGGAAACACCCAGAAACACCAAAAAAACACCCAGAAACACCGAAACACCGAAACACCAGAAACACCAAAAAAAACCAAAACACCCAGAAACACCGAAAAAAAACACCCAGAAACACCCAGAAAACCAAAAACCCAGAAACACCCGAAACACCCAAAAACACCGAAACACCCAAAACCCCAAACACCCAGAAACACCAAAAAAACACCCAGAAACACCCCGGAAACACACCAAAAACAAAACACCAGAAAAACACCCAAAACACCCAAAAAACAAAACACCCTGAAAACACCCGAAACACCCAGAAAACCCAAAACACCCGAAAACAACCCAGAAACACAACCCAAACACCCAAAACAAAAACACCAAAAACACCCGAAAACACACCACACCAAAACACCAGAAAACACCCCCAAAACACCCCAAAACAACCAAACACCTAAACACTAATAACCAAAACACCCCAAAACCCCCCAGTCCACCAAAACCCCCCAACACCCCAAAACACCCCCCCCAAAACACCCGTATATCACCCCCAAACCCCACCCCAAGTATCCACCCAAATCCCCAAGTCACCCCAAACCCCCCAGTTCCACCCCAAACCCCCCCGGTTTCACCCCAAACCCCCCCAAATCCCCCCAGTTTCCACCCCAAACCCCCCCAGTTCCACCCCAAACCCCCCAGTTCCACCCCAAACCCATCACCAATCCCCCCGGTTCCACCCCAAACCCCCCAGTTCCACCCCAAACCCCCCTGGCCCCCCTCCCCATCCCCCCCCATCCCCTCCCCCTCCCCCCCCGTACCTCCGTAGCCCAGCATGGGGGGCCGGGGGGTCCCGTAGGGCATCAACCCCTGCGGGGACTGCGGGGGGTACGGGAGCCCCCCGGGGCCAGGCCTGGGGACAGGGACAGGGACAGGGGGTCACCATGGGGGGGGACAGGGACAGGGGGGGACACCATGGGGGGGGACAGGGACAGGGGGGGACACCATGGGGACAGGGACAGGGGGTCACTCGGTGGGGGACAGGGACAGGGGGTCACCAGGGGGGGACACCATGGGGACAGGGACAGGGGGTCACTATTGGGGGGACACTATGGGGGGGACAGGGAGGGGGACAGGGGGTCACTGGGGGGACACTATGGGGGCAGGGGGGGTCAGGGGGGTCACTATGGGGACAGGGGGGGTCACCAGGGGTCAGCAGGGGACACACAGGTGTGACACACAGGTGTGACACACAGGTGACACCCAGGTGACTCAGGTGTGACCCACACAGGTGTGACCCAGGTGACACCCAGGTGACCCAGGTGTGACTCAGGGATGACACAGGTGACACACAGGTGACACACAGGTGACCCAGGTGACCCAGGTGTGACTCAGGGATGACACAGGTGACACACAGGTGACCCAGGTGTGACCCACACAGGTGTGACCCGGGGGCACAGGGATGACACAGGTGACCCAGGGATGGCACAGGTGACACACAGGGATGACACAGGTGACACACAGGTGACCCAGGTGTGACTCAGGGATGACACAGGTGACACACAGGTGACCCAGGTGACCCAGGTGTGACTCAGGGATGACACAGGTGACACACAGGTGACCCAGGTGTGACTCAGGGATGACACAGGTGACACACAGGTGACACACAGGTGACCCAGGTGACCCAGGTGTGACTCAGGGATGACACAGGTGACACACAGGTGACCCAGGTGTGACCCAGGTGTGACACCCAGGTGACCCAGGTGTGACCCAGGTGTGACCCCCAGGGGTGTGACCCAGGTGTGACACCCAGGTGACCCAGGGGTGTGACCCAGGTGTGACCCCCAGGGGTGTGACCCAGGTGTGACACCCAGGTGACCCAGGTGACCCCCACAGGTGTGACCCAGATGTGACCCCCAGGGGTGTGACCCAGGTGTGACCCAGGTGTGACCCCCAGTGTGACCCCCAGGGGTGTGACCCAGGTGTGACCCAGGTGTGACCCCAGGGTGTGACCCAGGTGTGACCCCAGTGTGACCCCCAGGGGTGTGACCCAGGTGTGACCCAGGTGTGACCCCAGGGGTGTGACCCAGGTGTGACCCCCAGGTGTGACCCCCAGGGGTGTGACCCAGGTGTGACCCCCAGGTGTGACCCCAGGGGTGTGACCCAGGTGTGACCCCCAGGGGTGTGACCCAGGTGTGACCCCAGGTGTGACCCCCATGGGGTGTTGACCCAGGTGTGACCCCCATGGGTGTGACCCAGGTGTGACCCCCAGGGGTGTGACCCAGGTGTGACCCCCATAGGTGTGACCCAGGTGTGACCCCCAGGGGTGTGACCCCCAGGGGTGTGACCCCAGGTGTGACCCCCATGGGTGTGACCCAGGTGTGATCCCCAGGGGTGTGACCCAGGTGTGACCCCCAGGGTGTGACCCAGGTGTGACCCCCATAGGTGTGACCCAGGTGTGACCCCCAGGGTGTGACCCCCAGGGGTGTGACCCCCAGGGGTGTGACCCCCAGGTGTGACCCCAGGTGTGACCCCCATGGGTGTGACCCAGGTGTGATCCCCAGGGGTGTGACCCAGGTGTGACCCAGGTGTGACCCCCAGGTGTGACCCCCAGGGGTGTGACCCAGGTGTGACCCAGGGGTGTGACCCCATGGGTGTGACCCAGGTGTGACCCCCAGGTGACCCAGGTGTGACCCCAGGGTGTGGACCCAGGTGTGACCCCAGGGGTGTGACCCAGGTGTGACCCCCAGGTGACCCAGGTGTGACCCCCAGGGGTGTGACCCCAGGGGTGTGACCCCCAGGGGTGTGACCCCAGGTGTGACCCCAGGTGTGACCCCCATGGGTGTGACCCAGGTGTGATCCCCAGGGGTGTGACCCAGGTGTGACCCAGGTGTGACCCCCAGGTGTGACCCCCAGGGGTGTGACCCAGGTGTGACCCCCATGGGTGTGTGACCCAGGTGTGACCCCCAGGTGACCCAGGTGTGACCCCCAGGGTGTGACCCAGGTGTGACCCCCAGGGTGTGACCCAGGTGTGACCCCCAGGTGACCCAGGTGTGACCCCCATGGGTGTGACCCCCAGGGGTGTGACCCCCAGGGGTGTGACCCCCAGGGGTGTGACCCAGGTGTGACCCCCAGGGGTGTGACCCAGGTGTGACCCCCAGGTGACCCAGGGTGTGACCCCAGGGGTGTGACCCCCAGGGGTGTGACCCCCAGGGGTGTGACCCGGTCACGCACCGGCGTTGGGTGCCGCGTTGGGCCCCCCTTGCCGCCCTCGGGCAGCGCGGGGCGCTTGGGGTCCATCAGGAAGTTGTTGAAGAACAGAACCTCCTTGCGCACGGCGCCCATCTTGTCCCCGTGCTTGTTGAAGATGTGCTTGCGCACGAACTCGGGGCCCTGGGGGGACAGGGGGGACATCGGGGACATCGTGGGACATTGGGGACACCGGGGACATTGGGGTCACAGGGGGACACTGACCCTCTGCTGTCCCCAATGCTCCCAGGGGGGCCCCAACGAACCCCAGGGTCCCCAATGATCCCCAGGGTGTCCCAAATGTCCCCAGGGTCCCCAGAGTGTCCCAAATGTCCCCACGGTGTCCCCAGGGTGTCCCCAATGAACCCCAGGGTGTCCCCAATGATCCTCAGAGTGTCCCCAATGACCCCGAGGATGTCCCAAATTGCCCCAGGGTGTCCCCCATGTCTCCAGTGTGTCCCCAATGATCCCAATGACCCCAAAGGTGTCCTCACTGTCCCCAGGGTGTCCCCAATGTCCCCACCTTGAACTTCTTGCCGCTGAGGGGGCACAGCCACTTGTCCTTGCCCAGCTCCTGGGTGTCCCCAGTGTGTCCCCAATGATCCCAATGACCCCAAAGGTGTCCCCAATGTCCCCAGGTTTGTCCCCACTGCGCCCAGATTGTCCCCAACATGCCCAATGTCCCCACCTTGAACTTCTTGCCACTCAGGGGGCACAGCCACTTGTCCTTGCCCAGCTCCTGGGTGTCCCCAGTGTGTCCCCAATGATCCCAATGACCCCAAAGGTGTCCCCAATGTCCCCAGGTTTGTCCCCACTGCGCCCAGATTGTCCCCAACATGCCCAATGTCCCCACCTTGAACTTCTTGCCACTCAGGGGGCACAGCCACTTGTCCTTGCCCAGCTCCTGGGTGTCCCCAGTGTCCCCAGGGTGTCCCCAATGTCCCCAGGGTGTCCCCAATGTCCCCACCTTGAACTTCTTGCTGCTCAGGGGGCACAGCCACTTGTCCTTGCCCAGCTCCTGGGTGTCCCCAATGTCCCCCGTGTCCCCAGAGTGTCCCCACTGTCCCCAAAGGTGTCCCCAAATGTCCCCACCTTGAACTTCTTGCCACTCAGGGGGCACAGCCACTTGTCCTTGCCCAGCTCCTGGGTGTCCCCAGTGTGTCCCCAATGATCCCAATGACCCCAAAGGTGTCCCCAATGTCCCCAGGTTTGTCCCCACTGCGCCCAGATTGTCCCCAACATGCCCAATGTCCCCACCTTGAACTTCTTGCCACTCAGGGGGCACAGCCACTTGTCCTTGCCCAGCTCCTGGGTGTCCCCAGTGTCCCCAGGGTGTCCCCAATGTCCCCAGGGTGTCCCCAATGTCCCCACCTTGAACTTCTTGCTGCTCAGGGGGCACAGCCACTTGTCCTTGCCCAGCTCCTGGGTGTCCCCAATGTCCCCCGTGTCCCCAGAGTGTCCCCACTGTCCCCAAAGGTGTCCCCAAATGTCCCCACCTTGAACTTCTTGCCGCTGAGGGGGCACAGCCACTTGTCCTTGCCCAGCTCCTGGGTGTTGGCGCTGACGAATTTCTCCAGCTCCTGCTCGGGGTCCTTGCGGCCCAAGCGCTGTGCCTCCTCCTCGGGCACCGCGCCCGGGCCCGCCAGCAGCGGCGCCAGCCGCGCCTCGAACGCGCGCTGCCACTCGGCCACTGGGGACACGGGGGACAGGGGATCAGGGGAACCCCATAGGAACCCACAAAAACCCCATAGGAACCCATGGGAACCCATAGGAACTCATGGGAACACATGGGAACCCATGGGAACCCATAGGAACAGGGCACTGCCACTCGGCCACTGGGTACAGGGGGGGACAGGGGATCAGGGGAACCCATGGGAACCCATAGGAACCCACAGAAACCCCATAGGAACCCATGGGAACCCATAGGAACCCACAGGAACCCATAGGAACCCATAGGAACACATGGGAACCCATAGGAACACATGGGAACCCCATGGGAACCCATAGGAACACATGGGAACCCATGGGAACCCATAGGAACCTGGGAACCCATGGGAACCCTTGGGAACCCCATAGGAACCCACAGGAACCCTTGGGAACCCCATAGGAACCCATAGGAACCCCATAGGAACCCACAAAACCCCATAGGAACCCAGAGGAACAGGGCGCTGCCACTCGGCCACTGGGTACAGGGGGGGACAGGGGATCAGGGGATCAGGAGAACCCCAAGGAACCCACAAAAACCCCACAGGAACCCATGGGAACCCATAGGAACCCATAGGAACCCCATAGGAACCCACAAAAACCCCACAGGAACCCATAGAACCATAGGAACCCATGGGAACCCATAGGAACAGGGCGCTGCCACTCGGCCACTGGGACGGGGGGGACAGGGGATCAGGAGAACCCCATAGGAACCCACAAAACCCCCATAGGAACCCATGGGAACCCATAGGAACCCATAGGAATCCATAGGAACCCCATTTGGGGTTCCAGGGCTCACCTTCGCTGTGGGACACGCTGTGTGTTTGGGGTGTTTTTGAGGTGTTTTTAGGGCGTTTTTGGGGTGTTGTTTTTGGGGTTCCAGGGCTCACCTTCGCCATGGGACACGCGGTTGGTTTGGGGTGGGTGTGTTTGGGGTTTTTTCAGGTGTTTTTGGGGTGTTTTTTAGGTTTCCAGGGCTCACCTTCACCATGGGACATGCGGTTGGTTTGGAAGGGTTTTTGGGGTGTGTTTTTGGGGTGTTGTTTTTGGGGTTCCAGGGCTCACCTTCACCATGGGACACGGGTTTGGGGTTTTTGGGGTGTGTTTGGGGTGTTTTTCAGGTGTTTTTGGGGTGTTTTTTAGGTTTCCAGAGCTCACCTTCACCATGGGACACGCGGTTGGTTTGGAAGGGTTTTTGGGGTGTGTTTCGGTGTTTTTGGGTGTTTTTTAGGTTTCCAGAGCTCACCTTCACCATGGGACACGCGGTTGGTTTGGAAGGTTGTTTGGGGTGTGTTTCAGGTGTTTTTGGGGTGTTTTTAGGTTTCCAGGGCTCACCTTCGCCATGGGACACGCGGTTGGTTTGGGGTGTGTTTGGGGTGTTTTTCAGGTGTTTTTGGGGTGTTTTTTAGGTTTCCAGGGCTCACCTTCGCCATGGGACACGCGGTTGGTTTGGAAGGGTTTTTGGGTGTGTTTTCAGGTGTTTTTGGGGTGTTTTTAGTTTCCAGGGCTCACCTTCGCCATGGGACACGCGGTTGGGCGGCAGCGGGCCCCGCACGTGGATGATCCCACACCTGTTGGGCATCTCGTCCTCGTTGGGATACTCGGAGGTGTTGTAGTAATCGACCGAGTGCACGATGCGCAGGTACAGCAGCAACCTGTCCAGCACCTGGGGAGGAGGGGACACGGGGTTGGGGGGGTGGGGGACACTGGGGGGTTGTGGGATTACTGGGGGGAGGGGATTGGGACACGGGGCACTGGGGACACGGGGGACTGGGGGGACGGGGGATTGGGGACATGGGGGATTGGGGACACTGGGGGATTGGGGACACTGGGCACTGGGGGGACACTGGGGGGATTGGGGACACTGGGGGGATTGGGGACACTGCGGGGAGGGGGGACACGGGCATGGGGAATGGGGGATGGCACTGGGGGGATTGGGGACACTGCGGGGAGTGGACTGGGGACTGGGGGCACTGGGGGGTGGGACACTGGGGGGATTGGGACACTGCGGGAGGGGACATGGGCATGGGGGACATGGGGATGGGGACACTGCAGGACTGAGGACTGATTGATTTGGGACACTGAGGACACCCTGGGGACACCCAGGGTCACTCTGGGGTCAGTGAGGACACCCAGGGATACTGAGGACACTCTGGGTCACCCATGGTCACCTATAGTCACTCTGGGGTCACTGAGGACACTCTGGGTCACCCATGGTCACCCTGGGGTCACCCTGGGGACACCCTGGGGTCACTGAGGACACTCTGGCTCACCCATGGTCACCCTGAGTATCTGGTCACTGGCCCTGGGGTCACTGAGGACACTCTGGCCACCTGGTCTCTGGTCACATGCACCTGGGACACTCTGGCTACCAGTCACTCTGGGTCCTGGACACTCTGGCTCACCCATGGCCTCTGCTACCCATGGTCACTGGACACTCTGGCTCACCCCAGGTCACTCTGGGGTCACCCTGGGACACTCTGGCTCACCCCAGGTCACTCTGGCTCACCCATGGTCACCCTGGGACACTCTGGGGACCCCCTGGGACACTCTGGCTCACCCCAGGTCACTCTAGGTCACCCACTGTCACTCTGGCTCACCCATGGTCACCCTGGGGACACCCAGGGTCACTCTGGGGTCACCCTGGGACACTAAGGCTCACCCCAGGTCACTCTGGCTCACCCTGGGTCCCCCTGGGTCACCCATGGTCACTCTGGGGGTCACCCTGGGGACACTCTGGGGTCACTGAGGCCACCCTGGCTCAGCCCATGTCCCCCGGGTCCCACCTTGAGCAGTTTCTCGTCGCGCTCCACGGTGACCTCGGTGGGGTTGGGCTCTCGGGCCGTGTCCTCGGCGGGGGCCGAGCCCTGGCCCTGGCCCTGGCCCTGGCCCTGGCCCTGGCCCAGCAGCTCCTCCTCCTCGGCGCTCACCTCCTCGATCAGGTAATCGGTGATGTGCCGCAGCACCGGGTTCTGAGCCTGCCGCGGGCACGGGGCGTTGGGGACACTGGGGGGGACACTGGGGGGGACTGGGGACACTGGGGAGGGCACTGGGGCACCCCAGGGACAGTGGCCAGACCCTGAACAGACCCTGGGGCCACCCTGATGTGCCTCAATGTTCCCAGTTTCCCTCCATTTCCCCCCCCAATACCCCTCCAGTTCTGCCCCCGGTTTCCCCCCAATATCCCCCCCAGTGTTCCCCATTTCCCCCCCATTTTCCTCCCCAATATCCTCCATTATTCCCCCCAATATCCCCGCTATTTCCCCCCATTTATCCCCCTATTTCCCCCCCCAATATCCCCCCTATTTCCCTCCCCAATTTCCCCCCAATATCCCATTTCCCCCCATTATCCCCCCCAGTTTCCCCACCCCAGTCCCCCCCATTTCCCCCAATATCCCCCCTATTTCCCCCATTTCTCTCCCCATTTCCCCCCCAATATCCCCATTTCCCCTCAATATCCCCCTTATCCCCCCCATTTCCCCCCAATATCCCTCCCCAATTCCCTCCCCATTTCCCCCCCATTTCCCCCCAATATCCCCATTTCCCCTCCATTTCCCCCCTATTATCCCCCATTTCCCCCCCAATATCCCTCCCATTATCCCCCATTTCTCTCCCCATTTCCCTCCCCATTTCTCCCCCATTGTTCCCCATTTCTCTCCCCAATATCCCCATTTCTCCCCCCAATATCCCCCCTATTTCCCCCCCATTTCCCTCCCCATTATCTCCCTATTTCCCTCCCCAATATCCCCCCCATTTCTCCCCCCAATATCCCCCAATTTCCCTCCCCATTATCTCCCTATTTCACTCCCCAATATCCCCCCCATTCTCCCCCCAATATCCCCCCATTTCCCCCCCATTTCCCTCCCCATTATCTCCCTATTTCCCTCCCCAATATCCCCCCTATCCCCCCCATTTCCCCCCAATATCCCTCCCCATTTCCCTCCCCATTTCCCTCCCCCATTCTCCCCCCATTCCCCCCCGTCCCCCGCTCACCCCGGGCTCAGCAGTGGGGGGCTCGGGCTCCCCAGAGGGGTCCCCCCCCTCCCCGGGGGTCTCGGGGGTGGCTCCCGTGCCCGGGGGGCTCCAGAGGCGGGCGCGGGCGTCCAGGGCCTGCACCAGGCGCGCCGCCAGCTTGATGTCGTGGCGCACGATGGGCCGGTGCTGCGTCAGCCCCGAGACGTTCCGCACGCGCCGCGTCAGGTCCCGGTTCACGCCGGGGCTCAGCTCGCACTCCCGCAGCTGGGGACCCCGAAATTACCCCAAAATTACCCCAAAATTACCCCAAAATCACCCCAAAACCCAGCCCGGGTCACACCGGGGCTCAGCTCGCACTCCCGCAGCTGGGGACCCCGAAATCCGTGAGAATGAACCCAAAAAGCACCCCAAAATCACCCCGAAACCCAGCCCGGGTCACACCGGGGCTCAGCTTGCACTCCCGCAGCTGGGGACCCCGAAATTACCCCAAAATTACCCCAAAATTACCCCAAAATCACCCCAAAACCAGCCCGGGTCACACCGGGGCTCAGCTCGCACTCCCGCAGCTGGGGACCCCGAAATTACCCCAAAATTACCCCAAAATTACCCCAAAATCACCCCAAAACCCAGCCCGGGTCACACCGGGGCTCAGCTCGCACTCCCGCAGCTGGGGACCCCGAAATCCGTGAGAATGAACCCAAAAAGCACCCCAAAATCACCCCGAAACCCAGCCCGGGTCACACCGGGGCTCAGCTTGCACTCCCGCAGCTGGGGACCCCGAAATTACCAAAATTACCCCAAAATTACCCCAAAATCACCCCAAAACCCAGCCCGGGTCACACCGGGGCTCAGCTCGCACTCCCGCAACTGGGGGACCCCGAAATTACCCCAAAATTACCCCAAAATTACCCCAAAATCACCCCGAAACCCAGCCCGGGTCACACCGGGGCTCAGCTCGCACTCCCACAGCTGGGGGACCCCGAAATCCGTGAGAATGAACCCAAAAAACACCCCAAAATCACCCCCAAAATCACCCCAAAACCATCACAAAATCCACCCCAAAATTACCCCAAAAACCACCCCAAATTACCCCCAAAAGCACCCCAAAATTACCCCAAAACCATCACAAAATCCACCCCAAAATCACCCCTAAACACCGCTCCAAAATTACCCCAAAAGCACCCCCAAAATTACAAAACCGTCACAAAATCACCCCAAAATTACCCCAAAACCGTCACAAAATCACCCCCAAAACCACCCCAAAATCACTCCAAAACCACCCCAAAATTACCCCCAAAACCATCCCAAAATCACCCCAAAGTCACCCCAAACCCAGCCCTGGTGATGCCAGGGCTCAGCTCACACTCCCTGAGCTCCCAAAAAAATCCCCAAATCACCTCAGGACGTTCCCAAAAATAACTCCAGAATTAACCCCCCAAATCCCTCTTAAATACACCCCCAAACTCCCCCCAAACAGCCCCAAAAGGACCCCAAAACCCCCGGTTTGGCCCCAGAACGCACCCGGATGTTCTGCAGGCTCCAGCAAATCTCCTTGATGTTCACACGCTGCGGTCGAAGGTCACCCAGCCCCTCCTGAAGAACCTGAGGGGAAAAAAACCTGCTGTGAGTCCCAAAAAACCCAAAATCCATCCCAAAATCCATCCCAAAATCCACCCCAAAATCCACCCAGCCCCTCCTGAAGAACCTGAGAGGAAAAAAACCTGTTGTGAGTCCCAAAAAACCCAAAATCCATCCCAAAATCCATCCCAAAATCTGCCCCAAAATCCATCCCAAAATCCATCCCAAAATCCATCCCAAAATCCATCCCAAAATCCACCCAGAACCCCCCAAGATCCCCTAAGATCCCCCTCAGAACCCTCCAAAATCCCCCCAGGACCCCCCAAACCCTCTCAGAACCCCCAATATTCCCCAAGGACACCCCCAATCCCCCCCAAACCCCTCAGAACCCCCCAAAATCCCACACAAACCCCCTCAGAACCTCCCAAGATCCCCCCAGAACCACCCAAGATCCCCTAAGATCCCCCTCAGAACCCCCCCAGGACCCCCAAAATCCCCCCAGACCCCCCAAACCCCCTCAGAACCCCCCAAGATCCCCCTCAGAACCTCCCCAGGAACCCCCAAACCCTCTCAGAACTCCCCAAAATCCCCCCAGGACCCCCAAACCCCCTCAGAACCTCACAAGATCCCCCAGGACCCCCCAAGATCCCCCCCAAACCCCCTGAGAACCCCCCAATATTCCCTCAGGACCCCCCGAGCCCCCCACAACCCCCCCCAGGACCCCCTAAGATCCCCCCCAAACCCCCTCAGAACCCCCCAAACCCCCCACAGATCCCCCTCAAACACCCCTGAGAACTCCCCAAAATCCCCCCAGGACCCCCCAAGTCCTTCACAAACCCCCCAAGGACCCCCCAAACCCCCTCAGAACCCCCCAAGATCCCCCTCAGAACCTCCCCAGGACTCCCCAAACCCCCCAGGACCCCCAAACCCCCTCAGAACCACCCAAAATTCCCCCAGAATCCCCCAAACCCCCTCAGAACCACCCAAAATCCCCTGAGGACCCCCCAAGATCCCCCCCAGGACCCCCCAAAATCCCCCCAGGAACCCCCAAGATCCCCCCAAACCCCCTCAGAACCCCCCAAAATCCCCCCCAAACCCGCTCAGAACCCCCCAAACCCCCTCAGCACTCCCTAAAATCCCCCCAGGACCCCCCAAAACCCCCCCGGACCCCCTCAGAACTCTCCAAACCCCCCCCAGGACCCCCCAAACCCCCCCAGGACCCCCCAGGACACACCAACCCCCCCACAGGACCCCCTCAGAACTCTCCAAACCCCCCCCAGGACCCCCCAAACCCCCCCCAGGACCCCCCAAAGCCCCCTCACCTCCTCTCGGGCTGCGGCTCCGACAGCGCCACGCGCATGAACCCGGGGTAGCGCTTGCAGAGCTGGGGAGGGGGGCACAGGGCAGGGTTTGGGGGTGTCCGGGGGGGCTCAGGGTTCTGGGGGGGGTTTTTAGGGCGCCCCCCGGGCCCCCCCTCACCGCCACGATCTCGGCCTGGGCGATGTTGGGCGCGATGTTGCGCATGAAGAGCGAGCACGTGCGGTGCAGCGGCCGCGGCCGCGCCTCGGGGGCGCCCCCCGCGACCCCCCCCGCGACCCCCCCCGGCGCCCCCTCCTTGCCCTTGGGGGCGGGGCGGTGGGGGGGGCGGCGTGGCCGCGGTGGGAGGGGTCCCGGGGGTCTCCTCGGGGTGGGCTTTGTCCTCCTTGGGCTCCTCTGGGGGAGGGGGGAAAGGGGTTAGAGGGGAAACGCAGCCCCCCCCCCCCGAAAAAAATAAAAAAATTTAATCCTGGTGATGACAGAGCCCCCCCGAGACCCCCGGACACCCCCAGAGACCCCCACACACCCCCAAGGACCCCCAGAGACCCCCGGACACCCCTAGAGACCCCAAACCCCTCTCCCAGAGACCCCCGGACACCTTTAGAGACCCCAACCCCTGCCCAGAGACACCCCAGAGACCCCCGGACACCCCCAGAGACCCCAAAAACCCCCAGAGACCCCCAGACACCTCTAGAGACCCCAAAACCCCCCAGACACACCCCAGACACCCCCAGAGACCCCAAACCGCCTCCAGAGACCCCTGGACCCCCCTAGAGACCCCAAACCCCTCCCCCAGAGACCCCCGGACACCCCAGAGACCCCAACCCCCTCCCCCAGAAACCCCAAACCCATCCCCAGAGACCCCAACCTCCCCCCAGGGACCCCAAACCCCCCCAGAGACCCCCGGACACCCCTAGAGACCCCAAACCCCTCCCCGGAGACCCCTGGACACCCCCAAGGACCTCACCCACCCACCCAGACCCCTGCCCACTGTCCCTGTCCCCCCCTGACCGTCCTTGCTGGGGTCCCCCCCTCCCCCTGTCCCCCCCGAGCCCCCCGTACCGTCCTTGCCGGGTCCCGGGCCCGCGCCCCCCCCTCGCTGTCCCCGCTGTCGCTGTCCCCCCGTGTCCCCCCTGTCCCCCGTGTCCCCCGTGTCCCCCCATATCCCCCCGAGCCCCCCGTACCGTCCTTGCCGGGGTCCCGGGCCCGCGCCCCCCCCTCGCTGTCCCCGCTGTCGCTGTCCCCCCTGTCCCCTGTCCCCCGTGTCCCTTGCCTGCCCCCCGACGCCTTGCCGGGGCGCGCACGCGTCCCCAGGGCCCGGCTGTGGCCAAAGGGGCTTCGCGTGATGTAGAGGCGGCTGGCCGGGGGCTGTCAACGAGGGCGAAGGGGCGGGCTCCAACCTGCGGTGATTTATGAGGGGAGGCTCGGGGGGCGTGGTTCAGAGGGGCGTGCTCCACCGCTAGGGGACTTTGGCCCTTGCCCTCACCTTGTCGCCGTCCTCGGCCTTGGGCCCCTTGTCCGGCCCCGCCTCCTCCTCTGGCCCCGCCCCCGCCGCAGGCTCCGCCCCCGGCTCCGCCCCCTCGGCCTGTGGGGGGGGAGGAGTCAAAGGGGACCCCAAAAAAACCCCCAAAAAAACCCGAAAAAAGAGACAGCGGGGACCCCCAGGGACCCCAAAGAACCCCCATGGAAAACCCCCAGAAAAGACCCCAAAATCCCCCAGGGGACCCCAGAATCCCCCCGGGGACCCCAAAATCTGCCAGGGACCCCAGAATCCCCCAGGGGACCCCAGCAAACACCCCAAACCCCAAAGGGACCCCAGGGACCCCAGAATCCCCCCAGGGACGCCAGTAAAGACCCCAAACCCCAAAAGGGACCCCAGGGACCCCAAAATCCCCAGGGGACTCCAGCAAAGACCCCAAACCCCCAAAGGACCCCAGAATCCCCCCAGGGACCCCAGCAAAGACCCCAAAGGGACCCCAGGGGACCCTGAAGTCCCCCCAGGACCCAAAATCCCCAGGGATTCCAGAAATCCATCAGGGGACCCCAGCAAAGACCCCAAACCCCAGGGGATTCCAGCAAAGACCCCAAACCCCAAAGGGACCCCAGGGGCCCCCAAAATCCCCCCAGGGACCCCAGTAAAGACCCCAAACCCCCAAAGGGACCCCAGCAAAGACCCCAAATCCAACAGGGACCCAGGGACCCCAAAATCCCCCAGGGGACTCCAGCAAAGACCCCAAACCCCCAAAGGACCCCAGAATTCCCCAGGACACCACAAGACCCAAACCCCAAAAGGGACCCCAGTAAGGACCCCAAAGGACCCAGCAAAGACCCCAAACCCCAAAGGGACCCCAGGGACCCCAGTAAAGACCCCAAACCCCAAAGGGACCCAGCAAAGACCCCAAACCCCCAAGGACCCCAGGGACCCCAGAATCCCCCCCGGGACCCCAGGGGACCCTGAAGTCCCCCAGGACCCCAAAATCCCCCAGGGATTCCAGAAATCCATCAGGGGACCCCAGCAAAGACCCCAAACTCCAAAGGGACCCCAGGGACCCCCGAATCCCCCCAGGGGACTCCAGAAAAGACCCCAAACCCCAAAGGACCCCAGGGACCCCCGAATCCCCCCGACCTTGGCGCCGTCGTCGCCCTCGGCGCGCTCCTGGCCGCCCTTGCCCGGCGGCTCCAGCGGCCGCGGCTCCTCCTTCTTGGGACCCTCGGCCTTCTCTGCCCGCTCCTCCTCCTCCTCCTGCTCCAGGATCCGCAGGTCGTTCTCCGTGCCGCCCTCCATCTTAATCACCGCTGGAGAAACACGGGGGGAAAGGGTGGTGAAGAAACATCCCAGAAAAACATCCCGGGAAAACACCCCGGAAAAAAACATCCCGGAAAAACAACCCCTAAAAAACACCCCGGAAAAACTCCCGGAAAACACCCCGGAAAAACACCCCCAAAACACCCGGAAAACCCCGGAAAAAACATCCCAAAACACCTCGGAAAACAACCCCTAAAAAACACCCCGGAAAAACACCCGGGAAAAACACCCGACATCCCCTAAACACCCGGAAAAACACCCCGGAAAAAACACCCAAACACCTCGGAAAAACAACCCCTAAAAAACACCCCGGAAAAACATCCCGGGAAAACACCCGGAAAAAACATCCCGGAAAAACACCCCAAAAACACCCCGAAAACACCCCGGAAAAAACATCCCCAAAAAACACCTCGGAAAAACACCCCTAAAAAACACCCCGGAAAAACATCCCGGGAAAACACCCCGGAAAAAACATCCCGGAAAAACACCCCCTAAAATCACCCCAGAAAAAAACATCCCCGGAAAAACACCCCGAAAAAACACCCCAAAAAAACACCCCCCAAAAAACACCCCCTAAAAAACACCCCGGAAAAAACATCCCGGAAAACACCCCCTAAAAAACCCCGGAAAAACACCTCGGAAAAACACCCCTAAAAAACACCCGGAAAAAAAAGACCCTGGAAAAAACACTCCCTAAAAAACAACCCGAAAAAAAACACCCCTAAAAACACCCCGGAAAAACACCCGGAAAAACATCCCCGAAAACACCCTAAAAAACACCCTCTAAAAACACCCCAGAAAAACATCCCCGGATAAAACACCCCGGAAAAAACATCCCAAAAAACCCTGGAAAAACACCCTCTAAAAACACCCCGGAAAAAACATCCCGGAAAAAAACACCCCTAAAAAAACACCCTGGAAAAAACACCCCGAAAAAACATCCCTGGAAAAAACATCCCCGGAAAAAACATCCAAAAAAAACACCCTGGAAAAACACCCCGAAAAAACATCCCCGAAAAACACCCTGGAAAAAACATCCCCAAAAAACACCCCCTAAAAAACACCCCTAAAACACCCGGAAAAAACATCCCGGAAAAAACACCCTGAAAAAACATCCCAAAAAAACACCTGGAAAAACACCCCCGAAAAAACATCCCCGGAAAAACACCCGAAAAAACACCCAGAAAAAACACCCCGAAAAAAACACCCCAGAAAAAACACCCCCAAAAAACACCCCCAGAAAACACCCCAAAAAAAGACCCCCAAAAAAGACCCCCAAAAACACCCAAAAAAACCCCCAAAAAACACCCCCTAAAAAAAACCCCCCAAAAAGACACACCCTAAAAAAACACCCCCAAAAACCACACCCACAAAAAAAGCACCCAAAAACACCCAAAAAAACGGGCTAAAACCCCTTAAAAATGAGTTGGGAAAGCCTGGAAGTGGGATTGGAAATTGGGGTTTCTCCCCCTCTTTCCATCTCCCCCTCCATCCTAATCATTACTGGGTATGACAAAACACATAAAAATTGAGGAAAAAATATAAAATTGAGAGGAAAAAACTCAAAAAGCGGTTTAAAATAATTCAAAAATGGGTAAAAACCCACATGAAAACGGGTTAAAAATGCCTGAAATTGGAGTAAAAATACCTGAGGCTCTCCAAAGGGGTGTCCCCTCATGAACTCCCTCCACACCTCTCCCGGCTTTTCTCATTTTTCCCTTCCCTCACAATTTCCCGCCCTTTTCCCTCACATTTTCCTGCCCTTTTCCCTCACGTTTTCCCACCCTCTTTTCCTCCTCTCACCTTTTCCCACCCTTTTCTCCCCTCATGTTTTCCCTTCCCTCATGTTTTCCCACCTTTTTTCCTCCCCTCACATTTTCCCTCCCCTCACGATTTTCCCGCCCTTTTCTTCCCTCAGATTTTCCCGCTCTTTTCTCCCCTCACGATTTTCCCCCCTTTTCCCTCAGATTTTCCTGCCCTTTTCCCTCACGTTTTCCCGCTCTTTTCTCCCCTCACATTTTCCCTCCCCTCACGATTTTCCCCCCCTTTTCCCTCAGGTTTTCCCCCCCTTTTCCCTCAGGTTTTCCCCCCCTTTCTCCCCTCACCTTTTCCCGCCCTTTTCTCCCCTCAGATTTTCCCTCCCCTCAGGATTTCCCGCCCTTGTCCCTCAGATTTTCCTGCCCTTTTCTCCCCTCACATTTTCCCTCCCTTTTCCCTTCCCTCAGGATTTCTCACCCTTTTCTCCCCTCACGTTTTCCCACCCTTTTCCCTCACGATTTCCCTCCCTTTTCTCCCCTCAGATTTTCCCGCCCTTTTCTCCCCTCAGGATTTCCCACCCTTTTCCTTCACATTTTCCCACCCTTTTCCCTCACAATTTTCCCTCATTTTCTCCCTCACATTTTCTCACCCTTTTCCCTCACAATTTTCCCGCCCTTTTCCCTCACCTTTTCCCACCCTTTTCCCTCACATTTTCCCTCCCCTCACCTTTTCCCACCCTTTTCTCCCCTCACATTTTCCCACCCTTTTCCCTCACATTTTCCCGCCCTTTTCCCTCACATTTTCCCACCTTTCCCTCACATTTTCCCACCCTTTTCCCTCACGATTTTCCCACCCTTTTCCTTCACCTTCTCCCTCCCATTTCCCCCTCACACTTTCTCCCAGACCAACCCTCCCAACAACCCAAACCCGGCTCCCTCTCACCACACACAACCCCTCCTCTAACCTCAACCCCCCCAAACTCCAAACATCCCCTTCCCCTTTATCCCATCCCATCCCGCTGCTCGGCCCACCTGCGTCCAGGGTTTTGACGATCTGCGGGGCGCGCTCGATGTCGAGCAGCAGGCTGTCGAACCAGCCGTGCTCCCACAGGTACAGGAACACGCCGAGCCGGTTCCGCAGCGCCGCCTGCGCCTCCTGCTGCCGCTTCCCGGCCTCGTCCGGGTGGTACTTGGAGCGGAACCTGCGCATCGGGGACGAGAAACGGGGAGAAAAATAATAATAATAATGGGGATTGGGGAGGGGGTGAGGGGGGGGGTGTGTGCCGCGTTGGATTGGGGGGGGATATGGGGAGAATGGGGAGGGGGGGTCCCCAAATCAATCGGCTGTGATTGGGGATGGAGAGTTTGGGGGGCCAGAATCGGTAAATTGGGGAGACCCCAGAGTTATGGGGGGTCCCCAAATCAATCGGCTGTGATTGGGATGGAGAGTTTGGGGGGGCCAGAATCGGTAAATTGGGGAGACCCCAGAGTTATGGGGTGTCCCCAAATCAATCGGCTGTGATTGGGGATGGAGAGTTTGGGGGGGCCAGAATCGGTAAATTGGGAGACCCCAGATTTATGGGGTGTCCCCAAATCAATCGGCTGTGATTGGGGATGGAGAGTTTGGGGGGGCCAGAATCGGTAAATTGGGGAGACCCCAGAGTTATGGGGGGTCCCCAAATCAATCGGCTGTGATTGGGATGGAGAGTTTGGGGGGGCCAGAACTGGTAAATTGGGGAGACCCTGAATTCACGGGGTGTCCCCAAATCAATCAGCTGTGATTGGGGATGGAGAGTTTGGGGAACAGCTGAGAATTGAGGAGGCCAGAATCAGTAAATTGGGGAGACCCTGAATTCATGGGGTGTCCCCAAATCAATCGGCTGTGATTGGGGATGGAGAGTTTGGGGAGCAGCTGAGAATTGAGGAGGCCAAAATCGGTAAATTGGGGAGGGGGAGACCCTGAATTTATAGGGGAACCCTGAGTCTGGCTAAAATTGGTAAATTGGGGAGGGGGAGACCCCAGGTTTGTGGGGTATCCCCTAATAAATCAGCTGTAATTGGGGAGGGGGCTGAGAATTGAGGTCAGAATGGGTAAATTGGGGAGGGGGAGACCCTGAATTTATAGGGGAGCCCCAAATAAATCTGCTATAATTTGGAATGGAGAATTTGGGGAGCAGCTGAGAATTGGGGAAGCCAAAATCAGTAAATTGGGGAGGGGGAGACCCCAAATTTAAAGGGAACCCTGAGAAATTGGGAAGGGGACCCCCTGAGCTGGGGGGGATCTGAGCCCCCTCAAAGGGGATTTTGTTTGGGGTTTTTTTGGTGTTTTCAGGGTCTTTTGGGGGAATTTTGAGATTTTTTAACGTCGGTTTCAGGGGTGTTTTTTTCCAGAGATGTTTTGGGAGGATTCCTGGAAGTTTTTTGGGGTTTTTTTCACTTCCCAGGAAGGTTCCAGCTGTGATTTCTGGGTGATTTTCAGGGGCTCTCTGAGCCATTTTTGGGGGCTCTCTGAGCCGTTTTTTGGGGGCTCTGAGCCATTTTTTAGGGGGGCTCTGAGCCATTTATTTGGGGGGCTTTCTGAGCCATTTTTTGGGACATTCTGAGCTGTTTTTTGGGGGCTCTCAGCCGTTTTTTGGGACATTCTGAGCTGTTTTTTGGGGGCTCTCAGCCGTTTTTAGGGACATTCTCAGCCATTTTTTGGGGCTATCTGAGCCGTTTTTTGGGGGGCTCTGAGCTGTTTTTTGGGGGCTCTCTGAGCCGTTTTGGGGGCTCTCTCAGCCATTTTTTTGGGGGCTCTCTGAGCCGTTTTGGGGCTCTCTGAGCCATTTTTTTGGGGCTCTCAGCCGTTTTTTGGGGGGCTCTCTCAGCAGTTTTTTGGGGACTTTCTAAGCTGTTTTTTGGGACATTCTGAGCCATTTTTTGGGGGGCCTCTGAGCCATTTTTTGGGGGGCTCTGAGCCGTTGTTTGAGGCATTCTCAGCCATTTTTGGGGGCTCTCTGAGCTGTTTTGGGGGGCTCTCTCAGCCATTTTTTGGGGGGCTCTCTGCCCCGTTTCAGGGGGCTCTCTGCCCCGTTCTGGGGTCTCCCTGAGGGCGTTCCCAGGCGCTCCAGGTGCACCCTGGGAGAGATTTTTTGGGTGTGTGGGGGGGTCCATACCTACACTCGCCGCGAGCGTCGCCGTCCGCCGGGCCCCGCGAACCGCGGCGTTAGTTTTTAAAAATCGGCCGCTTTGGGCACGAAACCCCCCCGAAAACAAAACAACAAAGGTCCCTGGCTGCGTCCTGCACTGTGACCTCGCCGCATTGTGCGCGGCCCCGCCCTCTCTACCTGCCCCAGCCCGGCGGCTCCGCGGCTCCCGAGGGCGCTGGGGGAGAACAGCAGTGGTTAAACCTGGAGAGACCCCGAAATCCGCCCCAGATACACCCCAAATCCAGCCCAGATCCACCCCAGGGCGCTGGGGGAGAATGGCAGAGGTTAAACCTGGAGAGACCCCGAAAATCCGCCCCAAATCCACCCCAAATTTACCCTAAATCCACCCCAGATCCACCCCGAGGGCGCTGGGGGAGAACAGCAGTGGTTAAACCTGGAGAGACCCCGAAATCCGCCCCAAATTTACCCTAAATTTACCCTAAATCCACCCCAAATCCACCCCAGATCCAGCCCAGATCCACCCCAGGGCGCTGGGGGAGAACAGGAGTGGTTAAACCTGGAGAGACCCCAAAATCCACCCCAGATTTACCCTAAATCCACCCCAAATCCAGCCCAGATCCAGCCCAGATCCATTGTGAGAGAAGGGAAGCGTTAAATCCAGAATAAAAACAACAGTCCACCCTAAATCCAACCCAGATCCACCCCAAATCCACTGGGAGAGAAGGGAAGCATTAAATCTGCAGAGACCCCAAAAATTCACCCCAAATCCACCCCAGATCCACCCCAAAAGCACTGGGGGAGAACAGCAGTGGCTAAACCTGCAGAGACCCCAAAAATCCACCCCAAATCCACCCAGATCCATCCTAGATCCACCCCAGGGCGCTGGGGGAGAATGGCAGAGGTTAAACCTGGAGAGACCCCAAAATCCGCCCCATATCCACGCCAAATCCATCCCAGATCCATCCCAGATCCACCCCAAATCCAGTGGGAGAGAAAGGAATTGTTAAATCTGCAGAGACCCCAAAAATCCACCCCAAATCCGCCCTAAATCCACTGGGTGTTTTTTAGGAACACACCCCGGTTTTCCCAGCACAACCCCATTTCTAGGAACACCTCAATTTCCCATTTTTTGGGGGTACCAGGAGGATTTTTTGAGGTCCCAGCAGGATTTTTGGTGTTTTTTTTGGGGCCCCAGCAGGATTTTTAGAGGTCTCAGCAGAATTTTTGGTGTTTTTTAGGGTCCCAGCAGGGTTTTTTTTGGGGTCCCAGCAGGATTTTTAGGGTCCCAGGAGGATTTTTTGGGGTCCCAGGAGGATTTTTAGGTTATTTTTGGGGTCCAGCAGGATTTTTGGGGGTCTCAGCAGGATTTTAGGTTTTCTTTGGGTGTCCCAGCAGGATTTTTGGGGGTCTCATCAGGATTTTTAGGGTTTTTTTTGGGGTTCCAGTAGGATTCCTGGTGTTTTTTGGGGTCCCAGCAGGGCTTTTTTTGGGGTCTCAGCAGGATTTTTAGGTTATTTTTGGGGTCCCAGCAGGATTTTTATGGATCTCAGCAGGATTTTTACGTTTCTTTGGGTCCCAGCAGGATTCCTGGGTACCCAGCCCCTCCCCAGCACGTACCACTCCTCGTCCTTGTGTGCCAGGAAGAATTCCTGCAGCTGCTGCCTCCGGAAATCCAGCTTGTAGTCGTTGTAGCGCTTCACCGCCTCCGTCTCGTCCACGGCGTCGTCCAGCGACAGCAGGAACTCCTTGAAGCTCTTCATCACCGGGGGAGCCATGCCCAGGTCCACCTCTGCGATGGTGCCCAGCCTGGGGGCACAGGGAGGGGTTTGGGATCGATATCAGGGGCTTTGGGATCGATATCGGGGGTTTGGGATCGATATCGGGGGGTTGGGATCGATATCAGGGGCTTTGGGATCGATATTGGGGGTTTTGGGATCGATATCGGGGGGGTTGGGATCGATATCAGAGGTTTGGGAATCAATATCGGGGGTTTGGGATCAATATCGGGGTTTGGGATTGATATCAGGGAGATTGGGGGGTTGGGATCGATATTGGGGGTTTGGGATCGATATCAGGGGCTTTGGGATCGATATCGGGGGGTTTGGGATCGATATCGGGGGGGGTTGCGATCGATATCAGAGGTTTGGGAATCAATATCGGGGGTTTGGGATCAATGTCGGGGGTTTGGGATTGATATCAGGGAGATTGGGGGGATATTGGAGGGTTGGGATCGATATTGGGGGTTTGGGATCGATATCAGGGGCTTTGGGATCGATATCGGGGGGTTTGGGATCGATATCGGGGGGGTTGCGATCGATATCAGAGGTTTGGGAATCAATATCGGGGGTTTGGGATCAATATCGGGGGTTTGGGATTGATATCAGGGAGATTGGGGGTTTGGGATCGATATCGGGGGGGTTGGGATCGATATCAGGGGCTTTGGGATCGATATTGGGGGTTTTGGGATCGATATCGGGGGGGTTGGGATCGATATCAGAGGTTTGGGAATCAATATCGGGGTTTGGGATCAATATCGGGGGTTTGGGATTGATATCAGGGAGATTGGGGGGTTGGGATCGATATTGGGGGGTTTGGGATCGATATCAGGGGCTTTGGGATCGATATCGGGGGTTTGGGATCGATATCGGGGGGGGTTGCGATCGATATCAGAGGTTTGGGAATCAATATTGGGGGTTTGGGATCAATATCAGGGGTTTGGGATTGATATCAGGGAGATTGGGGGGGATATTGGGGGGTTGGGATCGATATTGGGGGTTTGGGATCGATATCAGGAGCTTTGGGATCGATATTGGGGGGTCTGGGATCGATATCGGGGGGGTTGGGATCGATATCAGAGGTTTGGGAATCAATATCGGGGGTTTGGGATCAATATCGGGGGTTTGGGATTGATATCAGGGAGACTGGGGGGATATTGGGGGTTGGGATCGATATTGGGTGAGTTGGGATCAATACTGGGGGGTTTGGGATCGATATTGGGGAGTTTGGGATCGATATTGGGGGGTTTGGGATTGATAATGAGGGGTTTGGGATTGATATCAGGGGTTTGGGATCAATATCGGGGGGTTTGGGATCGATATCAGTGAGTTTGGGATCGATATTGGGGGGTTTGGGATCGATATTGGGGGATTGGAGATCAGTATCAGTGGGTTTGGGGGGGATATTGGGGGTTTGGGATTGATAATGGGGGGTTGGGATCGATATTGGGGATGTGGGATCGATATTGGGGGATTGGGATTGATATTACAAGGCTTGGGATTGATAGTGGGGGTTTGGGATTGGTATCAGGGGTTTGGGATCGATATTGGGAGGTTTGGGATCGATATCAGGGGTTTGGGATTGATATTGGGGGGTTTGGGATTGATAATGGGGGGTTTGGGATCGATATTGGCGGTTTGGGATCGATATCAGTGAGTTTGGGATCGATATTGGGGGGTTTGGGGGGGTTGGGATCAATATTGGGGGTTTGGGATCAATATTGGGGAGTTTGAGATCAATATTGGGGAGTTTGGGATCGATATTGGGTGTTTGCGATCGATATTGGAGGGGTTGGGATCGATATCAGGGGATTTGGGATCGATATTGGGGGGTTTGGGGGGGATACTGGGGGGTTTGGGGGGGATATTGGGGGGTTTGGGATCGATATTGGGGAGTTTGGGATCGATATTGGGTGAGTTGGGATCGATACTGGGGGGTTTGCGATCGATATTGGGGAGTTTGGGATCGATATTGGGGGGTTTGGGATCGATATTGGGGGATTGGAAATCAGTATCAGTGAGTTTGGGGGGATATTGGGGGGTTGGGATCAATATCGAGGGGTTTGGGATCAAATTGGGGGGTTTGGGATTGATATCAGGGGATTTGGAATCAATACTGGGGGTTTGGGATCAATATTGGGGGTTTGGGGAGTTTGGGATCGATATTGGGGGGTTTGGGGGGATATTGGGGGTTTGGGATCGATATTGGGGGGTTTGGGGGGTCCCAGGTCAGTTCTGGGGGTCCTGAGTCACTGCTGGGTCACTGCTGGGGCAGTGCTGGGGGAGTTTGGGGTATTTTAAGGTGTTTTTGGGGTGTTTCAGGGTGTTTCAGGGGTGTCTCTGGGGTGTTTTTGGGGTGTTTCTGGGTGTTTCAGGGTGTTTTTGGGGTGTTTCTGGGTGTTTCAGGGTGTTTTTGGGGTATTTCAGGGTGTTTCAGGGTGTTTTTGGGGTATTTCAGGGTGGTTTAGGGGTGGTTTAGGGTGTTTCAGGGTGTTTTTGGGGTGTTCCAGGGTGTTTCAGGGTGTTTTTGGGGTGTTTTTGGGGTGTTTCAGGGTGTTTCTGGCTCACCTGGCCTGGATGGGCAGCAGCTGGTGCTGCAGCAGTTGGTGGGGGTCAGTGCTGGGTCAGTTTTTGGGGGTTTCAGGGTGGTTTAGGGGTGTTTTTGGGGTGTTTCAGGGTGTTTCAGGGTGTTTTGGGGTCAGTTTTTGGGGTTCTTGTCTCACCTGGCCTGGATGGGCAGCAGCTGGTGCTGCAGCAGTTGGTGCTGAACCTCGTGGGGACCCCAGGGTGCCTGGGGGGGGCCGTAGGTGGGGCCGGCGCCGCCCCCGCTGTAGGGCAGCTCGTAGCCGCTGTGGTAGGGGTCCGAGCCGTGGTCATCCCTGGGGGGGACAGGGGGGTCACCAGGGGCACAGGGGGGTCACCAGGGGGTCACAGGGGTGTCTGGGGGGTCAGGGGGGGTCAGGGGTCCGAGCCGTGATCATCCCTGGGGGGACAGGGGGGTCAGGGGGTCACAGGGGGGTCACCGGGGGGGGTCAGGGGGGTCAGGGGTCCGAGCCGTGGTCATCCCTGGGGGGGACAGGGGTCACCAGGGGGCACAGGGGGGTCAGAGGGGGTCAGAGGGGGTCAGGGGTCCGAGCCGTGGTCATCCCTGGGGGGGACAGGGGGTCACCAGGGGCACAGGGGGGTCACCAGGGGGTCACAGGGGTGTCTGGGGGGTCAGGGGTGGTCAGGGGTCCAAGCCGTGGTCATCCCTGGGGGGGGACAGGGGAGTCAGGGAGGGTCAGGGGTCATCCCTGGGCGGACAGGGGGGTCACTAGGGGTTCTGGGGGTCAGGGGTCTGAGCCATGGTCATCCCTGGGGGGACACAGGGGGGTCAGAGGGATCATTGGGGTCATCTGGGGGGTCTGGGGGGTCAGGGGTCCGAGCTGTGGTCATCCCTGGGGGATCAGGGGATCATTTGGGGTCACCTGGGGGGTCTGGGGGCTCAGGGGTCACTGGGGGGTCATGAGGGGTCAGGGTGGGTCTGGGGGCTCAGGGGTCACTGGGGTGGTCATGAGGGGTCTGGGGGGTCATGAGGGGCTCAGGGGTCACTGGGGCTGTGGGATGCTCACCTGCAAAAAAACTGGGGGGGTTTGGGGTGGGTTTGAGGGGTTTTTGGGGGTCTCTCAGCAGTCCCTGCGCAGCTGTTTCTGGGGGGTTTGGGGTGGGTTTTTGGGGTGGGTTTTTGGGGTGTCTTTGGGGTGTTTTTGGGGTCCCTCACCAGTCCCTGCGCAGCCGTTTCTGGGGGTTTGGGGTGGGTTTTTGGGGTGGGTTTTTGGGGTGTTTTTGGGGTGTCTTTGGGGTGTTTTTGGGATCCCTCACCAGTCCCTGCGCAGCCATTTCTGGGGGTTTTTGGGGTGTATTTGGGGTGTCTTTGGGGTGTATTTGGGGTGTCTTTGGGGTGTTTTTGGGGTGTGTTTGGGGTGTTTTTGGGGTCTCTCACCAGTCCCTGCGCAGCCGTTTCTGAGGGGTTTTTGGGGGGGGTTTGGGGTGGGTTTTTGGGGTGTCTTTGGGGTCTCTCACCAGTCCCTGCGCAGCCGTTTCTGGGGGGGTTTGGGGTGGGTTTTTGGGGTGTTTTTGGGGTCCCTCACCAGTCCCTGCGCAGCCGTTTCTGGGGGGGGCTCAGCTCGTGCCGGGGGGGGGAGAAGCGCTCCCGCCGCGTGCGGTCGTAGTCCCGGTAATCGCGGGAGCGCCGCTCGCGGCCCCGCTCCCAATCCCTGGGGGGCAAAGGGGGGTCAGGGACCCCCACACTGCCTAAAGTGGGGCCAGGGACCCCCCCACAGCCCAAAGCGGGGTCAGGGACCCCCGCAGAGAGCCTAAAGGGGGTCAGGGACCCCCACACTGAGCCTAAAGGGGGGTCAGGGACCCCCACACTGAGCCCAAAGTGGGGTCAGGGACCCCCACACTGAACCTAAAGGGGGGTCAGGGACCTCCCCGCCCAGACTGGGACCCCCCCCCCCCCAGCCCAAAGCGGGGTCAGGGACCCCTCCCAGTGCCCTCCATCCCTCCCCAGTCCCTGAACTGGTCACTCCTGTCCCCCCTCCCCAGTACCCCAGTGCCCCCCAATCCCCACCGGTCCCTCCACTGCCTCCCACTCCCCCCCACCAGTCCCTCCCGGTCCCCCCAGTCGCTCCAGTCCCTCCCAATCCCCCCCAATTTCCCACGGGTCGCTCCAATCCCCTCCCAGTGCCCCCCAGGTCGCTCCAGTCCCCCCCAATCCCCCCAATTCCCCACCGGTCACTCCAATCCCCCCCCCCCATCCCCTCCCAGTCCCCCCCAATCCCCCACCGGTCGCTCCAGTCGCCCCCCAATCCCCCCCAATTCCCCCCAGTCCCCCCCAATCTCCCATCGGTCGCTCCAATCCCCCCAATCCCCCCGGTTGCTCCAGTCCCCCCAATCCCCCCCGGTTGCTCCAGTCCCCCCCAATCCCCCCCAGGTCGCTCCAGTCCCCCCAATCCCACCCAAATCCCCACCGGTCGCTCCAGGCACCCCCCAATCCCCCCCAATCCCCCCAAATCCCCCCCGGTCGCTCCAGTCGCCCCCCAAATCCCCCCCGGTCGCTCCAGTCGCCCCCCAAATCCCCACCGCTCGCTCCAGTCGCCCCCCAATCCCCCCCAAATCCCCACCGGTCGCTCCAGTCGCCCCCCAATCCCCCCAAATCCCCCCCGCTCGCTCCAGTCGCCCCCCAATCCCCCCCAAATCCCCACCGGTCGCTCCAGTCGTCCCTCCTCCTCTCGTCCCTCTCCCGGGACCGCTCGTAGTCGCTGCGCTCCCGCCGGAATTTGTCCCTGCGCCGGCGGTCGTACTCGTCGTCGCTGTCTCCCATCCTGGGGGGTCCCGGGGGTCACGGCGACCCCAGACCCCCTTCCCGTGATGCCCCGCGCGCCCCCCGCCGCCCGCGATGACGTCACAGCCCCTCTCCGTGACGTCACGCGGGGACCCCGGCCCGGCCCGCGCGGCCCCGCCGCCCGCTCGCTTCCGGCCCGCGCCGCCCGGAAGTGACGCCAACAAAATGGCGCCGCCAGAACGAGATGGGGGGGGAGAAAGGGGAGTGTGTGTGGGGGGAGGGAATAATGAGGGAGAACCACGGCGGCGGCACCGCGCGGAACGGGCAGAGCCGCGCCCCGCCGCCCACCCCTCCCTCCCCGGGGTTTTACCCGCGCTAGGAACCCGCGGCTCCCGGCGGCTCCCGGTTCCCGGCGAATCCCGGCGGAGGCCGCGCTGCTCCCGGCGGGGCGGGGCGGGGACTGGCGGCGCGCGGCCTCCCTCCACTGCGCCTGCGCGCCCGCCGCCGCCGCGCTCCCATTGGCCGCCGCTCCCGCGCGCGCCGGACACGCCCCCTTCCCGCCCGGAGCCGCCATCTTCTCCCCGCGCGTCACGTGATCTGGGGGGGGGAAACAACCCGGCCGCCATTTTGTCCCGCCAGGCTCCGCGCAGGCGCGGTGCGGCCGCTGAGGCAGAGCAGGGCGCCGCCATCTTGCCAGTGCCCTCACAGTGACCCCGGGAACCCCCAGTGCCCTCCCAGTAACACCAGTAACATCAGAGTGTGCTCCCAGTAACACCACAGTGACCCCAGTGACACCACAGTGACCCCAGTGCCCTCACAGTGACCCCGGGAACGTCAGAGCGCCGTCCCAGTAACACCAGTAACATCAGAGTGCCCTCCCAGTAACACCAGTAACGTCAGTGATCTCCCAGTAACACCAGTAACATCAGAGTGTGCTCCCAGTAACACCACAGTGCACTCCCAGTAACACCAGTAACACCACAGTGCACTCCCAGTAACACCAGTAACACCATAGTGCACTCCCAGTAACACCAGTAACACCAGAGTGCACTCCCAGTAACACCAGTAACACCATAGTGCACTCCCAGTAACACCAGAAACACCAGAGTGCACTCCCAGTAACACCAGTAACACCAGAGTGCACTCCCAGTAACACCAGTAACACCACAGTGCCCTCCCATAACACCAGTAACACCAGAGTGCACTCCCAGTCACACCAGTAACATCAGAGTGCACTCCCAGTCACACCAGTAACATCAGAGTGCTCCCAGTCACACCAGTAACATCAGAGTGTGCTCCCAGTAACACCAGTAACATCAGAGTGCCTCCCAGTCACACCAGTAACATCAGAGTGCACTCCCAGTCACACCAGTAACATCAGAGTGTGCTCCCAGTAATCCTACAGTGACCCCAGTGCCCTCCAGTCACACAGTAACCGTACAGTGCCCTCCCAGTCACACCAGTAACCGTACAGTGCCCTCCCAGTCACACCAGTAACCGACAGTGCCTTCCCAGTCACACCAGTAACCGTACAGTGCCTTCCCAGTCACACCAGTAACCGTACAGTGCCCTCCCAGTCACACCAGTAACCGTACAGTGCCTTCCCAGTCACACCAGTAACCGTACAGTGCCCTCCAGTCACACCAGTAACCGTACAGTGCCTCCAGTCACACCATAACCGTACAGTGCCTTCCCAGTACCGCCAGTGCCCCCCAGAAATCTGCTGTGCGTGCAAAGACTGGGGACACCCTGGGGCTGGTTCATACTGGGGCTTTACTGGTCTGTACTGGTGCTTGACTGGTTCATACTGGGGCTTTATTGATTCATACTGGGGCTTTACTGGTTCATACTGGGGCTTTACTGGTTCATACTGGTCCCCCCAGACCCATTTTAGCCCCCCAGTCCCCCCCAGTCCCCCCAGTCCCCCCCAGTCCCCCCAGCCCCCAGCCCTCCCCAGTCCCTCCCAGTCCCCCCCAGCCCTCCCCAGTCCCCCCCAGTCCCTCTTTAGCCCCCCCAGTCCCTCCCAGCTGCCCCCCAGACCCATTCTAGCCCCCCCAGCCCTCCCCAGTCCCTCCCAGACCCTCTTTAGCCCCCCCAGTTCCTCCCAGTCCCTCCCAGTTCCTCCCAGTTCCCCCCAGCTGCCCCCCCAGACCCACTTTAGCCCCCCCAGTTCCTCCCAGTCCCCAGTCCCCCCCAGTCCCCAGCCCTCCCCAGTCCCTCCAGTCCCTCTTTAGCCCCCCCAGTCCCCCAGTCCCTCCAGTCCCTCTTTAGCCCCCCCAGTCCCTCCCAGTCCCTCCCAGACCCTCTTTAGCCCCCCCAGTTCCTCCCAGTCCCTCCCAGTTCCCCCCCAGCTGCCCCCCCAGACCCACTTTAGCCCCCCCAGTTCCTCCCAGTCCCCCCCAGTTCCTCCCAGTCCCTCCCAGTTCCCCCAGACCCTCTTTAGGCCCCCCCAGCTGCCCCCCAGACCCATTCTAGCCCCCCCCAGTTCCTCCCAGTCTCCCCCAGTTCCTCCCAGTCCCCCCAGTCCCCCCCAGTTCCTCCCAGTCCCTCCCAGTTCCCCCGCCCCTCCCGGGAAGTGCCGCACAAAGGCTCCTTTCCTGTGGGGGGGGCCCCGCCCCGCCCCCCCCGCGACCCCCGCGACCCCCGGCGGGAGGGGCGACCCCGAGAGCGCGACCGGCCGACACGGCAGGCCCAAAACCGGCACTGGGACCCCAAAAAAACGGACTGCGACCCCCAGAACCGGCAGGGACCCCAAAACGGCACTGGGACCGCGAGAAACGGAACCGGGACCCCAAAAAAACGGCACCGGGACCCCCAGAACCGGCAAAGGGACCCCAAAAACGGCACTGGGACCGCGAGAAAACGGAACCGGGACCCCAAAAAAACGGGACTGCGACCCCCAGAACCGGCAAAGGGACCGCGAAAAAACGGCAAGGGACCAAAAACGACGAACCCAAAAACGCACGGACCCAAACGAAAGGGACCCGAAAAAACGGCAGGGACCCAAAGAGAAACCCCGAAACGACCGGGACCCGAAAAAAAAAACGGCACTGGGTCCGCGAGAAACGGAACCGGGACCCCAAAACCGGCACCGGGACCCCCAGAACCAGCAAAAGGACCGCAAAAAAACAGAACCGGGACCGCGAAAAACAGAGCCGGGACCCAAAACCGGCAAAGGGACCCCGAAAAAACAGCACCGAGACCCCAGAACTGACACCGGGACCCCAAAAAACAGCACCGGGACCCCCTGAAACAGCACTGGGACCCCAAAAATCGGCACCGGGACCCCCTGAAACAGCACTGGGACCCCAAAAAAACGGCACCGGGACCCCGAAAATCAGCACCGAGACCCCAGAACTGACACCAGGACCCCAAAAAACATCACGGGGACCCCAAAAACAGCACCGGGAGCCCAAAATAACAGCACCGGGAGCCCCCAAAACACGACCGGGACCCCAGAACTGACTCCAGGACCCCCAGAACTGACACCGGCACCCCAAAAAAACAGCACCGGGACCCCCAAAAGCAACACCGGGACCCCCTGAAACAGCATCGAGACCCCCAGAACCGGCACCGGGACCCCGAAAAAACCGCACTGGGACACCTGAAAACGGCAAAGGAACCCCGAAAAAACGGCACCGGGACCCCGAAAAAACGGCACCGGGACCCCGAAAAAAAGAACCGGGACCCCAGAACTGACTCCAAGACCCTCAAAAACGGCACCGGGACCCCGAAAAAACGGCACTAGGACCCCGAAAAACAGCACTGGGACCGCGGAAAAACGGCAAAGGGACCCCCAGAACCGGCGCCGGGACCCCCAAAACAGCACCGGGATCCCCTGAAACAGCACCGGAACCCCTAAAAGAGCACTGGGACCCCATAAAAACGCCACCGGGACCCCAGAAAAACAGCACCGGGACCCCGAAATCAGCACCGGGACCCCAAACCGGCACCGAGACCCGAAATCAGCACCGGGGACCCCAGAACCGGCACCGGGACCCGAAATCAGCACCAGGACCCTAAAACCGGCACCGAGACCCCGAAATCAGCACCGGGACCCCCAGAACCGGCACCGGGACCCCAGAACCGGCACCGGGACCCCAGAACCGCACCGGGACCCGAAATCAGCACCGGGACCCCCAGAACCGGCACCGGACCCCAGAACCGGCACCGGGACCCCCAGAACCGGCACCGGGACCCCGAAATCAGCACCGGGACCCCCAGAACCGGCACCGGGACCCCAGAACCGGCACCGGGACCCCTAAAACCGCACCGGGACCCCGAAATCAGCACCGGACCCCTAAAACCGGCACCGGGACCCCGAAATCAGCACCGGGACCCCTAAAACCGGCACCGGGACCCCCGAACTGGCACCGGGCCCCCCTGAGCTCCAGGAACCCCCAAATCCTGCGCGTCCCCAACCCCCGGAACCCCCCCGAGAGATTTTGGGATCCCTCCGGATTTTTGGGATCCCAGGGATTTTTGGGATCCCCTGGATTTTTGGGATCCCCCTGGATTTTGAGATCCCCCCCGGGATTTTTGGGATCCCCGCAATTTTGAGATCCCCCCGGGGTTTTTGAGATCCCCCGGGATTTTTGGGATCCCCTGGATTTTGGGGTCCCCGCATTTTTTGGGATTCCCCAGGGATTTTTGAGATCCCAGGGATTTTTTGAGATCCCCCCGGATTTTTGGGGTCCCTGGATTTTTTGGAATCCCGGATTTTTTGGATCCCCGGGATTTTTGGGGTCCCAGGGATTTTTTGGGATCCCCCCGGATTTTTGGAATCCCCGGATTTTTTGTGATCCACGGATTTTTGGTATCCCAGGGATTTTTTGAGATCCCCCTGGATTTTTGGGGTCCTCGGATTTTTTTGGGACCCCCGCGGGATTTTTTTGATCCCCCTCCCCCGTATTTTTTGTATCCCCGGGATTTTTGGGATCCCCGGGATTTTCGGGCCCCATGGCGCTGTGGCTGCTGTGGCTCTGGGTCCCCCTGGGGCTGGCGGAGGAGGGTGAGTGACCCCCGGACCCCCGCGACCCCCGGGACCCCCCGCGGGCTTTGGGACCCCCGGGACCCTTTGGGAGATTCGGGGACCCCCGGGATTTGGGGAGGGGGCAGCGAATTTTGGGGTCTCCCGGGACCTTCCGGGGGGGGTTGGAGCCCGCCGGGATGGGGAGGGGTCTCTGGGGGGGGTTGGGGTCTCTGGGGGGGTCGGGGGTCCCGGGGGGGTCCCCGGGGTTTGACGCCCCCCGATCCCCCCCCCCAGAGACGCTGCTGGACACGCGGCTGGAGACGAGCGACCTGCGGTGGACGGTGCACCCTGCGGGGGAGGGGCAGGTGAGGGGGGCGGGGGGGCACGGGGGGGGATGGGGGGGCAGGGGGGGGCAGAGGGGGGACATTGGGGGGACATTGGGGGGACAGGGGGCGCGCCGCCGCTCTCACCTCTCTGTCCCTCCCGTGTTCCCATCCCGTGCCCCCCCCATGTCCCCCTGTCCCCCCAATGTCCCCCCGTCCCCCCAATGTCCCCCTGTCCCCCCGTGTCCCCCAATGTCCCCCTGTCCCCCCGTGTCCCCCAATGTCCCCAATGTCCCTGTGTCCCCCAATGTCCCCCAATGTCCCCCTGTCCCCCTGTCCCCCCCTGTCCCCCACTGTCCCCCCTGTCCCCCCAATGTCCCCGTGTCCCCCCTGTCCCCCCGTGTCCCCCCAATGTCCCCTTGTCCCCCCGTGTCCCCCAATGTCCCCGTGTCCCCCCTGTCCCCCCAATGTCCCCCTGTCCCCCCCGTCCCTCCCGTCCCCCCAATGTCCCCCTGTCCCCCCAATGTCCCCCCAATGTCCCCCCTGTCCCCCCAATGTCCCCCAATGTCCCCCCAATGTCCCCGTGTTCCCCCAATGTCCCCTTGTCCCCCAATGTCCCCCTGTCCCCCCTGTCCCCCCCGTCCCCCACTGTCCCCCCTGTCCCCCCAATGTCCCCAATGTCCCCCCAATGTCCCCGTGTCTCCCCCGTCCCCCGTGTCCCCCCAATGTCCCCCTGTCCCCCTGTCGCTCCCTGTCCCCCCAATGTCCCCGTGTCTCCCCGTCCCCCGTGTCCCCCAATGTCCCCTGTCCCCCCCTGTCCCCCCAATGTCCCCAATGTCCCCCGTGTCCCCGCAGTGGGAGGAGCTGAGCGCGCTGGACGCGGAGCTGGGTGGCGCCGTCCGCACCTTCGAGGTGTGCTCGGGCCGGGGTCGGGACCCCCCCCCGCACAGCCGGGACCCCCCCCCGAACAGCTGGAGCCCCCCCCCGAACAGCTGGAGCCCCCCCCAGAACAGCTGGCTCCGGTCCCGCTGGGTGCCCCGCGGCGCGGCCACCACCGTGCTGGCCGAGCTGCGCTTCACCGTGATGGCGTGCGACAGCCTGGGGGGACACGGGGGGCGCGGGGGACACGGGGGGCTCCGGACAGTGACAGTCTGGGGGGGACACGGGGGGCGCGGGGGACACGGGGGGCTCCGGAGAGTGACAGCCTGGGGGGGACACGGGGGGCGCGGAGGGCTCGGGGGGCTCCGGAGAGTCCGGGGGGGACACGGGGGGCGCGGAGGGCTCGGGGGGTACCGGACAGTGACAGTCTGGGGGGGACACAGGGGGCACGGGGGGCACCGGACAGTGACAGTCTGGGGGGGACACGGGGGGCGCGGAGGGCTCGGGGGTACCGGACAGTGACAGCCTGGGGGGGACACGGGGGGCACGGGGGTCATGGGGGGCACCGGAGAGTCCGGGGGGGACACGGGGGGCACGGGGGCTCGGGGTGTACCGGACAGTGACAGTCTGGGGGGGACACAGGGGGCACGGGGGGCACCGGACAGTGACAGCCTGGGGGGACACAGGGGGCACGGGGGGCACCGGACAGTGACAGCCTGGGGGGGACACGGGGGGCACGGGGGTCATGGGGGGCACCGGAGAGTCCGGGGGGGACACGGGGGGCACGGGGGGCTCGGGGTGTACCGGACAGTGACAGCCTGGGGGGGACACGGGGGGCTCCGGACAGCGACAGTGGCAGTGACAACCCGGCCAGGGCACAGGGGACACCCGGGGCAGCTCCAGCCACACCTGGGGACACCACACCTGGGGACACCACACCTGGGGACACCACACCTGGACACGCCCCCGGCCACGCCCCCGGCCGCTGGGATGCCCTCGGCATCCTCAGTCTCCGCGGCAACGACCCCGAACGCCCGGATCCCCATGGAAACCATCCCGAACCTCTGGATCTCCATGGAAACCACCCCGAACTCATGGATCTCCATGGAAACCAACCTGAACCTCTGGATCTCCATGGAAACCATCCTGAACCCTCAGATCTCCATGGCAATGGTTCCTACAGCGCTTATCTGCATGGAAACCACCCTGAACCCTCAGACCACCATGGAAACCATCTTGAACCCTCAGATCTCCATGGAAACCATCCTGAACCACCAGATATCCACGGAAACCATCCTGAACTCATGGGTCTCCATGGAAACCATCCTGAACCTCTGGATATCCATGGAAACCACCCTGAACTCATGGATCTCCATGGAAACCATCCCGAACCCTCAGATCTCCATGGAAACCACCCCGAACTCATGGATCTCCATGGAAACCATCCTGAACCCTCAGATCTCCATGGAAACCATCCTGAACAACCGGATCTCCATGGCAATGGTTTCTACAGCGCTTATCTCCATGGAAACCACCCCGAACCCTCAGATCTCCATGGCAACCATCCCGAACCCTCAGATCTCCACGGCAACAGTTCCTGCAGCGCTTATCTCCATGGAAACCACCCTGAACCACCAGATAACCATGGAAACCATCCTGAACCTCTGGATCTCCATGGAAACCATCCTGAACCTCTGGATATCCATGGAAACCACCCTGAACTCATGATCTCCATGGCAACCACCCCGAACCCCCGGATCCTCCATGGAAACCATCCTGAACCCCCGATCTCCATGGAAACCATCCTGAACCCTCAGATCTCCATGGCAACAGTTCCTACAGCGCTTATCTCCATGGAAACCATCCCGAACTCATGGATCTCCATGGAAACCACCCTGAAACCCCCGATCTCCATGGAAACCACCCCGAACCACCCAAATCTCCTCCGCCACCGCCACCGCCACCGCCGCGCCGCCGCTCCCGCCCGGCCCTGCAAGGAAACCTTCTCCGTGTTCTACCACGAGGCCGACGCCGACACGGCCACGGCCACGTCGCCGCCGTGGATGGAGAACCCCTACGTGAAGGTGGACACGGTGGCCGCCGAGCACCTGGCGCGGCCCGGGGCCGGCGCGGGCGGCCGCGTGAACCGCAAGGTGCTGCGGCTGGGCCCGCTGCGCCGCGCCGGCTTCTACCTGGCCTTCCAGGACCTGGGCGCCTGCATGGCGCTGCTCTCCGTGCGCCTCTTCTTCCGACGCTGCCCGGCCGTCACCGCCCGCCTCGCCCGCTTCCCGGCCACCGTGCCCGCCGAGCTGGTGGCCGCCGTGCCCGGGGCCTGCGTGCCCGGCGCCGTGCCCGCGGCCGCGGGGCAAACCGCTCATGTACTGCCGGAGGACGGGCGCTGGGCAGAGCCGCCGGCGCTGGCTGCTTTCGCGTGCCGGGCATGGAGCCCAGCTGAGGGGATGGCTGCAGGCGTGAGTTTGGGGGGATTTGGGGTGGTTTGGGGGAATTTGAGGGTATTTGGGTGGTTGGATGAGGACGGGCGCTGGGCAGAGCCGCCGGCGCTGGGCTGCGTGTGCGGGCCGGGCATGGAGCCCAGCGAGGGGATGGGCTGCAGGCGTGAGTTTGGGGGGATTTGGGGTGGTTTGGGGGGAATTGAGGATTTGGGGTGGTTTGGGATGAGGGAGGGCGCTGGCAGAGCCGCCGGCGCTGGTGCGTGTGCGGGCGGCATGGAGCCAGCGAGGGTGGCTGCAGGCTGAGTTTGGGGGGATTTGGGGGATTTGGGGTGGTTTGGGGTGGTTTTGGGGTTTGGGGGGACGGGCGCTGGGCAGAGCCGCCGGCGCTGGGCTGCTGATGTGCGGGCCCGGATGGAGCCGAGCAAAGGGATGGGGTGCAGGCGTGAGTTTGGAGGGGTTTAGGGGGATTTGGGGTGATTTGGAGTAATTTGGGGTGGTTTTGGGGTGATTTGGGGTGTTTTGGGGCGGGCGTTGGGCAGAGCCACCAGCACTGGGCCATCCATGTCTGTAGGCTGGGCATGGAGATGACCGAAGGCATGGGGTGCAGGCATGAGTTTGGGGGGATTTGGGGTGATTTGGGGTGGGTTTGGGGTGTTTTAGAGGGATTTGGGGTGTTACAGGGATTTTTTTGGAGTGGTTTTGGGGTGGTTTGGGATGAGGGACGGGCAGTGGGCAGAGCCGCCGGCGCTGGGCTGCGTGTGCGGGCCCGGGATGGAGCCGAGCAAAGGGATGGGGTGCAGGCGTGAGTTTGGGGGATTTGGGGTGTTTTAGGGTGACCTGGGGTGTTTTAGGGTGATCTGGGATGATTTAGGGTGTTACAGGGATGTTTTGGGGTGTTTTGGGGTGTTTTGGGGCGCTGGGCCGTGTCTGTAGCCAGGCATGGAGCCCAGTGAGGGTGTGGGGTGCAGGTGTGAGTTTGGGGGGGGGGTTGGGGGGAATTTGGGGTGCTCTGGGGTGTTTTAGGGTGCTCTGGGATGTTTTAGGGTGTTGCAGGGATTTTTTTGGGGTGGTTTTGGGGTGTTTTGGGGTGTTTTGGGGCGCTGGGCCGTGTCTGCATGCCCGGGATGGAGCTGAGCGAGGGGATGGGTGCAGGCGTGAGTTTTGGGGTGTTCAGGTGTTTTGGGGAGTTTTGAAGGGTTTTGGGGGGATTTGAGGAGTTTTTTAGGGTGTTTAGGGGCTTCGAAGGTGTCAGTGTGAGTGGGACTGGAGTTTTAGGGTGTTTTGGGGTGTTTTGGGCTGTTTTTGGGGTGTTCGGGGTTGTTTTGGGGTGTTTCAGTGGTGTTTTGGGGTGGTTTAGGGGTTTTTGGGGTGGTTTTGGGGTGTTTGGGGTTGTTTATGGGTGTTTCAGGGGTGATTTGGGATGTTTTGGGGTGGTTTAAGGTTTTTTGGGGTTTGGGAGTTTTTTGGGGGTGTTTTGGGCTGTTTTTGGGGTGTTCGGGGTTGTTTTGGGGTGTTTCAGTGGTGTTTTGGGGTGGTTTAGGGGTTTTTGGGGTGTTTTAGGGTGTTTGGGTTTTTTGGGGTGTTTTTGGCTGGTTTTGGGTGTTTCAGGGGTGGTTTTGGGGTGTTTTTGGCTGTTTTTGGGTGTTTGGGGTGCTGGGGAGTCCTGGGGAGCTCAGAAGGGTCCTGGGCAGTTCGGGGGGGATCCCGGGGGGGTCTCTGCTGACCCCTCCGTGTCCCCCCCCCCTCGTTCCCAGCCTGTCCCCCCGAGACGTTCAAGGCAGAGGCGGGGGGGGGTCGGTGCCAGCCCTGCCCCCCCCAGAGCGAAGCCCCCTCCCCAGGATCCCCCTCCTGCCCCTGCCGGCCCGGCTTCTTCCGAGCCCCCGGGGAGGGACCCCCGCACCGCTGCTCCGGTGAGGGGGGGCCTGGGGGGCTTGGGGAGGGCCGGAGGGGGTTTGGGGGGGTTTGGGGGGTCCGGAGGGGATTGGGGGGGTTTGGGGGGTCCGGAGAGGATTTGGGGGGGTTTGGGGGGGCTTGGGGGGGATTTGGGGCTTTTTTATGAGGTTTTCTGGGGGAGAATTTTGGGGCATTTTAGGGGGTTCCTGGGTGGTAATTTGGGGGGGTCCTGGGTGGGATTCTGGATCTCCCAAGGGGAGAATTTGGGGGGGTTCATGGGTGGGAATTTGGGGGGTCCTGGGTGGGATTTTTGGGGGGCTCCTGGGTGGGAATTTGGGGGGTCCTGGGTGGGATTTTTGGGGGGTTCCTGGGTGGGAATTCGGGGGGGTCCTGGTGGGACTCTGGGGGGGTCCTGGGTGGGATTCTGGATCTCCCAAGGGGGAATTTTGTGGGGCTCCCAGGGTGGGATCCGGGGGGGGTCCCACTCACGCCCCCCCCCCCCGACCCCCCCCATTCCCCCCCCCTCCCCCAGCGCCCCCCTCGGCCCCCCGCGCCCTGGTAGCCCAGGTGAATGGGTCTGGGGTCCGCCTGTCCTGGAGCCCCCCCCGGGCCGGGGGGGACCGGCCCGACCTGCGGTACCAGGTGGGGTGCCGGGCGTGCCCCCCACCCCGCGGGGCGCCCCCCGCCTGCGGCCCCTGCGGCCCCCTGGCCTGGGCGCCCCCTCCCCAGGGGCTGCGGACCCCCGGGGTCAGCGTGGCCGGGCTGCGGCCCCGGGTCACCTACAGCTTCAGGGTCAGCGCCCGCAGCGGCGTCACCCCCCCGGGGACCCCCGAGCCCCCCGCGGCCGAGATCAACGTCACGGCAGGGGCCGACGGTGAGACCCCCAGAAACCCCAAAATAACCCTGAAAATACCCTGAAAATAGCCTGAAAATACCCCAAAATATCCCAAAAATACCCTGAAAATACCCCAAAATACCCCTGAGATCAACGTCACGGTGGGGGCCGACGGTGAGACCCCCAAAAACCCCCCCAAAAAATCCCCAAAAATCCCAAAGCACCCCCAAACCCCCAAAGCACCCTAACCCCCCCAAAAAAAATCCAAAAAAACCCCAAAAAAACCCCCCAAAAAACCCCAAAGTCCCCCAAACCCCCAAAACACCCTAAAACCCCCCCCAAACTCCCCCCAAAAAACCAAAAAAATCCCCAAAAAACCCTAAAAAACCCTAAAAAAAACCCCAAAAAAACCAAAAAAACCCCAAAACCCCGAAGTCCCCCAAACCCCCAAAGCACCCTAAAACCCCCTTAACACCCCCCCAAAATCCAAAAAAAAAACCCCAAAAAAGCCCCCAAAAAAACCCAAAAAATCCCAAAGCACCCCAAGACCCCAAAGCACCCTAAAACCCCCCAAACTCCCCCCAAAAAACCAAAAAATCCCCAAAAAAACCCCCCAAAAATACCCCAACCCCCCAAAAAAAAACCCAAAAAACCCCCAAAAAATCCCAAAGCACCCAAACCCCTAAAGCACCCTAAAAACCCCACCAAAAATACCCCAAAAAACCCCAACCCCCCAAAAAAACCCCCAAACCTCCAAAGCACCCTAAAACCCCCTTAACCCCCAAAAAAAAACCCCAAAAAATCCCAAAGCACTCCAAAGCACCCTAAACCCCCCCAAATTCCCCAAAAACCCCCCAAAAAAACCCCAAAAAAAACCCTAAACCCCCCCAAAACCCAAAAAAAACCCCTAAAAAACCCCCCAAAAAAACCCTAAAACCCCCCCAAAAAACCCTAAAAAACCCCCACCACCCCCCCCCGGGGACCCCCCCCTTGACCACCCCTCCCCCCCAGTGCCGCCCCCCGTGTGGGACGTGGTGCGGGTGGGGGAGGGGCCCGGGGGGGTCACCCTGGCCTGGCCCAGCCCCCCCCCGGGGACCCCCGTGCTGGACTACGAGGTCAAGTACTACGAGAAGGTGGGGAGGGGGCTCGGGGGGGATTGGGGGGTCCGGGAGGGTTGGGGGGGTCCTGGGTGGGGTTGGGGGGATTTGGGGAGGATTTTGGGGGGAATTTGGGGGATTTTGGGGGGAATTTGGGGGGATTTTGGGGGGTCCTGGGAGGGTTTCGGGGGTCCTGGGAGGTTTTGGGGGGAATTTGGGGGGAATTTGGGGGGTCTTGGGAGGGGTTTGGGGGGGTCCTGGGAGGGTTTGGGGGGTCCTGGAGGGATTTGGGGAGGAATTTGGGGGATTTTGGGGGGTCCTGGGATGGTTTGGGGGGTCCTGGGAGGATTTGGGGGAATTTGGGGGGATTTTGGGGGGTCCTGGGAGGGGTTGGGGGGTCCTGTGGGGGTTGGGGGTCCTGGGAGGAGTTTTGAGGGGATTTGGGGGGGTCCTGGAAGGGTTTGGGGGGTCTTCGGAGGGGTTTTGGGGGTCCTGTGGGGGTCCTGGGAGGGTTTGGGAGGAATTTGGGGGATTTTGGGGGTCCTGGGAGGGTTTTGGGGAATTTTGGGGTCCTGGGAGGGTTGGGGGGTCCTGGGTGGGGTTGGGGGGTCCGGGGAGGGGTTTGGGGGGAATTTGGGGGGAATTTGTGGGGTCCTGGGAGGGGTTGGGGGGTCCTGGGAGGGGTTTGGGGGGGATTTGGGGAATTTTGGGGGGTCCTAGGAGGGTTTGGGGGGTCCTGGGATGGTTTGGGGGGTCCTGGGAGGGTTTTTTGGGGGAATTTGGGGGGTCCTGGAGGGTTCAGGGCTGGGGGAAATTGGGATTTTTTTTTTTATGGGGGATTTGGGTTTTTTGGGGGGTTTATTTTGGGGGGGTTGGGGGTTTATTTCAGCGTGGATTTGGGATCTTTCTGGGGTTTTTGGGGGGGTATTCGGTTTTTTTCTGGGTTTATTTTGGGGGTGTATTTGGGATTTTTCTGGGTTTATTCTGGGGGTGTATTTGCGATTTTTCTGGGTTTATTTTTGGGGTGTATTTGGGATTTTTCTGGGGGTTTTTTTGGGTGTATTTGCGATTTTTCTGGGGTTTTTTTGGGGTGTATTCGGGTTTTTTCTGGGGTTTTTTGAGGGTGTATTTGGGATTTTTCTGGGGTTTTTGGGGGGTATTCTTTTTTTTCGGGGGTTTTTTTGGGGGGTGTATTCGGGTTTTTTCAGGGCTTTTTTTGGGGGTGTATTTGCGATTTTTCTGGGTTATTCTGGGGGTGTATTTGCGATTTTCTGGTTTATTCTGGGGTGTATTTGCGATTTTTCTGGGGTTTTTTAGGGGTATATTTGGGATTTTTCTGGGGTTTTTTGGGGATATTCGGTTTTTTCTGGGGTTTTTTTGGGGGATGTATTTGGGATTTTTCGGGGGGGGTTTTGGGGTATATTCGGGTTTTTTCGGGGGTTTTTTTTTGGGGTGTTCTGGCTGCTGACGGCCGCAGTTGGGGGGCGGGGAGGGGCCCCCCCAGTTCCTGAAGGTGCCGCGGCCACGGGCGGAGCTGGGGGGGCTGCGCCGGGGGGGGCTCTACGGGGTGAGGGTCCGCGCCCGCGCCGAGGGCGGCTACGGAGACTTCGGGCCGGAGACCACCGTGAGCGCGCCAGGCACCGGTGAGAGCCGGGGAATGCGGAAAAAACACCCAGAAACACCCAAAACCAGCCCAAAAACAGCCCAGAAACACCCAAAACCACCCAGAAACAGCCCAGGAACACCCAAAACCACCCAGGAACAGCCCAGGAACACCCAGAAAACAGCCCAGGAACACCCAGAAACACCCAAAACCAGCCCAGGAACAGCCAGAAACACCCAAAAACCAGCCCAGAAACAGCCCAGGAACACCCAAAACCACCCAGAACAGCCCAGGAACACCCAAAACAGCCCAGGAACACCCAGAAACACCCAAAACCAGCCCAGGAACAGCCAGAAACACCCAAAACCAGCCCAGAAACAGCCCAGGAACAGCCAAAAAACACCCCAAAATACCCTGAAACAGCCCAGGAACAGCCAGAAACACCCAAAACCAGCCAGAAACACCCAAAGCCACCCAAAAACAGCCGGAAACAGCCTAAAAAACAGCCCAGGAACAGCCAGAAACACGCAAAACCAGCCCAAAAACAGCCCAGAAACACCCAAAACCACCCAGAAACAGCCCAGGAACAGCCAAAAAAACACCCAAAATACCCTGAAACAGCCCAGGAACAGCCAGAAACACCCAAAACCAGCCAGAAACACCCAAAGCCACCCAAAAACAGCCGGAAACAGCCTAAACACAGCCCAGAAACAGCCCAGGAACAGCCAGAAACACCCAAAACCAGCCCAAAAACAGCCAGAAACACCCAAAACCAGCCAGAAACAGCCCAGGAACACCCAAAACCACCCAGGAACAGCCCAGGAACACCCAGAAACAGCCCAGGAACACCCAGAAACACCCAAAACCAGCCAGAAACACCCAAACCCACCCAAAAACAGCCGGAAACAGCCTAAAAACAGCCCAGAAACAGCCCAGGAACAGCCAGAAACACCCAAAACCAGCCCAAAAACAGCCGGAAAACAGCCTAAAAACAGCCCAGAAACAGGCCAGGAACAGCCAGAAACACCCAAAACCAGCCAGAAACACCAAAGCCACCCAAAAACAGCCGAAAACCCAAAAACCACCCAGAAACAGCCCAGGAACAGCCAAAAACAGCCTGAGAACACCCAGAAACAGCCCAAAAGAGCCAGAAACAGCCCAAAACACCCCAAAAATAACCCTGAAACAGCCCAAAAACAGCCCAGAAACAGCCTAAAACCAGCCCAGGAACACCCAGAAACACCCAAACCCAGCCCAAAAACAGCCCAGAAACACCCAAAACACCCAGAACAGCCCAGGAAACAGCCCAAAATACCCTGAAACAGCCCAGGAACAGCCCAGGAACAGCCTAAAAACAGCCCAGAAACAGCCCAGGAACAGCCCAAAATACCCTGAAACAGCCCAAAAAACACCGAAACCCAGCCAGAAACAACCTAAAAACACCCAAAACCACCCCAAAACCACTCCAAAACACCAACACCAGAAACAGCCTGAGACAGCCCAAAACACCCAGAAACAGCCCCAAAATCAGCCTGAGAGACCCCAAAAAACAGCCTGGGAGACCTAAAACCCGAACCTAACCCCCCCCCCAAACCAGCGTGAGACCCCAAAACCGCTCGAACCTCCCCCAAATCCCCCCAAATCCGCCCCAAATCCCCCCCTAAATCCCCTCAAATCCCCCCTGACCCCTCCTAAATCCCCCCAAATCCCTCAAATCCCCCCAAAATCCCCCCAAATCCCCCCCAATCCCCCAAATCCCCTGAAATCCCCCCAAATCCCCGATCCCTGACCCCCCAAATCCCCCCCTCAAATCCCTCAAATCCCCCCCCAATCCCTCAAATCCCCCTGACCCTCCAAATCCCCTGACCCCCCCAAATCCCCCCATACCCATCCCCCTGACCCCCCCAATTCCCCCAAATGCCCCCTGACCCCCAAATCCCGATCCCTGACCCCCAAATCCCCTCAAATCCCCCTAATCCCCGATCCCTGACCCCCCCAATCCCCCTGACCCCCCAATCCCCCCTGTCCCCACAGAGGGGTCCCGCGGGGGTCCCGGGGGAGGTCCCGATGGCCGCCGCTGCCCTGGGGGGGCTCCTGGTGCTGGCGCTGCTGGGGGGGCGCGGCCGGACTCAGGTGAGGGGGGATCGGGGGCTCGGGGGGCTTGGGGGACTCGGGGGCTCGAGGGGCTTGGGGGGCCCGGGGGGTCGGGGGCTCGTGGGGCTCGGGGGGGGGCTCCGGGGGGGTCCGGGGGGTTCGGGGGGTTCCGGGGATTGGGGGCTCGGGGAGATTCGGGGGCTCGGGGGCTTCGGGGTCGGGGCTCGGGGGGGTTCGGGGGCTCGGGGCCTCGGAGGCTCGGGGAGATTCGGGGGGCTCGGAGGGATTCGGGGGGCTCGGGGGGATTCGGGGGGATTCGGGGGACTTGGGGGGCTCGGGGGGGCTCGGCGGCAGAAATGGGTCTGGGGGGCTCCCGGGGGATTTGGGGGGGGATTTGGGGTCTGGGGGTCTCTGGGGTGGGTTCGGGGGGATTTGGGGTCTGAGGGTGTCTGGGGTGGGTTCGGGGGGGATTTTTGGGTGGGTTTGGGGTCTTGGGTGGTTTTGGGTGGGTTTTGGGTGTTTTTAGGGTGGTTTTGGGTGGGTTTGGGGGTCTCTCGGTGGGTTTTGGGTGTTTTTAGGGTGGTTTTGGGTGGGTTTGGGGGTCTCTCGGGTGGGTTTTGGGTGTTTTTTAGGGTGGGTTTGGGTGGTTTGGGGGTCTCTCGGGTGGGTTTTGGGTGTTTTTCGGGTGGTTTTGGTGGGGTTTGGGGGTCTCTCGGGTGGGTTTTGGGTGTTTTTAGGGTGGGTTTGGGTGGGTTTGGGGGTCTCTCGGGTGGGTTTTGGGTGTTTTTAGGGTGGTTTTGGTGGGTTTGGGGGTCTCTCGGGTGGGTTTTGGGTGTTTTTAGGGTGGTTTTGGGTGGGTTTGGGGGTCTCTCGGGTGGGTTTTGGGTGTTTTTTAGGGTGGGTTTGGGTGGGTTTGGGGGTCTCTCGGGTGGGTTTTGGGTGTTTTTAGGTGGTTTTGGGTGGGTTTGGGGTCTCTCGGGTGGGTTTTGGGTGTTTTTAGGGTGGGTTTGGGGGTCTCTCGGGTGGGTTTTGGGTGTTTTTAGGGTGGTTTTGGGTGGGTTTGGGGGTCTCTCGGGTGGGTTTTGGGTGTTTTTAGGGTGGTTTTGGGTGGGTTTGGGGGTCTCTCGGGTGGGTTTTGGGTGTTTTTAGGGTGGGTTTGGGTGGGTTTGGGGGTCTCTCGGGTGGGTTTTGGGTGTTTTTAGGGTGGTTTTGGGTGGGTTTGGGGGTCTCTCGGGTGGGTTTTGGGTGTTTTTTAGGGTGGTTTTGGGTGGGTTTGGGGGTCTCTCGGGTGGGTTTTGGGTGTTTTTTAGGGTGGTTTTGGGGGTCTCTCGGGGGTCCCCACCCCCTGTCCCGTCGGTTTGGGGTCTCTGGGCTGGGTTCGGGGTGGGTTTGGGGGTCCCTGGGGTGGTTTTTGGGTGGGTTGGGGTCTCTGGGGTGTTTTTTTGGGTGGGTTTTGGGTGTTTTTTAGGGTGGTTTTGGGTGGCTCGGGGGTCTCTGGGGGTCCCCACCCCTGTCCCGTCCCCGCAGGCGCTGCCGGCTCCGGGCACAGAAGCAGCGGCGCGGCCCCGCCCCCGGGGGGCTCGGTAAGGGGGGACCCCCAGCGACCCCGGGGGGCACAGGTGTGCCCAGGTGTGCCCAGGTGCCCCCAGGTGACCCCGATGTCCCCAGGTGCCCCCGGGTGTCCCCGGGAGCCCCCAGGTGACCCCAAGGTGTCCCCAGGAGCCCCCCGGTCCCCCAGGTGACCCTGCTGTCCCCGCCCAGGTGTCCCCAATGTCCCCAGGAGCCCCCAGGTGTCCCCAGGTCCCCCCAGGAACCCCCAGGTGCCCCCAGGTGACCCCGCTGTCCCCGCCCAGGTGTCCCCAATGGCCCCAGGAGCCCCCAGGTGTCCCCAGGTGCCCCCAGGAGCCCCCCGGTCCCCCAGGTGACCCTGCTGTCCCCGCCCAGGTGTCCCCAATGTCCCCAGGTCCCCCCAGGAACCCCCAGGTGCCCCCAGGTGACCCCGCTGTCCCCACCCAGGTGCCCCCAATGCCCCCCAGGTGACCCCAGGAGCCCCCAGGTGCCCCCGGGTCCCCCCCAGTGCCCCCAGGTGACCCCGCTGTCCCCGCCCAGGTGCCCCCAATGCCCCCCGGTCCCCCCAGGTGACCCCAGGTGACCCCAGGAGCCCCCAGGTGCCCCCAGGTGACCCCGCTGTCCCCGCCCAGGTCTCCCCAATGCCCCCAGGTCCCCCCAGGTGACCCCGCTGTCCCCACCCAGGTGTCCCCAGTGTCCCCAGGTCCCCCCCGGTGCCCCCAGGTGACCCCGTTGTCCCCGCCCAGGTGGGAAGCTCTACATCGACCCCCTGACCTACGAGGACCCCGAGCTGGCGCTGCGGGACTTCGCGCAGGAGATCGACGTCACCTGCGTCACCATCGAGGAGGTCATCGGCGCAGGTGAGACCCCGGGACCCCCCCGGGACCCCCCGGGCTCGGGGGGGCACCTAGAGGGGTTTGGGGACCCTCACCTGCCCCACGGCAATTCGGGGGGGTTCCGGGGGGCCTCGGGGCATCTGGGGGGGGTCACAGGTGAGACCCCACCTGTGCCAGGTGAGGTCGGGGAGGTGTGGGTGGGTTTAGAGGGGGGTTTGGGTGGGTTTAGGTGGGTTTTGGGTGGGTTTATTGGGGGTGTGGGTGGGTTTGTTGGGGTTTTGGGTGGGTTTGGTGTAGTTTATCAGGGTTTGTGCCCTGACGGGTCCCCTCACCTGCACAGGTGAGTTTGGGCAGGTGTGGGAGGTTTTAGGTGGATTTCTGGGTGCATTTTGGGGTGTTTTATGAGTGTTTTGGCACAGGTGAGTTCAGGCAGGTGTGGGTGATTCTGGCTGGGTTTTGGGTGGATTTTGGGCAGGTTTTGGGGTGTTTTATCAGTATTTTGGCACAGGTGAGTTCGGGCAGGTGTGGGTGATTCTAGCTGGGTTTTGGGTGCATTTTGGTGTGGTTTATCGGTTTTTTGGCACAGGTGAGTTCGGGCAGGTGTGGGTGATTCTAGCTGGGTTTTGGGTGCATTTTGGTGTGGTTTATCGGTTTTTTGGCACAGGTGAGTTCGGGCAGGTGTGGGTGATTCTAGCTGGGTTTTGGGTGCATTTTGGTGTGGGTTTTATCGGTTTTTGGCACAGGTGAGTTCGGGCAGGTGTGGGTGATTCTGGCTGGGTTTTGGGTGGATTTTGGGCAGGTTTTGGGGTGTTTTATCAGTATTTTGGCACAGGTGAGTTCGGGCAGGTGTGGGTGATTCTGGCTGGGTTTTGGGTGGATTTTGGGCAGGTTTTTGGGTGTTTTATCAGTATTTTGGCACAGGTGAGTTCGGGCAGGTGTGGGTGATTCTGGCTGGGTTTTGGGTGGATTTTGGGCAGGTTTTGGGGTGTTTTGTCAGTATTTTGGCACAGGTGAGTTCAGGCAGGTGTGGGTGATTCTGGCTGGGTTTTGGGTGGATTTTGGGCAGGTTTTTGGGTGTTTTATCAGTATTTTGGCACAGGTGAGTTCGGGCAGGTGTGGGTGATTCTGGCTGGGTTTTGGGTGGATTTTGGGCAGGTTTTGGGGTGTTTTATCAGTATTTTGGCACAGGTGAGTTCGGGCAGGTGTGGGTGATTCTGGCTGGGTTTTGGGCGGGTTTTGGGTGCATTTTGGTGTGGTTTATCGGTATTTTGGCACAGGTGAGTTCAGGCAGGTGTGGGTGATTCTGGCTGGGTTTTGGGCGGATTTTGGGCAGGTTTTGGGGTGGTTTATCAGCGTTTTGGCACAGGTGAGTTCGGGCAGGTGTGGGTGATTCTAGCTGGGTTTTGGGTGGATTTTGGGCAGGTTTTGGTGTGGTTTATCGGTATTTTGGCACAGGTGAGTTCAGGCAGGTGTGGGTGATTCTAGCTGGGTTTTGGGCGGGTTTTGGGTGCATTTTGGTGTGGTTTATCGGGTTTTTGGCACAGGTGAGTTCGGGCAGGTGTGGGTGATTCTAGCTGGGTTTTGGGCGGGTTTTGGGTGCATTTTGGTGTGGTTTATCGGTTTTTTGGCACAGGTGAGTTCAGGCAGGTGTGGGTGATTCTAGCTGGGTTTTGGGCGGTTTTGGGTGCATTTTGGTGTGGTTTATCGTTTTTTGGCACAGGTGAGTTCGGGCAGGTGTGGGTGATTCTGGCTGGGTTTTGGGTGGATTTTGGGCAGGTTTTGGGGTGTTTTATCAGTATTTTGGCACAGGTGAGTTCGGGCAGGTGTGGGTGATTCTAGTTGGGTTTTGGGTGCATTTTGGTGTGGTTTATCGGGTTTTTGGCACAGGTGAGTTCGGGGAGGTGTGGGTGATTCTAGCTGGGTTTTGGGCGGGTTTTGGGTGCATTTTGGTGTGGTTTATCGGTTTTTTGGCACAGGTGAGTTCAGGCAGGTGTGGGTGATTCTAGCTGGGTTTTGGGCGGGTTTTGGGTGCATTTTGGTGTGGTTTATCGGTTTTTTGGCACAGGTGAGTTCGGGCAGGTGTGGGTGATTCTAGCTGGGTTTTGGGCGGGTTTTGGGTGCATTTTGGTGTGGTTTATCGGGTTTTTGGCACAGGTGAGTTCGGGCAGATGTGGGTGATTCTGGCTGGGTTTTGGGTGGATTTTGGGCAGGTTTTGGTGTGGTTTATCAGTATTTTGGCACAGGTGAGTTCGGGCAGGTGTGGGTGATTCTAGCTGGGTTTTGGGCGGGTTTTGGGTGCATTTTGGTGTGGTTTATTGGGTTTTTGGCACAGGTGAGTTCGGGCAGATGTGGGTGATTCTGGCTGGGTTTTGGGTGGATTTTGGGCAGGTTTTGGTGTGGTTTATCAGTATTTTGGCACAGGTGAGTTCGGGCAGGTGTGGGTGATTCTAGCTGGGTTTTGGGCGGGTTTTGGGTGCATTTTGGTGTGGTTTATCGGGTTTTTTGGCACAGGTGAGTTCGGGGAGGTGTGGCGCGGGCGCCTGGCCCTGCCGGGGCAGCCCGAGGCCGAGGTGGCGGTGAAGACGCTCAAGGGCGGCGCGGGCGAGCGGCAGCGGCGCGAGTTCCTGCGCGAGGCCGCGCGCATGGGGCAGTTCCTGCACCCCAACGTGGTGCGGCTGCGCGGCGTGGTCAGCGCGGGGCCCCCCGCCATGATCGTCACCGAGTTCCTGCTGCACGGAGCCCTGGACGCCTTCCTCAGGGTGGGCATGACTGGGGGGATTGGGGGGATTGGGGGATTGGGGGGAATGGGGGGATTGGGGGGATTGGGGACAGAGCAGGGGATTGGGGGGATTGGGGGGGATTGGGGGGATTGGAGGGAATGAGGGGATTGGGGAGGAATTGGGGGATTGGGGGGATTGGGGGGAATGAGGAGAGAAAAGACAGAGTTGGGGACTGGGGGGGATTGGGGGGAGAGGGGGGATTGAGGACATTGGGGGGGATTGGTGACAGCAAGGGGACATTGGGGCCAGTGGGGGGATTGGGACAGAGGGGACAGTGGGGGGATTCAGGACTTGGGACCGGGGACATTGGGGGGGATTGGGGACACTGGAGGGTATTGGGGACACCTGGGGACACTGGGGGGGATTGGGGACACCTGGGGGGGACTGGGGACACTGGGGGGGACTGGGGACACCTGGGGACATCAGGGGGAATTCGGGACACTGGGGGGGCTTGGGGACACCTGGGGCCATCGGGGACCCTGTGGACACCTTCCCCAGGGCACAGCCAGGTGGGGCTGCGCCCTGCCCTGTGCCCCCCGTGTCCCCCTGACTCCCCGCCCCACGCAGGGCCGCGAGGGCTCGCTGTCGCCGCTGCAGCTGGTGGCCATGCTGCGCGGCATCGCCGCCGGCATGCGCTACCTGGCCGAGGCCGGCTTCGTGCACCGTGACCTGGCCGCCCGCAACATCCTGGTGGACGCGCACCTGGTGTGCAAGGTGTCCGACTTCGGGCTGTCCCGGGCGCTCAACGGGGACCAGGACAGCGACCCCACCTACACCAGCTCGCTGGTGAGACCCCCGGGGCCGGGCCGTGCTGGGGGGGGGGGGGTCTCACCTGGCCCAGGTGGATGCAGGCAGGTGTGGGTGGAGTTAAGGGGCTTTTGGGTGAGTTCCCGGTGGTTTCTTGGGGTTTCACCTGGCCCAGGTGGATTCGGGCAGGTGCAGGTGGGTTTAGGTGGCTTTGGGGCGTGTTCTCAGTGGTTTATTAGCGTCTCACCTGGCCCAGGTGGATTCGGGCAGGTGTGGGTGGGTTTAGGTGGCTTTGGGGTGTGTTCTCAGTGGTTTTTTGGGGTCTCACCTGGCCCAGGTGGAGGCAGGCAGGTGTGGGTGGAGTTAAGGGGGTTTTGGGTGGATTCAGGTCGGTTTTGGGGTCTCCCAGTTGTGTCATCCTCCTTTCTGGACGTTTGGGGCCCCCAGCAGCAGGGTCCCAGGTGGTTTTGGGGTTTCACAGGGGTTTGGGGGATTCCCTGAGGGGGTTCTGGGTTTTCCCGGGTGCTTTGGGGTCCCCCTGAGCCCCCGGCCCCCCCCGGGCAGGGCGGGAAGATCCCGATCCGCTGGACGGCTCCCGAGGCCATCGCCTTCCGGACCTTCACCTCGGCCAGCGACGCCTGGAGCTACGGGATCGTCATGTGGGAGGTGCTGAGCTTCGGGGAGCGGCCCTACTGGGACATGTCCAACCAGGACGTGAGTGGCCCCAAAATCCCCCCAAATCCCCCCAAAACCAGCCAGGACAGGAGCCACCCCAACACCTGGGACACCCCCCCAGAGCATCCCCAAATTCCCCCCTCACCTGTGCCAGGTGATCAATGCCATCGAGCAGGATCGCTATCAGTGATCAGTGTCCCCCCCTCACCTGTGCCCCTCACCTGCCCCAGGTGATCAATGCCATCGAGCAGGATCGCTATCAGTGTCCCCCCCTCACCTGTGCCAGGTGATCAATGCCATCGAGCAGGATCGCTATCAGTGTCCCCCCCTCACCTGTGCCCCTCACCTGCCCCAGGTGATCAACGCCATCGAGCAGGATCGCTATCAGTGATCAGTGTCCCCCCCTCACCTGTGCCCCTCACCTGCCCCAGGTGATCAATGCCATTGAGCAGGATCGCTATCAGTGTCCCCCCCTCACCTGCCCCAGGTGATCAATGCCATCGAGCAGGATCGCTATCAGTGTCCCCCCCTCACCTGTGCCCCTCACCTGCCCCAGGTGATCAACGCCATCGAGCAGGATCGCTATCAGTGATCAGTGTCCCCCCCTCACCTGTGCCCCTCACAAGCCCCAGGTGATCAACGCCATCGAGCAGGATCGCTATCAGTGATCAGTGTCCCCCCTCACCTGTGCCCCTCACCTGCCCCAGGTGATCAATGCCATCGAGCAGGATTACCGGCTGCCGCCGCCGCCCCGCTGCCCGCCGCCGCTGCACCGGCTGATGCTGCAGTGCTGGCAGCGCGAGCGCGGCGCCCGCCCCACCTTCCCCCACATCGTGCGCGCCCTCGACCGCCTCATCCGGCGCCCCGAGAGCCTCCGCGTGCCCCCCCCGGACCCCCTCAGGTGAGCCGGGGGCGGGGGGACGCACCTGGGCTGGATTATAATAATCAGGGATTATTTTGGGGTGGGGGTTGTGGGGTGGATGGGGCCGGCACGGGGTGGGGGTTCCAGCACACCTGAATTCATGGGGAGGGGGTTCCAGCACACCTGAATTTATGGGAGGGGTCTGAGCACACCTGAATTCATGGGAGGGGGTTCCAGCACACCTGAATTCATGGGGAGGGGTCTGAGCACACCTGAATTCATGGGATAGGGTTCCAGCACACCTGAATTCATGGGAGGGGGTTCCAGCACACCTGAATTCATGGGGAGGGGTCCGAGCACACCTGAATTCATGGGATAGGGTTCCAGCACACCTGAATTCATGGGAGGGGGTTCCAGCACACCTGAATTCATGGGAGGGGTCTGAGCACACCTGAATTCATGGGGAGGGGGTTCCAGCACACCTGAATTCATGGGATAGGGTTCCAGCACACCTGAATTCATGGGGGGCAGTCCCAGCACATCTGGGTTTGGGGAGGGGCTCCCCAGAACGTGGCTCTGACCCCCCATCTGTCCCCACAGCTCCCCCCCGGCCTGCCTGGAGCAGCGCGCCCCCCCGGGCCCGCCCCCTCCCCCGGGGCCACCCCCTCCCCCAGGCCCTCGGTGGGCGAGTGGCTGCGGGGGCTGGGGCTGGGGGGCTACGAGGAGCCCTTCCGCAGCGCCGGCGTCACCGGGCTGGAGCTGCTGCCGCAGCTGCGCAGCGAGTACGGGGGGCCGGGGGGGCCGGGGGGCCGGGGGCCGGGGGGGAGCAGGGGCCCCGCAGTGACCCCCGTGTCCCCCCCAGGGACCTGCTGCGCATGGGGGTGACGCTGGCCGGGCACCAGCAGCGGATCCTGGAGGGCGCCCAGAGCCTGCAGAGCCCCCCCAAAGGAGACCCCCAGTGCTGACCACGCCCGGGGCAAGATGGCCGCCAGGGAGCGGCGCTGAGGGAGGCAGATGACCGGGAAGCAAGATGGCTGCTGGGACAAGAGGGCTGCCATCCAATATGGCTGACATTCCAATATGGCTGACATCCAATATGGCTGACATTCCAATATGGCTGACATTCCAATATGGCTGCCATTCCAATATGGCTGACATTCCAATATGGCTGACATTCCAATATGGCTGACATTCCAATATGGCTGCCATTCCAATATGGCTGACATTCCAATATGGCTGCCATTCCAATATGGCTGACATTCCAATATGGGTGACATCCAATATGGCTGACATTCCAATATGGCTGACATTCCAATATGGCTGCCATTCCAATATGGCTGATATTCCAATATGGCTGACATTCCAATATGGCTGACATACAATATGGCTCCACCCCCGGTGGGCGGAGCCTGTGAGGGCGTGGCCACCGATGGGAGTGGTCATACACGAGTGGGTGGGGCAAACACGGGGGTGGGCGTGGTCACGATGGGTGTGGCCGCCAGGTGCTTTTATTGTTCCCTTTGTCCCCGGGTCCGGGTCGCAGCCAATAAACGCGTCTGATGCAAATGAGGGGGCGGGGCTTCACCTCAGGGTGTCCCCAAGGCCACCACCAGGTACCCCCGGTCCCAGGTGTCCCCAGTCCCAGTGTCACCTGTCCCAGTGTCACCTGTCCCAGGTGTCCCCTCTATCCCAGGTGTCCCCTCCTATCCCCGGTGTCCCCCTGTCCCAGGTGTCCCCTCTATCCCACGTGTCCCCTCTATCCCAGGTGTCCCCTCCTATCCCAGGTGTCCCCTCTATCCCAGGTGTCCCCTTTATCCCAGGTGTCCCCTCTATCCCAGGTGTCCCCTTTATCCCAGGTGTCCCCTTTATCCCAGGTGTCCCCTCCTATCCCAGGTGTCCCCTCTATCCCAGGTGTCCCCTTTATCCCAGGTGTCCCCTCCTATCCCAGGTGTCCCCTCCTATCCCAGGTGTCCCCTTTATCCCAGGTGTCCCCTTTATCCCAGGTGTCTCCTGTCCCAGGTGTCACCACGGGCCGCCCCGAGCGCTCCCCGGGCTCTCGCTGTCCCCGCTGTCCCCTTTGCTGTCCCCTTTGTCGTCCCCGGTGTCCCCCCGTTCCCAGGTGTCCCGGTAATCCCATTCCCGGTCCTCCCGTTCCCAGCCGTCCCCAGCGCCGCCCCAGCTGTCCCGGGAGTCCCCGCTGTCCCCGCTTTTCTCCCAGTCCCCGCTGTCCCCGCTGTCCCCGAGCCCCCGATGTCCCCGCAGTCCCCGCTGTCCCCCAGCCCGCCCCTGTCCCCCAGGTCGCCGCGGTCGCCGCTGTCTCCGGCCAGCGCCGCGGCCGCGCCGCGCAGGGTCCAGGCCAGCAGGGCCAGGCGACGCTGGGCGCTGTCCCCCCGCCCGCGCCGGCCCGTCCACCCGTCCCTTGTCCCCGACCCGCTTCCCCAGCGCGTTGTCCCCGCTGTCCCCGAGCCCCCGCGCTGTCCCCGCGCGCTGTCCCCACCCGCTGTCCCGCTGTCCGACCCGCTGTCCCCGCTGTCCCCCGAGCCCGCTGTCCCCGCAGTCCCCGCTCGTTTCCCCGCTGTCCCCAGCTCGGCCACCAGCGCCCGCAGCGTGTGCGCCCCCCGGCCCAGCAGGATGTGGCGGAACGGGGTCACCAGCGGGACACGAACGGGGACAGCAGCGAGGCCTCGGCCTGGGGGGACAGCGGGGGACACGGTCAGAGGGGACAGGGAGGGGACAGGGACACAGGGATGGGGGACGAAAGGGGGACAGCGGGGACACGGTCAGGGGGACAGGGACAGGGATGGGGGACAGGGGGACACGGTCAGGGGGACAGGACAGGGATGGGGACAGGAGACAGCGGGGGACAGGGATGGGGGACAGGGGGACAGCGGGGGACACGGTCAGGGGACAGGGACAGGGACAAGGATGGGGGACAGGGGGACAGCGGGGGACACGGTCAGGGGGACAGGGACAGGGACAAGGATGGGGGACAGGGGGACAGCGGGGGACACGGTCAGAGGGACAGGGAATGGACACAGGAATGGGGACACAGGGAGGGGACAGCAGGGATGGGGACACAAGGATAGGGGGACAGGAGGGGACAGAGACAGGACACAGGGATGGGGGACAGGGGGACAGGGAGGGGACACAGGGATGGGGACACGAGGACAGCAGGGGACAGGGAGGGAACAGGGACAGGGGGACAGGAGGAGGCAGAGTCGGGGACAGGTGACAGAGCCAGGTGTGCCTCGGGTGCTCAGAGGTGACACAGGTGACACTGCGGGCACTCACGGCCATCAGCCGCGCGTTGAAGCCGCGGTTGAGGCGCTCGTTGGAGCTGTCGGATCCCGACATGTCGCGACGGAGCGAGGCGGCCGCGCGCACCACGCCGCCCCTGGCCGAGGACAGGCACTGGAGGGAGAGCCCCCGCGCCTGCGGACCGCTGGTTAGACTGGTTATACTGGTTACACTGGTTATTCTGGTTACACTGGTTACACTGGGTTAGACTGGGTTAGACTGGTTACACTGGTTATACTGGTTATACTGGGTTATACTGGTTATACTGGGTTAGACTGGTTAGACTGGGTTATACTGGTTACACTGGTTACACTGGGCTAGACTGGTTAGACTGGTTAGACTGGTTACACAGGTTATACTGGTTACAGTGGGCTAGACTGGTTAGACTGGTTATACTGGTTACAGTGGTTAGACTGGGTTAGACTGGTTACACTGGTTACACTGGTTAGACTGGTTAGACTGGGTTATACTGGTTATACTGGTTAGACTGGTTACACTGGTTATACTGGGTTAGACTGGTTAGACTGGGTTAGACTGGGTTAGACTGGGTTAGACTGGCTTATACTGGTTAGACTGGGTTAGACTGGTTATACTGGTTAGACTGGTTAGACTGGTTATACCAGTTAGACTGGTTAGACTGGGTTAGACTGGTTAGACTGGGTTACACGGGGTTACACTGGGGTGGACTGGTCTGACCAAAGTGTCCCCCCCCTACACCCTCCCAGTACCTTCCCAGCGTCCCCAATGCCCTCCCAGTACCTTCCCAGTGTCCCAGTACCTTCCCAGTGTCCCCAATACCCTCCCAGTACCCTCCCCGTGTCCCCCGACACCCTCCCCGTGTCCCCCGACACCTCCCCCGTGTCCCCCGACACCTTCCGCGTGTCCCCCGACACCCTCCCCGTGTCCCCCGACACCTCCCCCGTGTCCCCGACACCCTCCCCGTGTCCCCGACACCTCCCCGTGTCCCCCGACACCTTCCCCGTGTCCCCGACACCCTCACCCGTGTCCCCCTAACCTCCCCGGTCCCCCGACACCTCCCCCGTGTCCCCCGACACCCTCCCCGTGTCCCCCGACACCCTCCCCGTGTCCCCCTACACCCTCCCCGTGTCCCCCGACACCCTCCCCGTGTCCCCCTACACCCTCCCCGTGTCCCCCGATACCCTCCCCAGTGTCCCCCCCCCCGGTGCCCCCCCAGTGCCACACTGGCCCGGACTGGTTTATACTGGTCTGACCTGCAGCGGGGCCAGCTGCCGCACCAGCGCGTCCCCGAGGGCGCCGGGGTCCAGGGGCAGCCGGGGGTCGTGGCCCAGGCGCAGCAGGAGCTGCGCGGCCACCGCGGCCACCGCCCGGGCCACCGCCGGCAGCCGCCCCCGCAGCCGCCCCCCCAGGCGGGACAGCGTGTCCTCGGGGGTCCCCAGAGCCGCGCGGGACCCCCCGCCCGCCGCCTGCGGGACACGGGGACACGGGACACGGTCACCGGGGGATGTGGGGACACGGGGACACGGGACAGGGTCACCGGGGGACACGGGGGGGACACGGGGACACGGGGACAGGGGGACACGGGGACACGGGACACGGGACACGGGACACGGACAGGTCATCGGGGACACGGGGGACACGGGGGGACACGGGGGACACGGGGACACGGGACAGGGTCACCGGGGGACACGGGGGGACACGGGGACAGGGGGACACGGGACACGGGGACACGGGACAGGGTCCCGGGGACACGGGGGACACGGGGACACGGGACACGGGACACGGGGACACGGACAGGGTCACCGGGGACACGGGGGACACGGGGGACACGGACACGGGACAGGTCACGGGGACACGGGGGACACGGGGACACGGGACACGGGACACGGGACAGGGTACCGGGGACACGGGGACACGGGGATACGGGACAGGGTCACCAGGGGACACGGGGGGACACGGGGGGACACGGGGGGACAGAGGGACACGGGACACGGTCACCGGGGGACGGGGGACACGGGGGAACAGGGGGACAGGGTCACCGGGGGGCGGGGGACACGGGACAGGGTCCCCGGGGGACACGGGGGGACACGGACAGGTCACGGGGACACGGGGGGACACAGGGGGACACAGGGGGACAGAAGGAAAGGGGGACAGGGGGACAGAGGGACAGGGGGACAGGGAGACACAGGAGGACAGGGAGACAGGGGGACACGGGGGGACACTTGGGGACATTCGCGGGTCCCACCTCATCGAAGCCGAGCTCCAGCGCCGGGACCCCCGCGGCCGCCGTGAAGGGAAAGGCGCCGCTGTCGGGGGAGAGGGGCCGGACCCTGCCGGGACAGGAGGGGACAGGGGGGGGTGACACAGGCGTCCCCAGGTGACACGGGTGTCCAGGTGTGCCGGGATGCCCCCAGGTGTGCCCAGGTGTGCCCCCAGGTGTCCCCAGGTGTCCCAGGGATGCCCCAGGGATGTCCCCAGGTGTGCTGGGATGACCCCAGGTATGCCCAGGGATGTCCCCAGGTGAGCCCAGGTGTGCCGGGATGTCCCCAGGTGTCCCCAGGTGTGTCCCCAGGTGTGCCCCAGGTATGACCCAGCTGTCCCAAGGTGTCCCCAGGTGTGTCCCCAGGTATGTCCCCAACTGTCCCTAGGTGTCCCCAGGTGTGTCTCCAGCTGTCCCCAGCTGTCCCAAGGTGTCCCCAGGTGTGTCCCAGCTGTCCCCAGCTGTCCCAAGGTGTCCCAGGTGTGTTCCCAGCTGTCCCAAGGTGTCCCCAGGTGTGTCCCCAGGTACGTCCCCAGCTGTCCCCAGGTGTGCCCGGGTGTGTCCCCAGGTGTGTTCCCAGCTGTCCCCAGCTGTCCCAAGGTGTTCCCAGGTGTGTCCCCAGGTATGTCCCCAGCTGTCCCCAGGTGTACCCAGGTATGTCCCCAGCTGTCCCCAGGTGTCCCCAGGTGTGTCCCCAGGTGTCCCCAGCTGTCCCCAGGTATGTCCCCAGCTGTCCCCAGCTGTCCCCAGCTGTCCCCAGGTGTGTCCCCAGGTGTCCCCAGCTGTCCCAAGGTGTTCCCAGGTGTGTCCCCAGGTATGTCCCAGCTGTCCCCAGGTGTGTGCCCAGGTGTGTCCCCACTCACACGTCGCTCTCCCAGCCCCGCCCCGGCCGCATCAGCTGCTCCAGGAGGCTCTTCCCGCCCTCGTTCGGACTCTCCACCTTTTTTTTGGGGGTGGGGGGGGTTATGGGGGTGGGGGGGGGGTCCCGGCCCCACCCCCCCTCCCCTCCCGCCCCTCCCCCACCTGCTCCAGGGCGCTCTCGATCAGATTCACCAGCGTGGGGCTCGTCCTGACCACGAACCGATCGGCCCCTGGGGGGGGGGGAGGGGAAAGGGGGGGTCAGGGGGGGTGCTCAGGGCGGTGGGGGAGGGGCGGCGACCCCTCCCCAACCCGGGGCGAAGGAGGGGGAGGGGCGCACCCAGCACGGCCCGGTCCAGGCTGATGTAGGCGGCGACTTTGGTGTGCAGGAGGTCGGGGTAGCCCTGGGGGGGGGATGTCGGGGGGGGTCACGGGGGGGTCGCGGAGGTCACGGCGTGGGGTGGGGGGGGTGGGCGCGGGGGTCGCGGTCACCTCGAGCCACTCGGTGGCCCCCAAGTGTCCGAACTCGGCCCCGTCCCAGCTGACGAAGAGCAGCGTGCGGCGGAGCTGGAACCCTGGGGAGGGGTCCAGGGGGGTCCGAGGGGCACCCGGGGAGCTCGGGGACCTCCCCGCCCCCCATGGCCCCTCCCCAGTTTGGGATCCTCCCTCTGAAGCCCCCCCCCCTCAATTTGGGACACTCTCAGAACCCCAAATGCCCCAATTTCAGCCCCTCCCCAAATTGGGGACCCCGGCCCCGCCCCGGCCCCGCCCTCACCCTCTCGGCCAATGGCGGCGAAGAACCGGGCGAGCTCCAGCAGGAGGGCGGTGCCCACGCCCGAGGCCGCCGCCCCCGGGCCCAGCGAATCGCGTTGGGCCCCCACGATGACGTAACAATCTAGGCGGGGGCAGCGTCAGAGAGGCCACGCCCCCCTCCAGCCACACCCACCCCCACCGCCCCACCCACTCTGACCACACCCACTTGGGACACGCCCACCCCACCCGTTCTATTCATGGCCCGCCCTCCTCTGGCCCCGCCCCTCACCCCGACCGCACCCACACTGACCACGCCCACACGTCCCCGCCCCGCTCGGCCCCGCCCCTCACCGGGCTCCAGCCGCCCCCGCAGGGTCCCGAAGACGCTGGTGAGGGTCCCGGGCCGCGTCCCCCCCCCCAGGCTCAGCTGCAGCCGCCGCCCCCCGGGCGGGGCAGGAACCGCAGGGACCCCCCCGGCATCCAGCGCGGGGGGGCGCGGGGACCCCCCAGGACCCTGCAAGGGGCAGGGGGCGCCGGGTCGGGGGAGGGGAGGAGCGGGGACCCCCCAAACCCCCCAGTGGGAGGGGGTGGGGGAGGTTTGAGGGCGCCCCGGATTTGGGAGGGGTCCCAGATTTCGGGGAGGGGTCCCAGATTTCAGGGAGGGGTCCCAGATTTCGGGGAGGGGTCCCAGATTTCAGGGAGGGGTCCCAGATTTCGGGGAGGGGTCCCGGATTTCGGGGAGGGGTCCCGGATTTCGGGGAAGGGTCCCGGATTTCGGGGAGGGGTCCCGGTTTTTGGGGAGGGGTCCCAGATTTCGGGGAGGGGTCCCGGTTTTTGGGGAAGGGTCCCAGATTTCAGGGAAAGGTCCCAGATTTCGGGAAGGGGTCCCGGTTTTTGGGGAGGGGTCCCAGATTTCGGGGAAGGGTCCCAGATTTCAGGGAAAGGTCCCAGATTTTGGGGAGGGGTCCCAGATTTCAGGGAAAGGTCCCAGATTTCGGGGAGGGGTCCCGGTTTTCGGGGAGGGTTCCCAGATTTCGGGGAAGGGTCCCAGATTTCAGGGAAAGGTCCCAGATTTCGGGAAGGGGTCCCGGTTTTTGGGGAGGGGTCCCAGATTTCGGGGAAGGGTCCCAGATTTTGGGGAGGGGTCCCAGATTTCAGGGAAAGGTCCCGGATTTCGGGGAGGGGTCCCGGTTTTTGGGGAGGGGTCCCAGATTTCAGGGAAAGGTCCCGGATTTCGGGGAGGGGTCCCGGTTTTTGGGGAGGGGTCCCGTCCGTACCGCAGCAGCCTCGCGGCCGTGTTGGCGCTGATGGGGTGGGCGGGGATCGGGGGCACCCCCGGGGGGGCCCGGGGGGGGCGCGGCCCGTGAAGGAGGGGAACCCCCGGCTGAAGGGGTCCCCCGCCCCCTCCTGCACCTGCGGGCACACGTCAGACCCCCCCCCAAATTCCCCCCGACCCCCCCAATCCCCCCTGAGCCCCCCCCAGCACCCCCAAATTCCCCCCGAGTCCCCCAGATCTGCCCCCAAGACCCCCAGAAACACAAAAGTGACCCCCACCCCCCTGGGACCCCCCGATATTCCCCCTAATCCCCCCCCAGAACCCTCCCCAGACTCACGCCCCCCACTCACGTGGACGGTCACGGCCGTGTCCCCCCCCCAGGCGGGCCCCCCCCAAATTCCCCCCGAGTCCCCCAGATCTGCCCCAAGACCCCCAGAGACCCCTCCCACGCCCAAAAGTGACCCCCAGCCCCCTGGGACCCCCCGATATTCCCCCTAATCCCCCCCAGAACCCTCCCCAGACCCCCCCCCCTTCAGGCCCCCCATCACGTGGACGGTCACGGCCGTGTCCCCCCCCAGGCCGGGGCCCCCCCCGGGCCCGGCCGTGTCCTGGGGGTCCGGGTACAGCAGGACCCCCACAGCCCCCGCCCCCGCCGCCGCTGCCACCTGCCAGGGGAGGGGGGGACACACAAATCCAGCCCTGACCCCCCCCCCAATTCTGGGGTCTCAACCCTCGGGCTGGGGTCCCCCTGCCCTCCCCCCCATTCTGGGGGTCTCACCTTCTGGGCGGGGCTGCCCCTCCCCAGCCGCAGCAGCATCAGGTGACCCCGGGCCGAGACCCCCCGGGCCCGCAGCTCGGCCAGGTCCTGGGGGCGGCCGTAGTGGCCGTAGACCAGCCCCCCCTACGGCCGGGCGTGGGGGTCAGTGCTGGGGGTCAGGGGTTGGGGTCAGGGGTTGGGGTCGGGGTCAGGGGTCAGTGGTCAGTGGGGGTCAGTGGTCAGGGTTGGGGTCAGTGGTCAGGGTTGGGGTCAGCGGTCAGTGGTCAGTGGTCAGTGGTTGGGGTCAGTGTTGGGGTCAGTGGTCAGTGGTCAGTGGTCAGCGGTCGGGGGTCAGTGGTCAGTGGTTGGGGTCAGTGTTGGGGTCAGTGGTCAGTGGTCAGTGGTCAGTGGTTGGGGTCAGTGTTGGGGTCAGTGGTCAGTGGTCAGTGGTCAGTGGTTGGGGTCAGTGTTGGGGTCAGTGGTCAGTGGTCAGTGGTCAGTGGTCAGCGGTCGGGGTCAGTGGTCAGTGGTCAGTGGTTGGGGTCATTGGTCAGTGGTCAGTGGGGGTCAGTGGTCAGTGGTCAGTGGTCAGTGGTCAGTGTTGGGGTCAATTGTCAGTGGTCAGTGGTCAATGGTCAGTGGTCAGTGGTTGGGGGTCAGTGTTGGGGTCAATGGTCATTGGTCATTGGTCAGTGGTCAGTGGTCAGTGGTTGGGGTCAGTGTTGGGGTCAGTGGTCAGTGGTCAGTGTTGGGGTCAGCGGTTGGGGTCAGTGGTCAGTGGTCAGTGGTCAGCGGTCGGGGGTCAGTGGTCAGTGGTCAGTGGTTGGGGTCATTGGTCAGTGGTCAGCGGTCGGGGGTCAGTGGTTGGGGTCAATGGTCAGTGGTCAGTGGTCAGCGGTCGGGGTCAGTGTTGGGGTCAGTGGTCAGTGGTCAGTGGTCAGTGGTCAGTGGTCAGTGGTCAGCGGTCGGGGGTCAGTGGTCAGTGGTCAGTGGTTGGGGTCAGCGGTCAGTGGTCAGCGGTCGGGGGTCAGTGGTCAGTGGTCAGTGGTCAGTGTTGGGGTCAATGGTCAGTGGTCATTGATCATTGGTCAGTGGTCAATGGTCAGTGGTCAGTGGTCAGTGTTGGGGTCAGTGGTCAGTGGTCAATGGTCAGTGGTCAGTGTTGGGGTCAATGGTCATTGGTCAATGGTCAGTGGTCAGTGGTCAGTGTTGGGGTCAATGGTCAGTGGTCAATGGTCAGTGGTCAGTGGTCATTGGTCAGTGGTCAGCGGTCATTGGTCAGTGGTCAGTGGTCATTGGTCAGTGGTCAGCGGTCATTGGTCAGTGGTCAGTGGTCAATGGTCAGCGGTCAGTGGTCAGTGTTGGGGTCAATGGTCATTGGTCATTGGTCAGTGGTCAATGGTCAGTGGTCAGTGGTCAGTGTTGGGGTCAATGGTCAGTGGTCAATGGTCAGTGGTCAGTGGTCATTGGTCAGTGGTCAGCGGTCATTGGTCAGTGGTCAGTGGTCATTGGTCAGTGGTCAGCGGTCATTGGTCAGTGGTCAGTGGTCATTGGTCAGCGGTCAGTGGTCAGTGTTGGGGTCAATGGTCATTGGTCATTGGTCAGTGGTCAATGGTCAGTGGTCAGTGGTCAGTGTTGGGGTCAATGGTCAGTGGTCAGTGGTCATTGGTCAGTGGTCAATGGTCAGTGGTCAGTGGTCAGTGTTGGGGTCAATGGTCAGTGGTCAGCGGTCATTGGTCAGTGGTCAGTGGTCAGTGGTCAGCGGTCACCGGTCACCGGTCGGGGGTCAGCAGTGGGGGTCAGTGGTCAGTGGTCAGTGGTGGAGTCAGTGGTCAGTGGGGGTCGGGGTCAGTGGTTGGGGTCAGCGGGGGTCAGTGGTCAGCGGTCACCGGTCACCGGTCGGGGGTCAGCTCACCGTGGCGTTGCCGGGGGCGCTCCAGGCGCAGAAGGCCTCGGGGTCCAGGGGGAGCCGCTCCAGCTCCTCCCCCCCCGGCCCCACCCAGCGCAGGGTCACCTCCCCCCTGGGGTCAAAGGTCAGGGCTCGGGGTCACCCCTGATCCGCTCTGACCACCCCCGGCACCTCTGACCATCTGTGCCCCCTCCTGAATGACCACACACAAATCCCGGAGACCCCCCGGACCCCGGTGACGCCCCCGGACCCCGTGACCCCCCCAAATCCCGGTGACCCCCGGACCCGGTGACCCCCCGGAGACCCCCCGGACCCCGGTGACACCCCCGGACCCCGGTGACCCCCCCAAATCCCGGTGACACCCCCCAATTCCCGGTGACCCCCCAAATCCCGGAGACCCCCCGGACCCCCGGTGACGCCCCCTGGACCCCGGGTGATCCCCCCAAATCCCGTGACCCCTCCAATTCCCGGTGACCCCCCCAAATCCCGGAGACCCCCCCGGACCCGTGACAGCCCCCCTACGGACCCCGGTGATCCCCCCAAATCCCGGTGACCCCCCCCAATTCCCGGTGACCCCCCCAAATCCCGGTGACCCCCCGGACCCCGGTGACCCCGGTGACGCCCCCGGACCCCGGTGATCCCCCCAAATCCCGGTGACCCCCCCCAATTCCCGGTGACCCCCCCAAATCCCGGTGACCCCCCGGACCCCGGTGACCCCCCGGAGACCCCCCGACCCGTGACCCCCCGTGACCCCCCCGGACCCCGGTGACCCCCCCGGACCCCGGTGACCCCCCCAAATCCCGTGACCCCCCCCCAATTCCCGGTGACCCCCCCAAATCCCGGTGACCCCCTGGACCCCGGTGACCCCCCGGAGACCCCCCGGACCCCGGTGACCCCCGGTGACCCCCCGGACCCCGGTGACCCCCCCGGACCCCGGTGACCCCCCCAAATCCCGGTGACCCCCCCCAATTCCCGGTGACCCCCCGAAATCCCGGTGACACCCCCCCCAATTCCCGATGATCCCCCAGATCCCAGTGACCCCGGTGACACCCCCAGACCCCGGTGACCCCCGGTGACCCCCCCCAACCAGTACCCGGTGACCCCCCCAACCCCGTGACCCCCGGTGACCCCCCCCAAATCCCGTGACCCCCCAATCCCGGACCCCCGCAACCCGTACCCCAAATCCCAGTGACCCCCCCGGACCCCGGTGACCCCCGCAAATCCCGGTGACCCCACAGACCCCGGTGACCCCCCCCCCAAATCCCGGTGACCCCACAGACCCCGGTGACCCCCCCCAAATCCCGGTGACCCCCGGACCCCAGTGACCCCCCCCAATTCCGGTGACCCCCCCAAATCCCGGTGACCCCCCCAAATCCCGGTGACCCTCAGACCCTAGTGACCCCCCCGGACCCCAATGACCCCCCCCAATTCCCGGTGACCCCCTCCCAATTCCTGGTGATCCCCCCCCAATTCCCGGCGCCCCCCCCCAAATCCCAGTGACCCTCCAGACCCCGGTGACCCCCCAGTGACCCCCCCAGACCCCAGTGACCCCCAGTGACCCCTGGTGACCCCCCAGACCCCAGTGACCCCCAGTGACCCCCGGTGACCCCCGGTGACCCCCCGAGACCCCAGTGACCCCCAGTGACCCCCGGTGACCCCCGGTGACCCCCCAGACCCCAGTGACCCCCCGGTGACCCCCGGTGACCCCCCAGACCCCAGTGACCCCCAGTGACCCCCGGTGACCCCCCAGACCTCAGTGACCCCCCGGTGACCCCCAGCCCCCCCCCCCCCTTACCGTGTGGGGAGGGGAGGGGCTGTGGGCGGCTCCATGCCCGGGTCAGCCCCGCCCCCGCCAGGGCGCTGAGCACCGATTGGGCCAAAGCCCGGCCACGCCCCGACCCCGCCCCGTGCGGCCCCGCGCTGACCTCCCTGCGGACAGGTCAGGTCATGGGGTCAGGGGGTCAGGGGTCAGGGTCACGGGGTCAGGGTCGGGTCAGGGTCAGAGGGGTCAGGGGTCAGAGGGGTCAGCGGGGTCAGAGGGGTCGGGGTCAGGGGTCAGAGGGGTCAGGGTCAGAGGGGTCAGCAGGGTCAGAGGGGTCAGAGGGGTCAGCGGGGGGCACAGGGGCGGTGGTGGGCAGTGGGCAGTGATGGGCAGTGATGGGCAGTGGGTGATGGTCGGTGGTCAGTCATGGTCAGTGGTCAGTGGTCAGTGGGTGATGGTCAGTGATGGTCAGTGGTGGTCAGTGGTCAGTGGGTGGTGGTCAGTGGGTGATGGTCAGTGGTCAGGGTCAGTGGTCAGTGGGTGATGGTCAGTGGGTCAGTGGGGTCAGTGATGGTCAGTGGTGGTCAGTCGTGGTCAGTGGTGGTCAGTGGTGGTCAGGTGGTCAGTGGTGGTCAGTGATGGTCAGCGTCAGTGGTGGTCAGCGGTCAGTGGTCAGTGGGTGATGGTCAGTGATGGTCAGTGGTGGTCAGTGGTGGTCAGTGTGGTGTGGTCAGTGGTGGTCAGGTCAGTATGGTCATGGTGTCATGGTGGTCAGTGTGGTCATGGTGGTCAGTGGTGGTCAGTGGTGGTCAGTGATGGTCAGCGGTCAGTGGTCAGTGGGTGATGGTCAGTGATGGTCAGTGGTGGTCAGTGGTGGTCAGTGGTGGTCAGCGGTCAGTGTGATGGGCAGTGGTGGTCAGTGGTGGTCAGTGGTGGTCAGTGATGGTCAGCGGTCAGTGGTGGTCAGCGGTCAGTGGTCAGTGGGTGATGGTCAGTGATGGTCAGTGGTGGTCAGTGGTGGTCAGTGGTGGTCAGTGGTGGTCAGCGGTCAGTGGTCAGTGGGTGATGGTCAGTGATGGTCAGTGTGGTCAGTGGTGGTCAGTGGTGGTCAGTGGTGGTCAGCGGTCAGTGGTCAGTGGGTGATGGTCAGTTGATGGTCAGTGGTGGTCAGTGATGGTCAGTGGTGGTCAGTGATGGTCAGCGGTCAGTGGTGGTCAGCGGTCAGTGGTCAGTGGTGAGGTCAGGTGGTCAGTGGTGGTCAGTGGTGGTCAGTGGTGGTCAGTGGTGGTCAGTCGTGTCAGTGGTGGTCAGTTGGATGGTCAGTGTGGTCAGGTGGTGGTCAGTGGTGGTCAGGGGGTCAGTGGTGGTCAGCGGTCAGTGGTCAGTGGGTGATGGTCAGTGGTGGTCAGTGGTGGTCAGTGATGGTCAGTGGTGGTCAGTGTGGTCAGCGTCAGTGGTCAGTGGTGATGGTCAGTGGTGGTCAGTGATGGTCAGCGTCAGTGGTGGTCAGCGGTCAGTGGTCAGTGGGTGATGGTCAGTGTGGTCAGTGGTGGTCAGTGGTGGTCAGTGGTGGTCAGTGGTGGTCAGCGGTCAGTGGTCAGTGGGTGATGGTCAGTTGATGGTCAGTGCTCAGCCGTCACTCACCGCACCCAGGCCTCCACCCGCTCCTCCGCCAGGTGGCGCCGCAGCAGCTCCCGCAGGCGGGGCCGAGGGGGCGGAGCCTCCGCGCTGACTCCGCCCCAAACACCATCGGGGGTGGAGCCTCCCGCCAGAGCCCCCGCCCCCGTGACCCCGCCCCCGCACGGGGCGTGGCCAATCCCGGCCACCAACAGCCCTGGGGGCGGGGCCAAAGAGAGGCGTGGTCAGAGGGGCGGGGTCCGGGGGGCGGGGCAATGGAGGGGCACTGGGGGGTCCCGGGGGGTCCCGGGGGGTCCCGTACCCAGCAGGAAAGCGGAGGCGGAGCCCAGGGCCAGGGTGGCCAAGGGGTGGAGACACGGGCGTGGCCGGGGGCGTGGTCTGCGCCGGGAGCGTGGCCGGGGGCGTGGCAGCCGCACGATTGGCTCCTCCCCGTCCTCCTCCTCCTCCTCCTCGTCCCCCCCCCGGGGGTCCCTGTGCCGCGAGTACGACACCGGACCCCCCCCGGGGGGCTGCGGCCGCGGTCACGGGGGGGCCGGGGGGCTTTTGGGGGGGGGGTCCCCAAAGGCGGGGACCTCTTTTGGGGGGGTCCCGGACCGCCCAAAGTTCGGGGGGGGGTGGGCTTTACCCGTCCACGGAAGCAGCGTCGGAGGGTCTCCATGGCAGCCGGGGGGTGGGGGGTCCCGGGGGGCCTCAGAGGCTCCCACAGCCACGCGGGGGGCTCAGGAGGGTCCCAAGCGTGTCCGAGAGCCCCCAGTGGGTCCGGGGGCTGTTCGGGGGGGGTCCCCAGGGTGTTTCGGGGTCTCTCGGGCGGGTTCTGAGGGTCCCCGGGGGCTGCGGTTCCGCCCCCCCCAAAGAACAGACTTTGCCCCCGGCCGGAACTTACCCCTCCTCCACCCCAAAACTGTGTCCCCCCCCAACCCCCAAACCCCCCCCGAGCCCCCTGGCGTGGACCCCCAAACCTCCCCAACGCGTCCGAGCCCCCCAGAACACCCCAAATCCCCCCCAAGCCCCCCCAAAATCGCCGCCCCCGTCCCCGCTCACCCGCGGCCGCCGGACCCGCTCTGGCCCCGCCCCCGCAGGTGAGAAAAAGGGGCGTGGTTAGACGCGGGTGGGCGTGGCCAAAGGTGGGACGGGGCGCGTGGTTGGCGGTTCGATGGGTGTGGCCCTGTGGGCTTGTACGGGGGCGTGGCCTATTGAAAGCCCCGCCCTGGCGCCGCCAGGTCCTGGCGCCCATTGGCCGAGCCGGACACGGAGCCGGGGGGGTTTTGGGGGGTCCCAGGTGAGCTGGGGGATGTCACGGATGGTAACGGGGGCGGATCAGAGATTTCTGGGGAGGGTCCCACGGGTTCAGGGCGTCCGCAGATTTTGGGGAGGGGTCCCACAGTTTTGGGGGGGGGTCTCGGTGTTGGGGAGACCCAGGGTTTGGGAGTCCCGGGGGTTGGGGGGTCCCAGTAGGCTTGAGGAGGGTCCCATAGGGTTTGGGGCCCTGAGCTCGGGTCCCGGGGCTTTTGGGGGTCCCAGTTTTGGGGTCCCGGCACAGCAGACCCTCGGGGGTCTCATAAATACTCTCGTGTTTGCATTAAGTTACATGGGAGGGGTTGGGGGGGCGCTGTCTCCCCTGAGTGACAGCTGTCAATCAATCACCCGCGGGGGCCTGGGCAGCTCAGGCGGGAGGGCGATGATTGACAGCTGTCAATCACCTGCCGGCGCGTCCAACGTGCCGGGGGGAGGGGGGGGGGGGTACTGTTGATGCTGACGATTGACAGCTGATGATGCTTGTGATGATTGACAGCTGTCAGTCCCGGTGATCGAGGGTTGTCCGTGATGATTGGCAGCTGCTGCTGATGACCGGCAGCGCCCTGTGATGATTGACAGCCGCCCGTTCTGATTGACAGCTGCCGACTGTGAGCGGCGGCTTGGGGCGGTGATTGATTGACAGCTGTCTCCGGCGGTGATTGTTTATTGATTGATTGATTGACAGCTGTCTGTCTCCGGCGGTCACCGCGGGCAGGTGTCGGTCAGCAGCAGCCGCACCTTCCCCCGCACGAAGCGGCTCAGGACCCCCAAGAGCCGGGGGAGGGTCCGGACCCGCACCGGGGCGGGGGGCGAGGGCAGCGGCAGGGCCTGGCAGGAGGGGAGGGGTCAGGGGCCAACGCAGAGCCCCCCAAAAATTCCCCAAACCCTCAAACCACACTGGACCCCCCAAAACCCCCCAAACCCCTCAAAACCAGCACTGGACCCCCCAAAAAAACCCCAAACCCCAGACCTGAGCAGAGCAGGGCCCACAGGAGCTCCCCCAGGACCCTCGAGAAAACCCCTGGACTTCCCGTGATTATCCAGACCCCAAGCCACCCCTAAACCCCCCAAAACCCCTCAGGACCCCCCAGACCCGCCCGTACCGGCGCGGGCAGCCCGCGCAGCAGCCGCGCCGGTCCCCAGACCCCCCCAAATCCCCCCAGACCCCCCCCCGGACCCCCCAAATCCGCCCCAGACCCTCCAGGATCCCCCAAATCCACCCAGACCCCCAAATCCCCCCAATCCCCCCGTACCGGCGCGGCAGCCCCCGCAGCAGCCGCGCCGGATCCCAGACCCCCCAGACCCCCCCAGGACCCCCCAAATCCCCCCCAGACCCCCCAAATCCCCCCAATCCCCCGCACCCCGCGCGGGCAGCCCCCGCAGCAGCCGCGCCAGACCCCAGACCCCCCCAGGACCCCCCAAATCCCCCCAATCCCCCCGTAGGCGCGGCAGCCCCGCAGCAGCCGCGCCAGACCCCAGACCCCCCAGGACCCCCCAAATCCCCCCAATCCCCCCGTACCGGCGCGGGCAGCCCCCGCAGCAGCCGCGCCACGACCCCAGACCCCCCAGGACCCCCCAAATCCCCCCAATCCCCCCGTACCGGCGCGGGCAGCCCCCGCAGCAGCCGCGCCAGGCCCCAGACCCCCCCAGACCCCCCAAATCCCCCCAATCCCCCCGTACCGGCGCGGGCAGCCCCCGCAGCAGCCGCGCCAGGCCCCAGACCCCCCCAGGACCCCCCAAATCCCCCCAATCCCCCCGTACCGGCGCGGGCAGCCCCCGCAGCAGCCGCGCCGGATCCCAGACCCCCCCAGGACCCCCCAAATCCCCCCAATCCCCCCGTACCGGCGCGGGCAGCCCCCGCAGCAGCCGCGCCAGGCTCCTCGCCGTGCCGTAGGCGCGGTCCAGGCTCGGGCGCACTCGGGGGTCCCGGAGCAGCTCCCGTGCCCGCAGCACCGCGGCCGCCAGCGCCGCCTGTCCCCCCGCCACCTCCCGCGCGCGGGACCCCGCCTGGGGACACGGCGAGGGCTCAGGGGGACAGCGGGGGACACGGGCCACCCACACCCCGGGGGCGTCGCGACCCCCGCCAGGGACGCCCGCTGCTCTCCCGAGGCCGGCCCGGCTCGCTCCCTTCTCCACGGGTTTTCCCAATTTTTTTTTTTTTCCCCTCTTTCCTTCCCGTTTCTCTCCATCCCTCCCTCCACGTTTCTTCCCCCTTTTCCCGCGGTTTCAGCCCCATTCCTCCCGGTTTTGCCCAGTTCCCCTTCATTTCTCCAGGCAGTTTTGCCCCCATCTCTCCCCGATTTTCCCTCTTTTCTTCATTCGGCCTCACGTCTCACCATTTCTCCCATATATCGCCCCTCGTTTTGTCACGTTTCACCCCATTATTGCCAATTTCTCCCCAGTTCACTTCTTTTTTTTTTCCCAATTTCTCCCCGTTTCCCTGGGTTTCCCCCCGGTTTTCCCGGTTTCCCGGCATTTCTCACTCACGTCCAGGTTCCGCCAGAGGTTGAAGTTGACGCCGGGGTCGGGGACAGCCACGGGCTCGGGGAGGTCGCAGTGGGGGCCACACCCGGCCTTGGGGGGAACGGGAACAGTGACACCCCCGCCACGACCCCCCGAGGGGGTCCCCGTGTCCCCAGCCCCTCTAAAGTGTCCAACATCCCAGGGGCTCTCCCCCTCAATGTCCCTGAGCCCCCCCGGTGTCCCCGACCCCCCCGGGTGTCCCCAAGCCCCCCCCCCGGTGTCCCCCAAGCCCCCCCGGTGTCCCCAAGCCCCCTCACCGCCCCCCGCTCGGCGTCGCGGGCCTCCAGGATGAATCGTTCGATCACTCGGGGGTCGCAGAGCGAGGGGGGGGCCTCGGGGTGCCCCGGGACCCCAACAGCAGCAGCAGCAGCAGCGCGCACAGCCCTGGGGGAGGGGGGGGCCCGGGGGGGTCACAGCGTCCCGCTGGGGGCACCGGGACAACGGGGGCGCCCCCTCCCCGCGGGACCCCCGGGTGATCCCCCCCACCCTCACCTGGGCGCCCCCGCCCCGAGAATATCCCGGGGTCTCTGCGTCCCTGGATGTCGGGGGACCCCCGCCCACCTGGGGACCTCCCCGAGACACCGCGACCCTTTTGGGACCCCCGGGACCCCCCACCCACGTGGTGTCCCCCCCCCCATCCACACACACACACACCTGTGTCCCCGCCGGACACCTGAGCGCGCCGGACACACGTGGGGACCCCCGGACTCCTGAGCCCACCCCCACAAGAGACCCCCCGACCCCCGGTGCCCGGTGTGCCCCCCCCAGCCCGGTGCCGCCGCACACGTGGGTGTCCCCCCCCCACCCCCCCCTCCCCCGCACACCTGGATCCCGCCCCGCACACCTGAGTCACTCCCACCTCCCCCCTCCTCCTCGGGATGTCCGAGCCCCTCCCCAACCCGTGCGACCCCCGCCCCACCCTGCCCCCCACTCACCCGCCGCCCCCATCGCCGGCTGCTCATGGCACGGGGGTCCCTGGTGGCCCCGGGGCTGTGGCCGTCCCCGCGCCGTGTCCCCCGGCCCCGGCCCCGGTTAATGTTTGATCCGAGGGGCCGCGGGGCCGGAAGGGCCCTTGAGGGGGGGGGGTTTCCATCCGCTCCCCCCCTCGCCCCCCCCAGACCGTCGAGGAAAAGGCCGCGCCGGCCGCCGCACGTCGGCCCCTGGCCACGGGCCACCCCCGGGCCCGGGCACGGCGCCGGAGAGGCGGGGGCGACACGGCGGGGACACGGCGGGGGGGGGGGGGGAAAGGAGGAGACCCGAGCGGAGAGGAGGGGGGACACAGGGACAAGGAGCTGGACATGCAGGGGGGGCTCGGGGACACTCGGGGACAGGGATGGGGGACAGAGAGGGGGAGCAGGATGAGGGTGGCGCGGGGATGATGTGCCGGGCACGCAGGGGTGGGGAGGGGGGGACACAGGCGCGTCGGGATGGGGACAGAGGAGGGGGACACGAGGGCGGGGGGGGGATGACACAGAGAGCGTGGAGATGCACGGCGGGGACGGTGACAGCGGGACGGGGATGGGGACAGGGACGGGGACACGGGGACAGGGATGGGGACAGGGACGCGGGGACACGTGGCTGCGGACGAGGGGACGCGGCTGCCGGCATGGGGACACGGGGACACCCCCGCGGGGCCGTGGGACGGCGGGGACACGCGAGCGGTGACACAGGCGCGGTGACAAGGGGACGCGCCAGGCCGGGGGATCCCGGGATCCCTCGGGCCGGCGGAAGCGGCCGAACAATGGGGGCAGCGTCACTGTCCCCGTCCCCAGCGCCACCGCGGCCCCGGGGCGGCCCCGGGGACCCCCACGGATGGGGGTGGGGGGGGCGCGCCGAGGGGAGGGGACACGGGGGACACGGGGGACACGGGAGGGGACGCGGGAGGTGCCACGGGGAGCCGGGGACACGGGACGGGATGGAGGCGCCGCGGCGGACACGGGGGGCGCGGGAGGGGAGCCGGGGGACCCAGGTGACACGGGAGGTGACACGGGGGGACCCGGGAGGTGACACGGGCCCCCTGCCAGGCCGTACGTGCGGCTCCGCACAGCCCGGCCGCGGGTCCGGCGCCAGCGGGGCCAAAGGGCACCCGGGGGCGGGGGGGACGGCGACAGCGACGTCACCGAGGCCGCCGGGTCTCCCCGTGGCCCCCGGGGGTCCCCCCGGCAGGGACTCCCCCAGCCGGCCGGCAGCGGAGGCCGCGCACCTGGGGGTCCCCCGCCTCACCTGGAGTCCCCCTCAGGTCACCTGCCGCCCCCCGCGGTACCTGTCGGTCCCTTTGATGGCCTGGGGGTCCCATTGTCGCCAGGAGCCCCCTCATTTTCACACCCCCCCTGCTCCCCGTGGATGTTTGATGTCCCCAGGGTCACCTGGACCCCGCACCCCAATTCTCCCCTGGGGTCCCTGCTCGTCACCCCGGTCCCCCCCCCATGCCAGCCCAGCCGCCCCTGTTGTCACCCGGACCCTCTCCCCACCCCCCGTCCCCTGGGTCCCCCATTGTCACCTGGGTTTCCTGCCCCAAATGTCACCGATGACGCAGAGGAAACCCCAGCCCCGCCCCCCTCACCCGCCCCCAAATCCCCCCCAAAACACCCCCGAGGCGTCGCTGCTGCTGCCACCGCCTTTATTCGGGTGTCACATCCCCGTGTGTCCCCTCCCCAAAATCCCCCGAGGCTCCTGCGGGGCTCGGGGTGACATCGAGAGGGGCTCGGGGGGCATCGGGGTCGCCCCGGATCGCGTCGGTCTCGACCCGCTGGTGGCATCGTCCGTGTCCCCAAAGCATCGGCGGCTCCAGGTCACCGCGTCCCCAAAGCCGCCGGTGACTCGCGGCGGCCTCGAACCCTCGGTGGCATCGCGGTGTCCCCGGGAGCTCCTGGTGCCCCCCAAAACCTTCTGTGGGGTCCCCACAGCCCTGAGAGCCTGGGAGGAGGGCGGGGGGTCCCCGTGGAGTGTGACAGGGGCCAGGACGCCGGGAGAGCCCCCCAACATTTAAGGGAAGCCCCCAGACTCTGGGGGTGGCCTCGAGCTCCTCGGGGAACCCCCAGGCCACCGATCCCCGCCCACCCCAGGTATCGGGGAGCCCCCCCCGGGTATCGGGGAGCCCCGCCCGGGTATCGGGGACCCCCCTGGGTATCGGGGAGCCCCGCCCGGGTATCGGGAGCCCCCCTGGGTATCGGGGAGCCCCGCCGGGTATCGGGGAGCCCCCCTGGGTATCGGGGAGCCCCGCCGGGTATCAGGGATCCCCCCCGGGTATCGGGAGCCCCCCTGGGTATCGGGGATCCCCGCCCGGGTATCGGGATCCCCGCCCGGGTATCGGGGAGCCCCCCTGGGTATCGGGGAGCCCCGCCCGGGTATCGGGGAGCCCCCCTGGGTATCGGGGAGCCCCGCCGGGTATCGGGGAGCCCCCCCCGGGTATCGGGGAGCCCCGCCCGGGTATCGGGGATCGCCCCCGGGTATCGGGGATCCCCGCCCGGGTATCGGGGAGCCCCGCCCGGGTATCGGGGATCCCCCCCGGCTAGCGGGGATCCCCGCCGGGTATCGGGGAGCCCCCCTGGGTATCGGGGATCCCCGCCGGCTATCGGGGATCCCCCCCGGCTATCGGGGAGCCCCGCCCGGGTATCGGGGATCCCCCCCCGGCTATCGGGGATCGCCCCCCTGGGTATCGGGGATCCCCGCCCGAGTATCGGGGAGCCCCCTCAAGCACAGGGGGCCTCCCTGCAGAGGCGGATGTGAATGGCCGAGTTGTGCCGGGGCGCGTCCCCGTCCTCCCCGTCCTCGCCGTCCCCGTCGCCGTCGCCGTCTCCCGGCGCGGGGGGTGCTCGGCGGCGGGCGCGGGGCGGCCGCAGCGGCACGGACGAGGTGCTGGCGTGGAGCCGCAGGGCCCCGCCGGCCCCCGCCTGCAGCTGCAGCGCCAGGTTGATGGTGCGGGGCACGGCCAGCCCCAGCCCGTGCAGCCGCAGCTCGCCGCCGGGACCCCCGCCACCGGGACCCCCGCCCGGCGCCAGCAGCCGCTGGCAGCGCCGCAGCTGCGCCCGGAAATCCGAGCGGGACGTCACGAACACGTCATTGCTGTCGGGAACGGCCGGGCCGGGTACCGGGGGGGCGCCCGGGGTCGGGCCCCGCCGGCGGCGGCGGGGGGGGGGCGGTCCGGGAGCCCCCCCGGGGGTGGGGAGGGCGCTGCGGGACGGACCGAGGACATTCTGGAAGGGAGAAACGGGAAAAACGGGGAGGGGCGTTAGGGGTGAGCCCTGGAACCCCCCCTGACCCCACCCCACCCTCCCGTCTCGCTGCAGAGCCCGAAAATCCCCCCGGGACCCCCGAAGGGAGCGCGGCGCCCCCCGGACCCCCCGTCCGCACCTGGCGCGTCCCGCGCCGCCGCCGCTTCCGCCACGAGACCACGCCTCCCCCGAGACCACGCCCCCTTAAACCGGGGACACGCCCATCTAAGCACCGCCCACGCCGGACCACGCCCCGCCCATCCCCCAGAGAGGGTTTTTTTCACGGCAAACGGGGAGAGGCCCGGCCCGCCGCCCCCTCCCGCCATTTCCCGGGGTTTTTAATCGGCGGATCCATCAATTCCCGCCCCGCGGGATCGGGATGGACGCGTGGGAGGAGCTTCAGGCAAGCCACGCCCCCCACACCCCGCCCGAGGGGAGTGGCCTCGCCTCGCTGGCCACGCCCCTCTCCCGGAAACAAAGGGCCGCGTCCCCTTTAAGCGGCCGCCGCCAATGGGCGCGCGCGCAGGCACGGCGGCCGCGGATTGGCTGCGGGCGAGGCCACGCCCCTCCCCGGCGCTGTCCCGGTGCTGAAGGCGGCCATGAGCGGCGGCGTCTACGGCGGCGGTGCGGGGGCGGGGCCGAGCGGGGAGGCTCCGCCCCAAGGGGGGCGGGGCCAGCGCGGGAGGGGCGGGGCCAGCGCGGGGGGCAAGGGGGGGGCGGCGCGGTCGGGGGGGGTGGGGGGGTCCCCCGGTGTGGGGGGGGGGGTCCCGGTGTCACTGCCCGTTCCCCCCCCCACACAGCGTAAGGCGGGCGTCCCGGGAGGTGGGGGGGTCCCGGGGGTTTTTTGGCGGGGGGGGTTCCCGGTGTAACCGTGTCCCGATCCCCCCCCAGATGAGGTGGGGGCACTGGTGTTCGACATCGGCTCCTTCTCGGTGCGGGCCGGTTATGCCGGCGAGGATTGTCCCAAGGTCGGTGTCCCCGTGTCCCCCACCCCATACCCTTGTCGCCCACCCCGGTGTCCCGGCGGTGACAATGCCACTGTCCCCACACCGGGACATCACCGAGGCCCACCCCCCAGGCGGATTTCCCCACCACGGTGGGGCTGCTGTCCCCGGACGAGGTGTCGCTGGAGCTGGACGGGGACAAGGACAAGAAGGGCGGGAAGGTTTATTACATCGACACCAACGCCCTGCACGTGGCCCGCGAGGGCGTCGAGGTCCTGTCGCCCCTCAAGAACGGCATGAGTGAGCGGGGCGCGGCGGGGACACGGGAAAAATTTGGGATCGAGGGGACTGCGGGGAACACAGGGACAGGAGGGGTGGCACGGGGACGTTGGGGGACACAGGGAGGATTTTGGGGGGACACCCCCGTGGCCGTCTCAGGGGTCACGCGGTGTCACCCACACCCACTTGTCCCTGTCCCAGTCGAGGACTGGGAGTGTTTCCAGGCCATCCTGGACCACACCTACGGCAAACACGTCAAGTCGGAGCCGGGGCTGCACCCGGTGCTCATGTCCGAGGCTCCGGTAGGTGCCAGCCCCGGGGTGGGACCGGGTGGGTCCCCTCGGTGTCCCCCCCCACCCCGGGTGTCCCCAACGTGCCCTGTGCCGCAGTGGAACACCAGGGCCAAGCGGGAGAAGCTGACGGAGCTCATGTTCGAGCACTACAACATCCCAGCCTTCTTCCTCTGCAAGACGGCCGTGCTCACGGCGTATCCGCCCCGCTGCCACCCCCGGGGGTCGCCGGGGGGACCCCTCCCCATCCCCGGGGCTGTCGGGTGTGTCCGGGGGTGGGGTTGGGTGGGCGGTCAGCGGGTGTCCCCCTCCCCGTTGTGGCCCCTTGACCGGCACAGCTTCGCCAACGGCCGCAGCACGGGGCTGGTGCTGGACTCGGGGGCCACCCACACCACGGCCATCCCCGTGCACGACGGGTACATCCTGCAGCAAGGTGAGAGCGCACCTGGGACAGGTGAGAGCACAGCCGGGACAGGCGAGGGCTTGCCTGGGACAAGCGCGCACCTGTCCCAGGTGAGGAGTGGGCGGAGCCTCACGCCAGCCCCGCCCCGCAGGCATCGTGAAGTCGCCGCTGGCCGGGGATTTCATCTCCATGCAGTGCCGGGAGCTGTTCCAGGAGCTCAACATCGACATCGTGCCCCCCTACATGATCGCTGCCAAGGTGGGTGTGGCCAGGGAGCAGCCAATCAGAAGGCACAGAATCAGGGTGGGGCCGCCCTGATTATCCCTTAGCTCCGCCCCTTTTTAGACCACACCCCTACAGGGCCGTCCTCTCATTTGGCCCCACCTCCTTGGTGACATCACTCTTAGACGCCTCTTACCCCAGCCTGGTGAGGCTCCACCCCTTTCATTTAACCACGCCCCTTGGGTGCTGGCCACGCCCCCACGCCCACTCCCCTTACAGGAGCCAGTGCGGGAAGGGGCCCCCCCGAGCTGGAAGAAGAAGGAGAAGCTGCCCCAGGTGTCCAAATCCTGGCACAACTTCACCTGCAACGTGAGTAGGGGGGATTTTGGGGGCCCCCGAGGGGGCTTTTTGGGGTCCCTGACTCCCTCTTTGGGGTCCCTGTCGCCCAGGAGGTGATCCAGGACTTCCAGGCCTCAGTGCTGCAGGTCTCGGACTCCCCCTACGACGAGCAGTGAGTGCTGGGGTTCTGGGGGGGATTTTGGGGGGTGGAGGACCCCAAAACCCGCTGGTTTCCCCCCAGGGTGGCGGCGCAGATGCCGACGGTTCACTATGAGATGCCCAACGGGTACAACACCGATTACGGGGCCGAGCGGCTCCGCATCCCTGAGGGGCTCTTTGACCCCTCCAACGTCAAGGTTTGGGGGTCTTGGTAGACTTGGGAGGGTCTCTGAGTGGGCTCAGGGGTTTTGGGGTCCTGGGGGTTTAGGGGACCCCCATCCCCTGAGTTCTGCATTCCTGAGAGCTCCGTGGCTCTTCCAGTGTCAAGGTTTAAGGATCCCCAGCGGGGTTTGGGGGTGTCTCAGTGGGTTTGGGGATTTCCAGAGGGAACAGGGAGGTCTGGAGGGGGGAAGTCCAGGCTTTTTGGGACCCCCTGACCCCCTCTTTCCTCAGGGCCTCTCGGGGAACACCATGCTGGGTGTGGGACACGTGGTCACCACCAGCATCGGGATGTGCGACATTGACATCCGGCCGGTGGGTCCTGGCCCTGGGGGGATCCTGGGGGGGGGGGAGTGGGGAGCAGCAGGGACACCCCAAATCCTGCTGGTCCCCTCCCCGTGTCCCTCCCACCACCAGGGCCTCTACGGCAGTGTCATTGTCACTGGGGGGAACACGCTGCTTCAGGGCTTCACCGACCGCCTGAACCGGGAGCTGGCACAGAAAACCCCCCCGGTGAGGGACCCCCGGCTTTGGGGGGGGGGGGGGGCTGAAGGAGACCCCCAAATCTTCCCCATGAGGGTCCCCAACAATTCGGGAGGGGGACAGGATGACACCCCAAACTGTCCCTGGGAGGGACCCCCTGAATTCGAGATGGGGAGCTGGAGGGTCCCAAACCCCTCTGAGGGACATCTGGGGGTGGGGGGGGACCCAGACTGGGACTCTGGGTGTCTCCCAGTTATCACCAGTCACTCCCAGTTGCCCGTGGTGTTTTTTCTCGGTCACCCTCAACGTCTCCCAGTGGCTCCCAGTTGCCACCGGGGGTTCCCAGCTGTGTTCCCAGTGATTCCCAGTGCTCCCAGTGAATCCCTTGTCTCCCAGAGCATGCGCCTGAAGCTCATTGCCAGCAACAGCACCATGGAGCGGCGCTTCAGCCCCTGGATCGGTGGCTCCATCCTGGCCTCACTCGTGAGTCCAGGGCTCCTTGGAGGGACAGGGGGGATCCCCCCACACGTGGGACCCCCCCCCCCCCCCAAAAAAAAAAAAAACCCCTCCGAACACCTCAAATTCCCCGCAGGGCACCTTCCAGCAGATGTGGATCTCCAAGCAGGAGTACGAGGAGGGCGGGAAGCAGTGCGTGGAGCGCAAGTGCCCCTGAGGAGGGGTGGGGGGGGCTGTTTGAGCCCCCGAGTGGAGAGAAAAAGGGAAAAGAACCCATTAAACCCCCGCAAAAACCCACCTGAAAACCGGCTCTGAGGTGGCTGTGGGGCGCGGCGGCGCTGGGGATGAGCGCTTTGGGTGATTCCAGGCGGGAATTCTCCGATCCCGGCGCCTTTCGCCTCCGAGCGGAGCGCGGGCGGCACGTGGCGGCGAGGCGCACTGCGCAGGCGCGGCGGGGGGCGGGCGTGAGGCCCGAGGAGGGAACCGCGCGCTGTTCTCGCGAGAGCGGCGGAGCGCGCGCTCTCCGTTAACCGCACGAGAGGGGTGTGGGGGGGGGGAGAAAGAACCGGTGCGGTGACGTCACGAGGGGGGGAAACGGTGACGTGAGTAAAAGCGGCCGAGGGACGAGGAGACACCGCGCTGGAACGGGAAGGGGGGGGTGGAGGGGGAGAAGGCGCTGGCAGCGCGCACGCGCGGGCCCCGCACGGACTCCAACTACCGGCACCCTCCGCGCGAGCGGCGAGGCCCCCACGCAGGGCGGCCTCGCCCCGCCTGCTCCTCCTTCCCCGCATCCTCCTCCTCACCCCCCCCCATCCCCGCCGTTCCCCCCACCCCCCCCCCCCGAGCTCTCCGCTCAGGCGTTCGCCGCCGCCACCCCAAACTCCTCAGGCCCCCTCTCTCTCTCACTCTCTCCCTCCGCGCGCCGCCCGCCGCCATTGGCCGCCGCGCGCCGCGCACCCTCCCCTATTGGCCGAGCCGCCTCGCCCCGCCCTTCCCCGTGGGCGTGTCCCCTCTAGACCACGCCCCCTCGCCTATATAACCGCCGCCGGGCCGCCGCGGCGCTGCCATCGCGGGCGGGAGGCGGTGGGCGCAGGAGGCCCTGCGCGCGCGGCTTCCCCTTCCCCACCTCCCTCGGCGCATGCGCGGGGGCGGCGCGGCGCAGCGCGCAGGCGCGGGCCGGGCCGCCATGGCGGCGGCGCCTGAGGCCTTCCTGGTGCCGCCGCCGCCGCCGCCTCCTCCTCCCGCCGCCGCCGCCGCCGCCGCGCCCGCCCCGGGCCCCCCCGAGCCCTCGGAGCCCCCGCGGCCCCGCAATGGCCTCCGCACCGCGGGCGGCGGCGGCGGGAAGCGGCGCAGCAGCTGCGGGGCGAAGCAGCCGGCGTGGAAGCGGCGGCGCCGCGCGGCCTCGGAGTGCGGCCCGGTGCTGCCGTCGGAGTTCCTGCTCGGCGGCAACATCTTCGACCCGCTCAACCTCAACAGCCTGCTGGACGAGGAGGTGAGCCGGGCGCTGAACGCTCGCACGCCGCAATCGTCGCCGCTGCCGCAGCGCGGCCGCGACCCGGTGGAGATTTTGGTGCCGCGGGACATCACGGACCCGCTGAGCCTGAACGCGCCGGGCGAGGGGCTGCGCTTGGCCTCGCCGGCCAAGAGCGCGCGGCGCCGCCACCGGCACCGCGGGCAGCAGCGCGGAGCCAACGCCAACAACACCAACACCGGCGGCACCGGGCCCGGTGAGGAGCCCGGCCGGCCCGCCGAACCCTCCGCCGCTTCCACCGCCCCGCCGTGCCCCGCCGCCCTCCCCACTCCCGGGCGGCACCGCAAGCGCCGACGGACTTGCAGCAAATCCGAGGGGCCTCGCCCGCCTCCGCCTGCGGCCGCCGAGAAGCCGAAACCCGCCGGGAAAGCGGCGCAGCGGCCGCGGCATCAGGTGCGCAAGTTCCAGTACGGGAATTACTGCAAATACTACGGGTACCGCAACCCGGACGTGGAGGACGCGAGGCTGCGGGTGCTGCGGCCCGAGTGGTTCGCGGGGAAGGAGGTGCTGGACGTGGGGTGCAACGTGGGGCACCTCACGCTGAGCATCGCCAAGCGCTGGGCGCCCGCCAGGGTCGTGGGGTTGGACATTGACGGGCGGCTGATCCGCTCGGCCCGGCAGAACATCCGCCACTACCTGTCCGAGGGGCTGGGGGCGGACGGAGACGCCGCGGGGGGAGCCAGGAAAGGTTTCCCCGCCGCGCTCTTGGCCAGCCGGGGTCCCATCGCTGCCCCGCAGCTGCCGCCCGACGGGCCCGGGGCCGCCGATTTCCCGCACAACGTCGTGTTCGTCACGGTGAGTGAGAGGGAGGGATTTGGGGAGGGGTTTGGGGGAGTGAGGAGCGGGAACCGGGAGTTGGGATGGGTTCTGGAAGGTGTCGGTGCTCGGATGGAGTTTTAGGAAGGTCTCCTGTGGGCTTTGGGGGGGTCTCGGTGGGTTTAAGGGGGTGAAAGAGGAAAATTGGGGGGTTGCAGGCTGCGGTGGGTGCAAGGGAGGCTGGAGTGGGGTTTTGGGGGGTCTCGGTGGGATTTAGGGGGTGAAAGAGGGGAAATTGGGGGGTTGGAGGTTGCGGTGGGTGCAAGGGAGGCTGGAGTGGGGTTTTGGGGGGGTCTCGGTGGGATTTAGGGGGTGAAAGAGGGAAATTGGGGGGTTGGAGGTTGCGGTGGGTGCAAGGGAGGCTGGAGTGGGGTTTTGGGGGGCTCTCGGTGGGTTTTAGGGGGTGATAAGTGTGTGGGGGGGTTTGGAGGGGACCTGAGATGAGTTTTGGAAGGGTTTAGCTGGTCTGAGAGAGATTGGAAAGAGTTTTAAGTGGATCTGAGATTGGCTGAGGCTTTGGGTGGTCTCGGTCGGTAACGGGGCGGGCTCGGGGGTCTCGGTGAGCCTGGGGGCGGCCCTAGGTGGCTTCGTGGGGTGACAATGGCGCAGGGGAGATTTCGGGGGGTCTCGGGTGAGTTCCGGGGGGGCCGTAGCGGGTCGAGGGGGCTCACCAGGCGGTCGGATCGCTGCGGGACCCCCCAATTCCATCCTGGGGCAGCTCCGGGGCTCAGCCGACCCCCCCAAACCCCCGCGTGAGGAGCTCAGCTCGTCCCCCTGCACCCCCTGAAGCTCTCTCGGGGGGTCTCCCCAATATCCTCACCCCCTCTGGGGGGCTCAACCGTGTGCCCCCCGGCAGGGGAACTACGTGCCGGAGCGGGAGGAGGCGGTGGGCGCCCAGCGCCCCGAGTTCGACGTGGTGCTGCTGCTGTCCCTCACCAAATGGGTGCAGCTCAACTGGGGTGACGAGGGGCTCAAGCGGCTCTTCCGGAGGGCGTTCCGGCACCTGCGGCCCGGCGGGATCCTGCTGCTCGAGCCGCAGCCCTGGGAGTCCTACCGCAAGCGCAAGGGGCTCACCGTGAGTCTGGGGGGGCTTTGGGGAGGGTTTGGGGGGGGGTCCTGTGCCTGGAGCCGCGGTCCGGGAGTTGTATTGCAAATGTAGGGGGCTCGTGGTGAGGATTGGGGGGGTTATGAAGGGGTACGGGGGAGTATTGGGGGGTTATGAAGATGTCTGGGGGGGTATTGGGGGGTTATGAAGGGGTACGGGGGAGTATTGGGGGGTTATGAAGGGGTCTGGGGGGATATTGGGGGGTTATGAAGATGTCTGGGGCGGTATTGGGGGGTTATAAAGGGGTCTCTGGGGGGTTATAAAGGGGTTTGGGAGGTTATGAAGGCGTCTGGGGGGTATTGGGGGGATTACAAAGGGGTCTGGGGGGGTAACGGGGTTACGAAGGGGTCTGGGGGGTTACAAAGGGGTCTGGGTTTATAAAGGGGTCTGGGGTGTTACAAAGGGGTCTCTGGGGGTTTATAAAGGGGTCTGGGGGTTATAAAGGGGTCTGTGGGTTTATAAAGGGGTCTGAGGGGTTATAAATGGGTGTAGGGGGTTACAAAGGGGTCTGGGGGGTTATAAATGGGTGTAGGGGGTTACAAAGGGGTCTGGGGGGTTATAAAGGGGTCTGTGGTTATAAAGGGTCTAGGGGGTTATAAATGGTGTAGGGGGTTATAAAGGGGGATCCTCCGGGGGCTCTCGATTGGGTTTGGCCGCTCAGTGCTGTGCGAGGGGGTTTCAGGGAGTCTCGGGTGGGTTTTGGGGGGTTCCTCGGGGGGGATCTCCGGGTTCTGGGGGGGCTCCCGGGGCTGATCCCCCTCCGTTCCCAGGAGACCACGTACCGGAACTACCAGCGGGTGCGGCTGCGGCCCGAGCAGTTCCCCGCCTACCTGACCTCCCCCGAGGTGGGCTTCGAGCGCTTCGAGCTCCTGGGGACCCCCCAGCACAGCTCCAAAGGTAGGGGGGCTCCCACAGCTGCGCAGGACCCCCAATCCCCACGCGGGGTTGATGGGGAAGATCCTGGAGGGGTCGGGGGGGGGACACCCCAACCTGGGGGTTCGGGGAGAATTTGGAGGGGTTGGGAATGGGGGAATCGCCTCGGATTTGGGGCTGGGGGTGTCTGGGGGTGTGGTGGGTGGGTTGGAAGCTCAGAGCCCCCCTCACCCCCACCCTCCTTTCTGCCCCCCCAGGCTTCCAGCGGCCGATTTATCTCTTCCACAAGGGACGAGGTGACGCCCCCTGAGCCCCCACCCGAGCTCCCCCCTGGTCTGGGGAGACCCTGACGCTCCCGGGGGGGCTCTGTGTGTGTGTGTGTGTGGGGGGGGGGGTGTGGTCGCTCCCCACCCCCCACCTGATGCCAAACGGGGGAGGGGCTCTGTTTGACCCCCCCCCTCCCCCCAATTTTTTGGGGTATTTCCTCCCCCCCCCCCCCCGGCGTTTGCCGTGGTTTGCTCCGTACGAGGGGGGGGCCCCGGAATAAAGGAGGTGATTGGTCAGCGGTGGGGGGGTCGTTATTTTTTGGGGGGGGGTCACACACCCCATCCAAACTGACAATTTATTTTATTTTTGGGGGGGCATTTGGGGTGTCAAGGAGCCCCCCACTGCTGCAGCTTCTGGAACATGGCGAAGGCGGCTCGGGGGGGGCGCGGCAGAGCCTGGGGGGGCTCTGGGGGGGCGTGGGGGGGCAGCCAGGGCCCCCCCATCCCTCCCCCAGCACCCCCGGCCAGCACCTCCAGCTGCGGCCCGGGTACCTGGGGAGGGACAGAGCAACAAGGTGAGGGTCCCGTCAGCACCTGGGGGGGCGCAGGGCGGGATTTGGGGTGGGGGTCTCACCTGCGGGGCTGGAGCGGGGGGGGCGGGCAGGACCCCCCTGCGCGGCCCCGGCGGGGGGGGCACGGCCAGGCTGACCAAGCCCCGGAAAAGGCGCTGGGTTTGCGGCACGTTCATGGCTAAAAACCGAGGGGATTTCGGTGAAAACCGGGAAAATGAGGGGGTGGGATTAGGAGCGAGCCCCCCGCCCCAAACCCACCTGCGGCCGCCGCCTCGCCCAGCGCGCTGCGAGCCGCGAACGAGCGGCCCAGGAGCGCGGCCGCCGCCCGGGGGGCGTCGAACGGCTCGGGGGGCGAGGCCCCGGGACCCCCGGCCCGGCTGCTGTGCAGGGTGGGGGTCGCCAGAGCGAGGATCCCCCCCCATCATCTTCATCCTCCTCTTCCTCGGGCTGGATGGCGGGGCCGGGCGCGAAACGCACCTGGCGGGAGGAGAAGAGCGGCGGTCACGGCAGCGAACCGGCCGCGGTTTGGGGAGGGGGGGGGGGGGGTGTCTCACTGCCCCTCAGGGGTTCTTGAGGGTCTCCGGCCCCCCCACACACCTGCCGGTTGCCCCCCCCGCGCCCCCCCCGCCTCAGGATCCCCCCGGGCGGCGGCGGCGGCACCGGGAGCGCGCGCGGCCTCATGGCGGCGGAAGACACGCCCCTTTTCCGCCGGTAACCACGCCCTTTTCCGCCGCTAGCCACGCCCTCATAGCGCTGACCTTCCCAACATGGCGCCCCGGCTCTGCCCCGGGTTCCGCGGGTTCGAGTCCCGCTTCGGCCGGAGCCGCTCCCGCCCTTCAGCAATCCCAAATTCACTCGTTTTTCCCCCAGAATGAACATGGCCCCTCCCCCCGTGCTGTAAAAATCGCGGGTTTATTTAAAAAAAAGGCCCCAAATCGCGCGGGAAGGGCGGGAGAGCTCCGCGGCGCTCCATCCCTCCCTCCCCAATGAAGCAGCAGCGGTGCAGCCAGCGTGGGCTCCTACCCGCCCCCCTGAGCAGCTCCTGCCGACCCCCCGAGCTCAGGGCGGCGCGGGGGGTGGCCCGGGGGGCTGCAGGGACGGCAGGCGGGCGAGCTGCAGGGGCGTGGCGAGTGCCCGGAGCAGGCGGTTCTCCCTTTCCAGCGCCGCACGCCGCTCGCTCAGCTCCCGAATCTGCTCCCGTAGCGCCTCCACCTCCTCCCGCACCGCCAGCAACAGGTGGGACTTCACCAGGTCCTGCAGGGAGAAGGGGTCAGGGTCCCCCCAGAGCCCCTCCAGCTGGCACCCACATCCCGCAGCCCCTCGTACTGCCCGGTTGCGACCCAAAGCCCCCCCCCGGCACCTCCATTCCAGCACCCAAAGCTCCCCCATCCAGGTCCTGCAGCCGCCCGCCCTTGGCACCCAGAGCCCCCCGGGGTCCCCCCGGTCTCACCATGGCCCTCTCAATCTTGTTGTCGATGGCGGTGACGCCGCTCCCGGTGCTGGGGTGGAGAGGGACAAGGACGGTGTTAGACGGAGAGATGGACGCCGCTCCTTCCCGATCCTGGACACCTCGGGAGGGGCAGGGGAACAGTTCCCCCCCACCCCCGCTCCCCCGTTTTCCTTCCTTTACCCATTTTTTTTTTTTTTTTTTTTTTTTTTTTTTTTTTTTGGGGGGTGGGGGGGTAACGCGCGCCCCTCCCTCTGCCCATGCCCCGCCCCCTGCCCGGAAGTCGCGCCTCCAGAAGTCCCGCCTTACCCCTCGTCCTCGCTCTCCTCGCCAGCCAATCCCAGGCGAGCGCTGAGCTCGGCCCCGCCCCCTGCGCGTGGCGAGGGGGGCTTGGGGGGCAGCGCCTGTAAACAAAGCGGGGTTGGGGGGGTCGGGGGCGTGGCCACAACGACCACGCCCACATGAGGCCACGCCCCATGAGGCACCGCCCCCTCACCTGCTGGACGAGCTGCGCGAAGGCCCCGAGCGACCGGGGCTGGTGGGGGGCGGGGACGGCTCGGGGGGCGTCCAGCGACACCGGGACCCTCCCCCCGCCAACGCCGCCGCCGCCGCCGCCGCCTGCCCGCGGTGACGCGTCCCGCTCGTAGAAATCGCGGCACAGCCACCGGCCCCGCCGCAGCACCTCCCCCGGAGACAGTAAGCGGACAAGGCGGAACCGGGACCCGCTGGGGCTACCGGAGGAGGAAGACGAAGGACCGGTCGCGGCGCCGGAGGCATCGCCGGGCTCGTTCGCGCTGCCGCCGCGGACGCTGGTGATGGCGAAGCCGCTTTTCTTGCGGCTCATGGGGGCGGCGGCGGCGGGAGGAGGAGGAGGAGGAACATGGCGGGGCCGGCCCGGAGCCGTCACCGGCGGCGGCAGGACCCGGAAGTGGGAACCGGAAGTGCTGCTGCGTTTTAAGGCGTGTCCGGGCACCCTGACCCCGCCCTCCGCCGCGGGGAAAGCCCCGCCCCCTCAGCGCCGTGACTGCGCGGGTCCTCCCCGCCGCCAGGGGGCGGCAGCGGCGGCGCGGCGCGTCCCGGACGCTGCGTCAGCGCCAATGGAGCGGCGCGAGCGGGAGGCGGGAGCGGCCGGTGAGGGAGGAGGGGAGGGATGGGGGTGGGCCCGGTGCCCCTCCCGCGCCCGGTGACCACCCGCTGCCCCTCCCCCGCAGGCCGCTAGACCCCCCCCCGCCATGGGCCAACGCCCCCCGTGAGCCCCCGGCTCGGGCCCGGCCGTGCTGGCGGCGGTGGGGGGGGGGGTGCGGCGCAGGATTCCCCCCCCCCCCAACCCTGGGACCCCCCGAGAGAGCGACAGGTAAGGAGGGGGCGGGGCGGGAGGAGGCCGAGAGCTTCGGGGGGCACAGAGCGGCCCGGGGTCTGGGTGGGGTGGGGGAGAGACCCCCGCATCCCGAGGGGTGGGGTGGGGGGTGGTGATGGGGGGCACCCCGGGATCGGGGATAATTTGAGCGTTCGGGTGGGCAGGGGTTGTCTGGGGGTGCTGGGCAGACCGGGCGGCTTTGGGGAATCCCTGGCGTCGGCGCGAGCGGGGCCAGCCGGGTGTCCAGCGGCGTTCGGGTGGGTTTGGGGACACCCCGGCGTCACCGCGGAGGGGGTCCGGGTGCGGTCGGGGAACCCGGCAGGCGTGGGGGGACATGGGGACCCCGGCAGCCCTGAAGGTGGAGGGAAGGGCAGAGGGGACCCAGACTCCGGGTGGGGAGGGGGTTCCTGGTGGGGGGGGGCGGCACTGAGGTGTCTGGGGAGGGCGAGCATTGGGACCTAACGTCCAGGCGGGGGGCTGGGGGTTCGGGGGTCGCGGTAAGCAGGCGCATGTGGAGCTCCGGGAGGGGCGGGGTGCGTCTGCAGACACGGGGTGCGGGTGGGTCTCGGAATTGGGGGGGGGGGGGGGGGGGGGCCCCCGGTGCGGGGGGGGCGGGGCCTGAAGGCACCGCCCCCAGCCATGAGCGCCCCCCCGCGGTCGGAACTCGCCGCCGCCGCCGCCGCCCTGCTGCGCCTGGGGGAGGAGCGCCCCCCCGCGGCCGCCATGAACCTGCTGCAGCGCAAGGGCCGCCCCGAGTGGCGCCCCCGCGAGGAGGAGCCGCGCAAGGGGTGAGGAGGGGGCGCTGGGGACCCCCAGGGCACCGCCGCGCAGGGACATAGAAACAGCCCCCCAAAGACTGCCCCGGGGGGAAAGCGGTGCCCCTGGGAGCACCCTAAGGGGACACTGGGAGCTTCAGGACCACTCTGAGGGGATGCTGGGATCCCTCAGGCTCACCCTGGGAGGTCAGCCAACCCCTGGGAATTCTCCTGGCAGGACCCAAAGAGCCCCGTCTTCTCATCCTGGAGGAACCTTTGGCCCTGCCCAGTGCCCCCCTGCGCTCCTGGGCTTGACCCCAAAACCCACAGCCCACCTTCAGCACCCCCAAAGATGGGGACCCCACTTTCCCCCTGTACCCCTGTGCCTCTGCAGCACAGGAGCAAAAGCCCCGAGAATCTCTGAGGGGTTCGGTGCATCCCCAGAGATTTCGGGGTCACCCTGACTCCCCGTGTCACCTCCGCAGGGTGCCCAAGGCACGGGAGGGGGGTCCCTGCGGCGCCCGTTGCGTGTGGGGTTCCTGACGCTGCCGGCGCCGCAGGAACGCGGCCCCCGGCCCTGTGCCCCCGGCATGGCCCCCCGCTCCCTGTCCTGCCACGCCGTGGGGCTCCCCGACTCGGGAGTGCCCCTGCGCCCCCCCGGGCCCCGCACTGGGCCCCCCGAGGGCCGGGGTCTTGAGGCACCCCCGGCCAAGAGAGGCGGTGAGTGGAACTGGCAGCGTCTGGAGAATGCTCGGGGCGGGGGTCGTGGAGGAGCTGGGGGCAAGCGAACGGGCTCAGGGCCGGTGGGGTGGCAGCGCGGGGCACAGGGCGTCTCGGGGAGCAGGGAGGGGTGCCGGGGAGGTTTTTAGGGTGGCAGGGAGTGGAAACGAATTCAGGAGGCACGGGAGGCATCCCAGCCGCTGATACCCTTCTTTTCCCCAGGCACCCCCCGGGGGGGCTGCGTGCGGCAAACGCCCCCGCTGAAGCCGTCGCGCAGCCCCCAGACCCGGCTGTCAGCCGGGGCCCCCCCAGCCCCCCTGGCCGAGCAGGGGGAGGTGGAGGAGCCCGTGTACATCGAGATGGTGGGGGATGCTCGGGGGGTCCCGGGGGGGATGCCCGGCGGGGGGGGCCGGGGGGAGGCCCCGCCCAACCGGCCGAGGAGCCCGAGGCCATTTACGAGGAGATGAGCTGCCCCCTGCCCGCGGGGGAGGGGGCAGGACACGCCCCTTTCCCGGGACACGCCCCTTTCCACGGACACGCCCCTCACCCGGCCCACGCCCCTTTCAGCGGGCCCGTGCTGCACTCTGGCCACGCCCCCTACGCCGGTCACGCCCCCTTTCCCGGCCACGCCACTCACACCGGCCGCGCCCCTTTCATTGGCCACGCCCCTTTCTCCGGCCCTGCCCCCATCCCCCCGCCTTTCCCCAACCTGCTGCCGCCCCGCCCCCCGCCGCTGGCCCCGCCCCCGGAGGGCGCCTCGCGCCTGCCCCTCCCCTCGCGCCGCGAGGCCCCGCCCCCCGCGCGCGCGCGCAGCCACTCCACGCCCCTCCCCCCGCACCACGCGCCGCCGGCGGGGGCGGGGCCGGGGCCGGGGCGCGAGCGCGGGGGGGCGGGGCTGGGACCGCTGCCCGCCCCGCCTTCCGTCGAAGCCCCGCCCCCCGGGAAGCGCCCGCCCGCCTACGAGAGCCTGCGCGGGGGCGTGGCCTCGACCGGCCCCTCCCTCTCCCGCGAGGAGGACACGCCCTTTCGCCGAGGGGGCGGAGCCTCCGCCCGCCGCGGGAAGGAGAGCGAGAGTAAGCGACCCCCGGGGGGTGGGCGGGGCTTTTACCGGCCGGGCCACGCCCCGTGGGCCGGGCTGACACGGCCCCTTCCCCCCCCCCCCCGTTTTGCAGAGGCGTCGGAGCCCCCCCGGGAGGAGCGGGGGGGGCCGGGGGCCGTTCCCCCCCCTTCGGGGATCCCCGTTCGGGCCGAGGGGCCCCGGGGGCGGCCGGGACCCCCGGTGCCCTGCCAGACCTTCCCCGCCTGCGGGAGAGCCTCGGGTACGTGCGGGGGCATTGCGGGGGCTTTGGGGGGCAGGTGGGGGGCACGGGGGATACTGTGAGGGGGGCGTCATGCAGAGCGACACGGGGGCACCGGGGCCGAGCCTCTGTCCTGCTGCGGGGGTGACACCGGGGGGTGACACCCACTCCTCCTGACGCCCCCCCTCCCCACTCCCAGAGCTCCCGGGGGTCCCCGCCTGGGCCGCTCCGCTTCCACCTCGGGCGTCCGTCAGGCCGGGGCCCCCCCGTTCCCACGAGGGCCCCCCTCGTCGCGCCCCCTCTCCGGCGGGGTCCCCGGCGGGGGCTTCCCCGCCGCCCCCCGGCCCCGGGACGGGCAGCTGCAGGAGGTGATCGATCGGAAACGCTGCGTCTGCACCGAGATCAAGGCGCGGGGGGGGCGGGGGGGGGGGGGGCTGTGCAAGCAGGACAGCCTGCCCCCCCTGCCCGCCCCCCCCGCCTGGAAAGGGGGGGTCGCTCCCGAGGGTCGCCCCCCTCCACCCCCGCCGCCCCCCGGCACGCCCCCGGCCCGCCGGCCCCACGCCGTGCTCTGGGACACCGCGATCTGACCCCTCCGGGGTGCCTGGAGCACCCCGCATCCTGCCCCTGAGACTTGGGGGGGGGGGGGGGTCCCCGGAATTATGGGGGGGGCTCCTAAGGATAAAAGTGGGGGGGGTCCTAAAGTGGGGAGGGGGGTCGACACGGCTGGGCCGGGTTGGGGAGAAATGGGGGTGGGTATTTATGGTATGTTGAGCCCTCTGGTAAATAGGGGGAGGGACACACTCCTAACACAAAAAAGGGGAGGATGGAGACCACCCCTCCCGGGGTAACAGGGAGGGACCCCCAAAAAACGGGGGGGGGTGGGGGGAACATCCCAAAAAGTGGGGCGAAATCAAGCCCCTCATTAAGGGGGATTAAACAGCGCCCCCCCCCCACTAAGGGGGTGTCGAGCCTCAATATCGGGGTACAGCTCCCCCTGTGTGACCTAAGGGGGTCCCTACAAAGGGGAGGGGGGATAGAGCTCCCCAGTACCGGGGGGTTCACCCCTCCCTGGGGGTGTCCAGCCCCCCCAAAGGGGAGGGTGCTGTAACTGCTTTGCAATGTATTTATGGGGGGGGTGGGGGTATTTATGGGGGTGCATCAAGCAGGGGCCGGGGAGGGGGTTCCACTCTGGGGGTCCGCAGTGCGGCCTGTGGGGGGTGGTGGGGACGTGGGGGGGGTGGGCGGGTGTTGTGTTGGAGGGGGGGGGGACCCCCAGTGCGGGGAGGGGGGTGTGAGATGGGAGGGTGGGGGGGGATCTCCTCTGGGATTTGGGGTGGGGGACCATGGAGGGGGGGCAAAGGGCCCCCCCAACCCTTTCCTGGGACTCCCCCCAGGCCCTCTGTGCCTCATCCTCCCCCCCCCAGACCCCCGTTACCAGAATTGCCTTCGTCCCCGCGGGGTCCGGGGGGGCCCCAATCTGGGGGGGGGGGCGTGGGGACGGGGGGGGTTTTGTAACGTGGTTCTGTGCACTATTAAAGAGAGATGCAGCTGGAAACGCTTGTGGTGGGGGGGAATGCCTCAAAAACGCGAGTGGAGCCCCCCTAAACCCCCTCAGAGCGGGATAATAGGGAATTTGGGAGAAAAATGACCCCAAATGGGCTGGGGGGGAAGAGGTAATAGTAGTGGATTTGTGGGGAAATGACCTAAAACGAAGGGGAATAATAGTGAGTTTGTAGGAAACCGACTCAGAAGAAGGAGGGGGCTGATTATAGCGATTTTGTGAAAAAAAAATTACAAAAAAGGGATGGAAGAGTAGAAATACTAGTGAAGTTTGGAGGGGAACGACTCAAAGTGAAGGGGATAATAGGAATTGTTGGGTGAAAAACACGCAAATCGAAAGGAATAAGAAGGAATTTATAGGAAAATAATCCAAACGAGGGAGCCTTCACCTCGGTTTTAGATATAAAACCCTCACCCAAGGGAATTAGTAATGGGGGGAAAGACCCCGAGTGACCGAAAGACCCAGGTCTTCTCGTGTTGTGGGGGAGAGGAGCAATAATAGAGACTTCTGGGGAGAAAAATCACCGTAAAAGAGAATTTTTTCCCCCGTGTCCGTGAGGAGGTCGAGGTGGGGGGGGCGCGGCGCTGAGGGGATGAAAAGGACGGGAAGAGCCCAGGGCTCGGAGACCCGCAGAGCCCCATCCCTCCCGGCGTAAGGAGGCGGAACAACCTTACTGGTGCTGTCGGACGCTGATTTTTTCCCCGAAATTTCCCCAAAATGCGGCGCCGGCCGCTGTGAGGGCCCTGAGGGCGGGGGGGGGGGGCGCGCTGAGGGCACGGACAGCGCCGGACGCCAGGGGGCGCTGCCGGCGGCGCGCAGCCAATCAGCGGCCGCGCCGGAGAAAGGGGCGGGGCCGGCGGGAGCGGGAAGATGGCGGCGGGCAGCGGCGGCGGCGGCACCGGGCCCGGCGGAGCCCCCGGGTCTCGGAGGGGCAGCGCCGGCCGGGACGCGGAGGCGGAGGTTTGGTGCCGGCGGGTGCGGGAGCTGGTGAGCGCGGTTCCAGCCAACCGGCTCTGCTTCGAGTGCGGCCAGCGCGGCGTCACCTACGTGGATATCAGCGTGGGCAGCCTCGTGTGCACCGGCTGCTCGGGGGCGCTGTAAGAGGGGCGGGGCCTGGGGAGAGGGGGCGTGGGTAATTAACGAGGAGTGGGCGTGGTTTGTAGCGAAAGTGGGCGGGGCCGCGCCGAGCCAAGCGGGCGTTGATTTGCTGCAGCCGGTGGAGGCGGGGCTTAGTGGGAGGGGGCGTGGCCGAGGCACGTGGCTGCACATGCTGCGGTGGCGGTCGGCGTTTTGGGGAGAAAAAGCTGAATTTTGGGTGTTTATGGACCCCCGAATCCCTACCCAGGCGGGGACTGAACCCCCCCCACCGTGTCAAGTCCATCTCCATGACGACGTTCACCGAGGCCGAGGTGCTGTTCCTGCAGGCGCACGGGAATGAGGTAAGGGAGGGACTGTGGGGGTCGTGCCCTCTCCACCCCACCCTCCCCACCACATTCCCTTGTCCCATCCCCAATTCCCCCCCCGAGGCCTGCAGGCGGGTCTGGCTCGGCACCTTCGATCCCGGACTTCACTGCTCCCCGACTCCCGTGACCCCCAGAAGGTGAAGGAGTTCCTGCAGGAGAAATACGAGAAGAAACGATGGTACGGGAGGCGCTGGGGCACGTTTGTGGTGGGCGGAACAGGTAGCGAGGACCCCTCAGTCAATATTTTGCTGTCCTGCGGCAGGTACGTGGCACCAGAACAAGTGAAGCCCCCCCAAAGCACGGCAGCCGAGCCCGGGCCCCCCAGCTCCTCCATGGGGACACAGGGACACTGGTGCAGGTGAGGCTGGGACACTTCTGGGGGTGCCCCGGGGGGAACGCCACCCCCTGACCTCGCGGTGCCCCCCAGCCCCGCGCAGCTGCCCGAAAGGCGAGCACCGACCTCCTGGCTGACATCGGGGGCGACCCCTTCGCCGGCCCGGCCCCAGGACCCCCCTTCGCTGCTTTCCCTGGTGAGCTCGTGGGGCTCAGAGGGACACAGGGGTGCTCCGGGAGGGGTGGGTCTCAGAGCACGGGGGTCTCTTGGGGACCTGGTGGCCAGCTCTGAGTGACCCCAGCCCCCTCGTCAGCCCCAGCCCCAGCCCGGTCTGCCTTCCCCAGTTTCAATGCCTTTGGAACCAGCCCTGGAGCGCCAGCGTTTGGGGGAGCTGTGCCCCCCTTCCACATCCCACCCACCACCACAGGTACCCTGAGACCCCCACCCAGGGCTCTTGGCAGAGGGCTCGGGGTCCTCCTGTCACCCTGTGGGGGATTAGGGAGGGGTTTGGTGGCCCCCATACGTTTGGGATGCCTGGGATTAATGGGCAAGGGGAAGTTGGGGGTCTCCCCATTCCTTGTGGGGTTCTGGGGAAGGGGCTTAGGATCCCACCACCGCTCCATGGTAGGTGTGGGGCTGGTGGGGAAGGATTTGATGACAGCCTGAGAGGCCTGGAATTTCTGGGGAGGGGGGAGGGAGTCCCCCCATCTCATTGTGGGGGCTGGGGAAGGTGTTTTGGAGACTCTGTTACTCCCGGGGGTCCCAGGAGTTTTTGGGAACCCCACCATTGTTTCTCCCTCGAACCTGCAGGAGGTGTGGCCGCACAGGGTGTGGCCACTCCTGTCCCGCCCACAGGAGGAGGAGTTTCTGGCAGGTACCGCTCCCCCCACCTTGCCAGGAGTGCAGGGCCTGACCCTTCCCCCCTCACAGCTCCCCCTCCTCTCTGCAGCCTCTTCGGAACCCTCCGCGACCCCCCAGCACTGCCCCACGGGGGTAAGTCGGGGTTCACCCCCTCTTTGGGCCCCTAAAGGTGAGGAGGGGGCCCAGGGGTGACACCTGCGCCCCCTCCTCAGGCTACACCAACCCCTTCATGGCCCCGGTGGCCCCCAGACCCTCCACCAACCCCTTCCAGAGCAGCGGCCCCGGTGAGTGAGACCCCCGACCCTCCCCTTCCCCAGCCAGGGTGGGATTGGGGGGTCGCGGGGGGGGCCCCAATTCTGTGTCCCCTCTTTCAGGAGCTGCTCTCACCTCACCCCCGGTTCCTGGGGGGTTCCCCAGCCCCTTCCAGGCTGACGGTAAGAGCCGGGGGGACAGCAGGGGGGGTTAAACATCGGGCTCCCACCCCTCTACCGACCCCTCCCCATTTCCCCCCAACAGGGTCGCCTTTCGCTGGGTTCAACGTTGCCAAAGCTTCCACCAACCCCTTCGTGGTGAGGAGGGGGGCTGGGGAAGAGTGGGGGGGTTCCTGAACCCCCCCCTTTCTCTGCTGCTGACCCCCCCTGTGCCCCCCCAGACGCTCCCGACCCCGACGGCGCCGTTCGGCACCGGGCACCGGGCCACCAACCCCTTCCTATGACCGCTGCTGCTGGGGGCGGCTCGGCCCTGGCCTCACAGCCCGCCGGTTCTACAGGCTCCGCCGGGACCAGGTTTTATTTTTGTTGCGAGAGATTTATCGCGATATCTAATATATTATATTCGATACAAACGCCTTCGGTCTCGGTCCCTCGCTCGAGGCTCCCTCTGCCCTCACTAAAGATGGCGGCCCCGGAAGGGGGTGTGTGTGTGTGTTTCCCCTCAGCGATTCGCCCTCAGTAAAGATGGCGCCACCATAGGCCCCTACCCGCCCTTAGCCAAGATGGCAGCCGGGGCGTCACCGCTGAGGGCGCGGCCATGGCGGCCTGCCCTCAACAAAGATGGCGCCGATAGGGGGGGGGGGAAATGGGAGGCTAAGGAGGGTTCTAGAGGGGGATAAGGGGGGTCCTGGGGGGACTAAGGGTGGTCCTGGGGGGCTAAGGGGGGTCCTGGGGAGCTAGGGGGGTCCTGGGGGCTAAGGGGGGTCCGGAGCAGCTAAGGGGGTCCTGGGGGGATAAGGGGGGTCCTGGGGGGGCTAAGGGGGTCCTGGGAGGGGATAAGGGGGTCCTGGGGGGTCCTGGGGGGGATAAGGGGGGTCCTGGGGGGGGGGGGATAAGGGGGTCCTGTGGCGGCTAAGGGGGGTTCTGGGGGGCTAAGGGGGGTCCGGAGCAGCTAAGGGGGTCCTGGGGTGGCTAAGGGGGTCCTGGGGGGATAAGGGGGGTCCTGGGGGGCTAAGGGGGGTCCTGGTGGGGCTAAGGGGGTCCTAGGGGGGGCTAAGGGGGGTCCTGGGGGATCCTGGGGGGATAAGGGGGTCCTGGGGGGGCTAAGGGGGGTCCTGGGGGGTCCTGGGGGGGCTAAGGGGGTCCTGGGGGGGATAAGGGGGTCCTGGGGGGGTAAGGGGGTCTGGGATAAGGGGGTCCTGGGGGGGCACCCCCGCCCCCCCCGCGGGGCTCGGGCCGGGCTCGGGTCCTGCAGCACCTGCTGGGGAAGGGGGCAGTTAGCGGGGGTCGCTTTGGGGAGGGGGTTTCTGGGGCAGGATAGCGCAGCTGCGGCGGGGGCGCCCCGTTTTGGGCACAGAAAAGGCGAAAACGGACAAAAAGCCGAGCGGGGGCAGCAGGAGAGGGGCAGGACTGAACCCCCCCCCCCCGCCCCATTTTGGTCGCGGCCGGTGCCCCTTGAGTCCCAAGGGGACAGGGCTGTACCAAGTGTAATTTTGAGGGGGCGACAGCCGTACTTAGAAACAAAATCATTACCGTAATAATTAGAGTTAACAACGACATAATTAGGTAAATATAATATTTTTAATAATAATTAATTACAATAAATTTTGGTCATCAGTGTTTTAACATCCTTTCATCATAATTAAGTTACAATTTATTATAATTATTAGCTTATTACGCTCACAGTCCTGTATAACTCATTATAATAACGACAGCTCATTAGAATAACAAACCCCATCATAATAACTCCTCGTAATTAATTATAACAGGAATAATAATTAAGATCACACCCCCAAGGGGGGGGGGCAAAAAGGGGGTTCAGCCCCTCCCCCTTCCCTGCCTCAGTTTCCCCAGCGTTAAGGCACAAGACAAAGGGGGGGGGGGGGGAAGGTGCAGAGGGGGGACCCCCACCCGGGGGAGGTTCCCCAGGGTTTGGGGGGGTCTCCCCAGGGTTTGGGGGGGTCTCCCCAGGGTTTGGGGGTCCCTCAGCAGCCAAAGAGCGCGCGGTGGGCAGCGACGAGCAGCGCCATGAGGAGCCCGTAGAAGAGCGAAGAGCAGCCCGGGCGGGGGGCGCCGGGCAGGTGGGGGCTTCACCTGGGGGGGACCCCTGGATCAGACATTGGGGGGGCACAGGGACCCCCCCAGGAATGAAACCCACCCCAAATGGTACCTCGGGCGGCAGGGCGAGGCTGCGGCGTCCGGTGGGTGCTGGGGAGGCTCTGGGGGGGAAAAGGGGGCTCAGGGTGGGGGTCTCAGGGTTGGGGAGGGCTCAGGGTGGGGGGCTCTGGTTGGGGGGGCTCAGGGTGGGGGGGGCAAAAGGGGGTTCAGGGTTGGGGGGCTCAGGGTTGGGGGGGTATGGGGTCAGGGTTGGGGGGCTCAGGGTTGGGGGGCTCAGGGGGATTTCAGGGGTCGGGCAGGTTCGAGGCTTGGAGAAGTGGTTTGGGGGGAGTTTTGGGGTTCGGGGGATTTTTAGGGTTCGGGGGGTGTTTGGGGTTGGGGGGATGTTTTGGGGTTCGGGGGATGTTTTGAGGTTCAGGGGGTGTTTTGGGGTTCAGGGATGTTTTGGGTTCGGGGATGTTTTGAGGTTCGGGGGTGTTTTGGGGTTCGGGGGTGTTTTGGGGTTCGGGGGATGTTTTGAGGTTCAGGGGGTGTTTTGGGGTTCAGGGGGTGTTTTGGGTTCGGGGGATGTTTTGAGTTCGGGGGTGTTTTGGGTTGGGGTTCGGGGGGATGTTTTGGGTTCGGGGGGATGTTTTGGGTTCGGGGGGATGTTTTGGGGTTCGGGGGGATGTTTTGGGTTCGGGGGGTGGTTTTCGGGGTGTCCCACTCACAGCCCAGGGCCGCAGCCGGGCTGCCACCCGTCCCAGCAGCTCCGAGTCCCCCAACTCATCCGGGAGCCGCAGCTGCAGCAGCGCCTCGAGGCTCTGTCAGGGTGGGGGGCACGGCAGGGACCCCCCAGAACGTGTGAGGGTGAGCAGACCCCCGAATCACCACCACCCCCCGCAAAATAAACAAGGAAGGGGGGGTGTGGGCTTTACCTGGCGCACCTCAGCCATCAGGTCGGGGTCCAGGGCGGCTGTGGGGAGATGGGGGGCTCAAGGATTTGGGGGGCACGGGCAGGGGGGAGCAGCCAGGGCTGGCTCCTACCTGGTTCAGTGGCGTTGGGGTGCGGGGGCGTGGAGGGGGCGCCGGGGGCTCCCTCGGGCTCCTGCGGGAAGCAGGAGTCATTAGGGATTGCTGTTCACCCGGGCTGAGCAGGGGGAAAGGGGGGATTGAGACCCGCGTTAATTAGGAGTGAGCCTAATGAGGTCAGCCAGCTCCTCACCGGCGGCAGCATCTGCGGGGGTCTCTGGGTGGGCGTCCTGTGGGGGGTGAGAGCAGCTCTCGTCCCCTGTCCCACTCCCACCCCTGATCCCGACCCCAAATCCCCGATTGCCAAGCCCAGATCCATCACCCCAAACCCCCCGGTACCTGTCCCGGCTCCTCTCCCTCTCCATCCACACCTCCAGGTTCTTGGGGCGTCGCCGGGAAGGGGGGACCACCCTGTAGGGAGATGGGGTCAGAAGCCCCCAGACTCGTCCCTGAGCCCCCATAGCTCCCCTAGCCCCTCACCTGAGCCCCTCAGCGGGGCCACCTCTCGGGGTCTGGCTCTGCTGCTCCTGGGGGACAAAAAGGGGGGACCCAGGATTTGGGAGGAACCCCAAAACTGAAGAGGGGCATCAGAGAAAGCTGGGGGGTGACATCACCTCAGGCGAGGGCTCCTCCTCCAGCTGCTCCGGGTCGCTGTCACCAGCTGTGGGGACAAGAGGGGGGTGACAGGGAGGGTTCCCAGGGGGTCCCGGGGGGTTCCAGGGGGTCCCACTCCCCTCACCTGCCCCACTGCGCGTCTCCCTGTGCTGCCGGGACGGCTCCGAGGACTCATCCATGGACTGAAGCGGTGCCAAGGAGAGAGAGGAGGTTGGGGGGAACCCCTCGAATTTCCCCCGTGCCCCCCGAGACGCCCCCAAATCCCACCTCATTCCCCGACCAGCGCTTGCTGCCGCTGTCGACGCTGTGGAAGCCGGAGTCCAGCCCCCCCCGCTGCCGGAGGGGGCTCGGCTCGTCCGGGGGGCTGCGGGGGGGGCAAAGAGAGACCCTAGGAACCCCCGGGAGGGGACAGCGGGGTCGCCCCTCCTCGAGCCCCCCCGCTTTACCATGCTGGCGGAGGATGCGTGGCAGCCTCGGCTTCCAGGTACTTGAAGATGTGGACTTTGCCCTTCAGGCAGATCTAGGAGGGGGCACAGAGGAGGGGTCAAGTGGAGCTTTTAGGGGGGGTCGGGGGGATCCCCCGGAGCCCCCCTCACCTGGGCGGGAGGGAACTGGAGGGGATTGTTGTCCGCCAGCAGCATTTGGAGGTGCCGGAGCCGCCGGAAGCAGCGCGGAATCGCCACCACCCGATTGCAGGAGAAATCCAGCCGGACCAGGGGCAACTCGGAGAGCTCTGGCAGGGGATGACACACACACGAGAGAGGATCGACAGGACCCTCCCCAAAGAGGCGGGACCCCCGCAGGACCCTCACCCACCCTCGGGCAGCGCCGCCAGCTGATTCCGCCGCACGTTGAGATCCCGCAGCGCCCGCAGCTGCCGCAGCCCCGGCGGCAGCGCCCGCAGCCGGTTACAGCCCACGTCCTGCGGGGGCACAACGGGGCTCAGCGGGGGCACAGCCGGCCCCGCGGGGCTCGGTGCCGACCCCGGCTCTCTCACCAGCTGCCGCAGCGTGCGCAGCGCGCCCAGGTTCGGCGGCAGCTGCGCCAGGCGGTTGTTGCTGGCGTTGAGGACGCGCAGGGGCAGCAGGCAGAGGCAGGCGGGCAGGGAGCTCAGCTGGTTGCGGCTGCGGGGGGGACACGGCGGGTCACGGGGGGGAGCTGCTGGACCCTCCGCATCCCCCGGCTCGGCCGTACCTGAGGTCCAGGTGCGCCAGGGCCTGCAGGTTGGCGATGGCCGGCGGCACGCTGCGCAGGCAGTTGTGGTACAGGCTGAGCCCTTCCAGAGACGGCAGGCGGCAGGCGGCCTCCGGCACCTCCCGAAACGGTTCCGGGACAGGTCTGGAGGGACGGGCGAGCATGCGGGACGGGGACAAGAGAGCTCCAGGGATAGGGACTGAGAGGGACGAGGGGGCGAACGGGGATGAAGAACCCCCAGGGATAAGGACGGCGGACCCCCAACCGCCCCGTCCGTGGGCCCACAGCCACCCAGCTGCGACGGCGAAACCGAAGCCGCCGGACCGCCCGGACCAGGCGCTCCGGTTCGTCCCGTCCCGGCTCCTCCTCACCCGCCGCCGGCGGCTCCCGGGGGCTCCGGGAGGCGCCGAGGGAAGCGGGGCACCCGCAGCTCCCCCGTGTCTCCCCCGAGCGACCGCGGGTTGTGGGGAAGGGTCGCGGGGGGGTTCCTGCCCCGGGGCCGCCGCCTCACCGGCCTGTGTGGTGTCGCTGAGGTCCCAGCGCCGCGCCGCCGCCGCCGGGAAGGCGCGCAGCCGTCGGCCGGCCAGACTGAGGGTGCCGGAGGCCTCCGCTTCTTCCAGGGCGCGCTCAGTGCCGGCTCCTCCGGGCAGGCGGCCCAGAGGCGGCGGCGGCTCAGCCGTGACAGCCCCCGCCGCCCCCGCGGCCATGGCGGGCCCGGAGCTCCGCTCGCCGCGGCCGCCGCTGCCCGACTGAGCCCCGGACGCTTCCGGACCCCGCCACGGGGGCGGGACTAGAGCGGCAGCCAATCAGAGCAAGGGGCGCGACGGAAAGCGGCCAATCGGATAGGGTGAACGGGGCCACGGACAGAAGAAGAGCGGAAGTTTTTCTCTTTGATTGATAGGTGGCCGGACCAATCGTCATCAGGCAATGGGAGAGTATTCCGCCCAGCTGCAGCCAATCACAGCTAAAGCACGATCTCCACCAATCGCGAGCGAGAAGGTAGAGCTCGTTGCCCGGCAACGGCCACGAATATTTTGGCGGCTGCAGCCAATCAGAATCGAGGAGGCGGGACTAGCGTCTGAAATTGACGTGTAACCAACCAATCACGTTTGACACAGGGGCGGGGCGGCTCCGCCAATCAGGGCGCCGGCAATGATTGACAGGCAGCGACCGAGCAAGAGAGCCAATCACAGGCGGAGCTGGGTAAGCAACGCCCCCTCCCCCCGGCCTGGGTGGAGCCACGCCCACGGAAGGGCGGTGCCCCTTGTCTGGCCACGCCCCCTTCTCCACGACGCTCCCGCCCCTCTTAAAGGGGCCGCACAATTTAAAGGGGCCGTACATTAAAGGCCGTACAATTTAAAGGGGCCGCACAATTTAAAGGGGCGCTCCCGCGGGGGGGTGTGGGGTCCCATTTTGGGGGTCCGATCTGAGCCACACGCGCCATCTCTGCACCCTTTATTTGCGTATGTGCGGGGGGGGGCGTCCCCCCAGCGCGGGGGGGTCCGGGGAGGGGTCTCAGGGGGTCCCCCGACACGGCCTCTTGCTGAGGTTCCCCAAAACCTGCTGCTGCTGCGGGCGGTAGGGCGCCACGAAGGCGTCGGGGGGCAGCAGGGCTGTGCCGTCCCCCTCCAGCCGCCCCATCAGGACGTAGCTCGAGCCTGGGAGAGATTCGGGGAGGAAGCGTCAGGACCTGGGGGGGGGTCACAGAGACCCCTCCCGGACCCCCCACACCTCCCGGGTGCACCCACCTTTCTTGAGCGCGGGGCAGAGGCGGCAGGGCAGCTGCAGCCGCAGAGACGCCCCTTGGCGGGTTGGGGGACCCCGAGACCCCCCGACTTGTAGAGGCTGAGGATGGAGACCACGGCCCAGCCCGGCTCCTGGGGCGACCCCCGCGACACCGATTTCACCGTCCCGGTCAGCACTGGGGGCACAGCAATGATGGGGGGGGTGGGGGTCAGGACCTCGGATACCCCCGAGATCGGTGGGGAGGGGTCAGGGGGGGTCCACCCTGCTCGCCCCCACCCCCCGACCCCGTTTTCGGGCACTCCCAGTCCTGCCGGGGCTCCTCACCCCCCGCCTCCTGTTTTGGGGAATTCTCCACCGCCCGTCCCGCATTTCGGGGTGTCCCCCCCCCGTCCCGTTTTTTGGGGAGGGGTCTCACCGAAGTCGCTGCCGCAGAAGTTGCTCTGCAGGGTCCCGGAGCGGCGGCAGCGCTGGGGGCAGGGGGCGGCCGGAGCTGGGGGGGCGGCCGTGGGGATGGCGGGGGGCTTCCCCTTCCCCCCAGCCCGGGATTTCGGGGGGGGGGTCTCGGGGGGGCTGCCCCGATCCCGCAGGGTGTAGGTGGCCGAGAAGCCGTCGGCGGTGACGCTCAAATCCGACACGAACTGGACGAGCAGCTCCGGGGAGCTGGAGAGGATGGGGCTGGGGGCACACGGGGGTCACGGGTGGGTCTGGGGGCTCAGCGGGGTCAGCACTGGGGTGGGGGGGATCCGCAGGGGTCGGGATGGTTTGGAAGGAGCGGGAGAAATCGGGAGGGGTTTGGGGAGGGGGTCCCAGGTGGGCTGGAGGGGGTGGTCGTGGGGAACAGGCTGCAGCCGGGGGGATGAGGGTGGTTTGGGGGTCGGGGTGGGTTGAGGAGGGGGTCACACGGGGTTAGGGGGCTCTGGGGGTCTCGGGGGGCTCACCCGGGGGTCTCCTCCCCGCAGAACCGCCCGAGGCGCCGCGCGTCGTCCCGCGCCCCCCCTCGAACACGGCCACGTAGTCGTAGCGACAGTGGGGGTCGGGCTCCACGTCGAACTTCCCGAACCGCAGCTCCACCACCTGCACCCCCCCAAATCCGGGCTCAAACCCCGGACCCCGCTGGGCCCCCCCAGCTTCCCTCGACCCCTTCAGACCCCTCCCCAAATCCTCCAGAGCCTCCTCCAACCATCCCGGTATCTCCTCAACCACCCCCGCCATCCCCTTGTGACCCCCCCAAATCCCTCCTGTCCCCCCCAAATCCCTCCTGACCCCCCCAAATCCCTCCTGTCCCCCCAAATCCCTCCTGACCCCCCCCAAATCCCTCCTGTCCCCCCCAAATCCCTCCTGAACCCCCCAAATCCCTCCTGTCCCCCCCAAACACCCCCAGTCCCCCCCAAATCCCTCCTGACCCCCCCAAATCCCTCCTGTCCCTCCCCAAGGACTCCTGACCCCCCCAAGGACTCCTGACCCCCCAAATCCCTCCTGACCCCCCCAAATCCCTCCTGAACCCCCCCAATCCCCCTGACCCCCCCAAATCCCTCCTGTCCCCCCCCAAGGACTCCTGACCCCCCCCAAATCCCTCCTGTCCCCCCAAATCCCTCCTGACCCCCCCAAATCCCTCCTGACCCCCCCCAATCCCCCTTACCCCCCCAAATCCCTCCTGTCCCCCCCAAACTACCCCCAGTCCCCCCCAAATCCCTCCTGTCCCCCCCAAATCCTCCTGACCCCCCCCAAATCCCTCCTGTCCCCCCAAATCCCTCCTGACCCCCCCAAATCCCTCCTGTCCCTCCCCTAGGACTCCTGCCCCCCCAAGGACTCCTGACCCCCCCAAATCCCTCCTGACCCCCCCAAATCCCTCCTGAACCCCATCCCAATTCCCCCCTGACCACCCCCCCCAAATCCCTCCTGTCCCCCCCCAAGACTCCTGACCCCCCCAAATCCCTCCTGAACCCCCCCAATCCCTCCTGACCCCCCCAAATCCCTCCTGTCCCCCCCCTAGGACTCCTGACCCCCCCAAGGACTCCTGACCCCCCCAAATCCCTCCTGACCCCCCCAAATCCCTCCTGAACCCCCCCAATCCCTCCTGACCCCCCCAAATCCCTCCTGTCCCCCCCCCAAGGACTCCTGACCCCCCCAAATCCCTCCTGTCCCCCCCAAATCCCTCCTGACCCCCCCAATCCCTCCTTACCCCCCCAAATCCCTCCTGACCACCCCCAAATCCCTCCTGTCCCCCCCAAATCCCTCCTGTCCCCCCCAAATCCCTCCTGACCCCCCCAAGGACTCCTGACCCCCCCCCCCCCCAAATCCTCCTGTCCCCCCCCAAATCCCTCCTGACCCCCCCAAATCCCTCCTGACCCCCCCAAATCCCTCCTGTCCCTCCCCTAGGACTCCTGACCCCCCAAGGACTCCTGACCCCCCCAAATCCCTCCTGACCCCCCCCAAATCCCTCCTGAACCCCCCAATCCCTCCTGACCCCCCCCAAATCCCTCCTATCCCCCCCAAATCCCTCCTGTCCCCCCCCAATCCCTCCTGACCCCCCCAAGGACTCCTGACCCCCCCCCCAAATCCCTCCTGTCCCCACCAAATCCCTCCTGACCCCCCCAAATCCCTCCTATCCCCCCACACACCCCCAGTCTCCCCCCAATCCCTCTGACCCCCAAATCCCTCCTGACCCCCCAAATCCCTCCTATCCCCCCACACACCCCCAGTCTCCCCAAATCCCTCCTGACCCCCAATCCCTCCTGACCCCCCAAATCCCTCCTGACGCCTCCAAACGACCAGGACCCCCCCCAAACCTTGTCGGGGGGGGCCACGATGTGCCAGGAGCAGCTGATCCCGGGGGGATAATTCTCCTCCGGCCAGTTTGGGGTGTTCAGGCTCCCCTGGGGTTTCTCCAGCCGCCCACCGCAAAACTGATGCTCTGGGGGGGTGGTGGGAGCGGGGGGGTCACGGTTTTGGGGGGCACAGACACGTTTGGATCCCCCCCCCCTCCTCCCCACACCGCCGGCGTCTCCTCTGTCCCTGAGAACCCCAAAAACTGAGAGAGATTTGGGGGGGGGGGGCTCTGCCAAAACCACCCTGGGACTGGGGGGAGGAGATGGAATTTTGGGGGAGCGCGACCCCCCCCGGGAATTTTTTTTTGTCAATTTTTTTTTTTTTTTTTTTTGGGGGGGGGTCGTACTCACCATCAAAATAGTGCCAGGACTCCCGAAAAAATGGGGTTTATTAAAGACCCCCGAACGCCGCCGTCCCTGGGGGGGCCCTGCAAAAGGGTTGGGCTGGATTGGGGGGGCCAGGGTGGTTTTGGGGGTCTCCATGGGTGTGGTTTTTTTTGGGGGGGGGGTGTCTGTAATTTTTTTTTTCTTTTGTTTTGTTTTGTTTTGTTTTTAAGGGATTTCGAAGGGCTCCACGGTGGATTTTGGGGGGGGGGGGTTTCCATGTGGCTTTGGGGGTTCTCCGTATGGATTTGGGGGGTGTCCGTGGGGGTTTTGGGGATCTCTCCACCGGCAGTGGGATCTCTCCCTTTCCCTTGCAGCTTTTCTCTCCATTTTGTGCCATAGTTTCCTTCATTTTTTTTTCCCTGACACTTTGCCCCGTTTTTCCCTCTGGCTTTCTCATCAAACTTTTCCTTTCTTTTCACTCATTTTTTCCTCTTTTTTTAAATTTTATTTTTATTTTCAGTTTTTCCCCCTCATTTTTTCCCTTTTCCTCTTATTTTTCTCCTTTTCCTTTCACACTTCCCCCTCCTTTCTCCACTTGCACTTTTCCCTCGTTTCCCTGTTTTTCTCCTCACGCTTTCCCCCCATTTCCTCTCCACCCTTTTCCACACTTTTCCTTCATTCCCCTCTTCTATTTCTCTTCACATTTCCCCATCAGGTTTTTTTCCCCTTCCGCGTTCAACCTCACACCTTCCCTTCTCCTTTTCCATTCCCATTTTCTCCTCATCCCCAGTGTTTTCTCCTCACACTTTCCCCCAAACTCACAGTTCCCCACTCCTGCACTTTCCCACTCCAGGACCCCCAAAACCTCCTGGAGGGGATTTTAACCTCTCAACCCACGCGGTTTTTTTGGGGGTCTGGCTACCACGGGTGGATTTCACCTGGGGGGGATCTCCACAAAACTTCAGCGTCGCTGCCATCGGCTTTTGGCGTTCTGATTTCTCTCCGGGTGGTTTTGGGGGCGTCCCCGTGGGATTGTCCCTGCTCCCCGCCGGCGGTGCTCCCTCCCCCCTCGGTTCTTTTTTTATTTTTTGGGGGGTCTCCCCGCCAGCCCCCCTCTCACCCACCGTTACTGGGGGGGCTGCCGGCGCTGAACCAAGCCAGGAAGCCCCTGCCCGCCGTGCCGCCGTCGCTCTGCATGTGCAGCCGGAGCCGGTTTTGGGGTGCCCGCAGGGCTCCCGGGCGGAAGGTGCCGCAGAAGCGCCCCAAGAGCGGCGCCCCGGCGCCGTGACCCCCGAAAACCGAGAGCGCGTCGAAGCGGCACAGAGGGTCGGGCTCCAGGTCGAAGACACGGAAGGACAAGGTGGCCACCTGGCCCTCGGGCACCTGGGGGACATCGCGGGGACACGGGGGGGGGTGGGGGTCAGCACCCAGCACGGATGGATGGGGGGGATTTTGGGGGGTCACTTCATGGACCTAGGGGGACACGGAAGGGCCAGGATGGGGGGATTGGGGGACATGGGGAGCGCTGGGGGTGTTGGCGTGTCAGCGCTCGGCTTCTGGGGGGGCAGCACCCCGTTACATCGGGGGGGGGCACTGAACGGGGCGGGGGGGGTGTCACCGGCTTCGGGACTCGAGAGAGCTGGGGCAGCCAAGAGGGAAGCCCAGCGTTTTGGGGTGCCCCAGGGAAGGGTTGGGGTGAGCGGAGTGGGGTTGGGAGGCAGGTGGGGGTGCCCCTGGGTTTTGGGGTGCCCCGGGAGGGGGGGGTCCGTACCGTGATGGTCCAGGTGCAGTTGCTGCCGGGGGGGTAATGCCGGGGGAACCCCTCGCTGGCGATGAACCCCGACTCCCCGCGATGGTCCCCCCCGCACGGGAATACCGGGAATACCGGCCTGGAGGGGGGGGGGAACACGGCGGGTCACGGGGGGAAAAACCCGAGCTCGGGGAGGGGGGGGGGGTCCCAGATTCCCGGAGAGGGGTCCCGGGGAATCTTGGGGCAATCCCGGGTTTGAGGGGGGGTGCTCCTAGCTCGTGGCTGCGGATCTGGAGCGAGGAGCAAGAGGGTCCCGGTGCCCGGGGGGGTGTCCGTGACCGCCTGGGGGTCCCGGACCGGGGTGTCCCGTCCTGGGAATGTCCCGCCTCGGGCCAAGCCCTGCCTGCGGGGGTGTCGCGCCCCGTCCCGGGGTGCCACGTTCTGGGGGAGGTTCCCGGGGTATAAGCCGTGCCGTGTCGTGTCCAGGGGGGGGTCCCGTCCGGTCCCGGGGGTGCCGTTACCTGGTGGCGTTGGGCCGGGGGCTCGGGGCAGGGTCCTGCCCCGCGGCCGGGCTGGGGATGAGAGCCCCCAGCGCCCCGAGCAGCAGCAGCGGCAGCGGCCCGAGGCGGCTCATGGCGCGGCCGGGCCGGGGCGAACGGGACCGGAACGGGACCGGAACGGGACCGGGGGGGGCGACCGGGGGTACGGGGGCGGCGATGACCGAGAATGGGCGTGGCCTGCGATGGATACGCCCCAAAAGGGCGGGGCTAACGGGCCCAGAGCCGCGCTCTCTGCGAGGGGGACGGGGCTATCCCGGGTGCCACGCCCACAACGCGTCCATAAATGGTAAGAGGCGGGCTCTCGGTGATTAGGCGGGGTCTTCTCTCGGCCCCGCCCCCAAGGGGCGTGTCAGGGGCGTGGCCTAGAGCTGCCAGGCTGGAGTGGGCGGGGCCAGCAGAGAGGAGGCACCAGAATGGGGGGGGGGGGGGCCACAAATGAGGCGCTTGATTTTAATTAGCGGGATCGCCATTAATTAGGGACTCCCCTGTAAGGAGGGGGATTCTCCTGACCGAGGGCCCCTCCCACAGACACACACACGCGGGGAGGGGGGGGCAGTGTGACAGCAGCTGGGGGGCACCCCCCGGCGGGGAGAACCCCCCGATTGTGGGGAGGGAGAGGCCGTGATTGTCCATTTGGGGGGGGGGGTGTCCCCAAAATCCCACACCCCCTACGGGATGGGACCCCGCGCCTTCAGGTCGGGAGCGGAGCGCTGGCGGCGGACACGGGGCGGGGGCGTGCCCACGGCGGGGAGTGGGGACCCCCGTCCAAAGACCCCCGGCGGGGACGCCCCGAGGGAGGGGGCGGCGGCGGGGGGCTGTTTTCGGCTTGGGGGGAGTCCCCCCCGCCCCCCCAAGCCAGGCGGTGCTGCGGGTTGCTCTTGAAGGGGAAGCGCAGCTTGGAATCCTGGGGGGCCGGGTGGAAGCGCGGGGGTCGTCGGGGGGCTTGGGTGGGCTGCGGGCCGCCCCCATGAGCCGGGCTTGCTCCTGGCGCAGCCAGCGCAGCCGCCCCCGCCGGAACGCGGGGTCCTGCTCCATGAGCCGGCACAGCCGCGCCGCCGCCGCCGAGGGGGGCGAGGGGGGCGGAGACCCCCCGTCCGTGCTGGGCTGGGGGAGGTCCTGGGGGGGGTCCTGGGAAGGGTCTTGGGGGGGCGGCTCAGCCTCGTCACCATCGTCCTGAGGGGGGGAGGAGAGGAGGGGTTAGAAGGGTCTGGGGGGCGCTGTGGGGTCGGAGGGACATTTGGTGGTCTCAGGGGCTGGGAAGGGGCGGGTTTGTGGCGTCGGGGCGCCGTGTGGGGCAGGTGGGATCTCTCTCGGGGGCTTCTGGGGTGCGGTGGGACCCCCGCCTTTGCAGGGGATGCAATGGGACGGCTGTGGGTCAGGCCACGGGCGCCGTGAGCAGGCAGACCCCCGGGCCAGGGCTCTTTGTGGGGGTCTGTGGGTCCGGCTCCGGGGTGCCGGGGGGTCCGTCCCTCACCGGTGGCAGCGGGATGACACGCTCCATCTGCCCCACGCGGTCCCGGAGAGCGCGGATCTGCTCGTCCTTGGCGCTGTTCTGCCGCTTCACCTCGCGCAGGATCCCCGCCAGCCTGTCCAGGTGCAGCCGCAGCCCTTCCACCTCGCTCACCTGCTCGCCGGCACCCTCCTCCTCCTCCTCGCCGCCGCCCACCGCATCCCACACGTCCCTGGCCACCGCTCGCCAGCCGTCGCGCTCGGTGGGCTCCCGCTTGCCGTGGCGCCGGCACAGCTCCCGCAGCCGCGCCAGGCTCAGCGCCTCCAGCTCCCGCCGTGCCGGCCGCGGCTCCCGCAGGGCCAGCTCCAGGCTCAGCTCCCGCACGGCTTGCGCCTTCAGGTCGGCCATGGTCACCCAGGGCGAGGGCGAGCAGGGGGTCGGGGAGCCGCGGCGGCGCTGCGGGATCTGGTAGACGCGCAGCGGCTCCCGGCGTTTGCCCGGTGGCGGCGCGGCGGCGGCGGCGGGACCGGGACCGGGAGCGGGAGCCCGGCCCGGCGCAGCACCGAGCGCACGGCGGGCGCCGGCAGCGCCTGGCGCAGGGAGGAGATCAGGCGCCAGCCCGCCTCGTAGCACGGGGGGTCCTCGCCGGCGGGGGGCTGCTGGGGGACGAGGGGGACACGCTGAAGGCCAGCGTGGAGCCCTGAGGGATACCCAGATGACCCCCGAGGGATACCCAGAAACCCCCAAGGGATACCCAGAAACCCCCGAGGGATACCCAGGACACTCATGGGACACCAAGGGGACCCAAAGCAGACAACTGTGACACTGCAAATACATCCAGACCACCCGTGACACTCGGGGAGCGAGTCTGGGGCACCTGTCGGACCCCCAGGGGATGGCAGAGTCACCCAGGGAACTCCCAGGGAATTCCCAAATGATCCCCGTGCCCCCCTCACCTGTGACTGCTCTGACACTTCCTTCTCCACCTGCGGTTGGTTCTCCAGATCCTGCAGCCTGGGGCGGGGGACACGCACAGGGTGAGACCCCGCCCAAAGTGCTGCCGGGGAGGACCCCAAGTGTCCCCAGGCAGTGTCCCCCACCTCTGGAGGCGCATGTCGATGCCCTGCTGCTCCAGCAGCTCCCGCTGCGCCAGGTTCCAGTCCAGGGGGGGCCCGGGGGACGCCCCCGTTCCCGTTCCCGCCGGGCTTGCTCCGGGTGCGTGAAGCGGAACACGTGGTTCTTCCCCAAAATAAGGCGGTGGCCTGGTTGGGGAGGGGGTTGGAGGGGTCACAGGGGGATTTAGGGGTGATTTCGGCAAGGTTAAAGGGAGTTTGGGGGGGATTTAGGTGGGAAATGGTGGTTTAAGAGCGGCATAAAGGATTTGAGAGAAAATTCGGGGGCGACACAGGATTTGTGGGATGTTGAGGGGAATTCTGAGGGCATTTGGGAGGGTTCAAGGGAGAGCCACAGGGATCTGGGGGGATTTTGGGGAGACACACAGAGATCTGGGAGGGCTTCGGGGGGTCCCTACCCGACTTGAGCACCACCGGCTCCGTCACCTGCTTCCCGTTGACGTACGTCTCAGCCCCCTCACACGGCTCCAGGGTCACCACGACTTCAGGAGGGGACAACAAGGGGAGGGCGAGTCACCTCCCTGCTAAACTGAGGCGGGGGGAACCCAAATCCCATCCCCAAATACCCCAAATCCCCCCAGCCCCACGACCCTCCCTCTCCCACCGTCACAGGGGGAGCGGTACCTGGGGGGGGCTGTGGTGACCTGCTCCAGTGGCAGCGTTTGGGGGGGGGGAATGGGGAGGAGAAAGAGGCATTAAGGTGTGCCAGGAGGGAGGGCTGGGCAAGGGGGGGCACCCCAAAATCTGGCGCCCCCCCTCCCCTAAATCCCATACCTTCCCCCGAGGGGTCGGGACGGCTGCGGAAGAGGCAGTGCTGCTCCCGGATGAACGGCCCCGACAGCTTGATGTCCACATCCACCTGGCCCACCCTGGAAGAGCAGGGGGCACGGGGCAAATTGCAGGGGGCCCCCAAGGGGCCTGGAGGGCCCTGAGGGGGTTTTGGGGGTGCCACAGCCCCCTCACTCACCTGGTCACGCCGTCCTTGATGTGATACAGGAGGCACTCGGACATCAGCGGGTCCTCGTTGAGGTTCACCAGGTGTGGGGTCTTTTGGGGGAGAGGGGCACAAAAATAACAACAGAGGCAGGGTTGGGGAGGGGGTCCCTCACGGTGGGGTCCCCCCCAGCTCCCACTGACTTGCCTTTTTGGGGGAAAACACCCCGACGGTGCCGCCATCCTCCCGCAGAGCCACCCCCATCTCTGCCAGCAGCGCTTCCCTGGGGGGGTAGTACAGGGAGTTTGGGAGGGGGGGGGGGCCAGAGGGCTTTGGAGGGGCTCTGGGGGGAGTTTAGGAAGTGCTGGGGGGACTAAGGGGGCAAAAGGAGCATTTGGTTCAACCCAGGTGGGGCTGGGGGGTGGTTCAGGTTACTTGGGGGGCTTGGGGGATGTTTTGGGGGTCGGGAGGGGGGGGGTTCAGGGCCCCCCCCTCACCGTTCCAGCCTCAGGGCTTCAGTCCGTCGCAGCTTCTCCTCCCACGTCTCATTGAGCTCTGCGATGATTTTCTCCGTCTCCTGAGAGAAGCCACAGTTGTGGGGGTCTCCCACAGTTTGGGGGTGTCCCACAGTTTGGGGGTGCCTGCGGATCAGGGGGAGGGGCTGGAAGGTGTTTCAGGGTCACCTGCAGTCGCTCCATGGCCTCAGTAGGGCCCAGGGGGGGCTCCAGCCCCGGACCCCATTGGAGGTGCAGGATGTGGCAGCAGCGGGGGCAGCGAGGGGGGTGTCAGGGAGACCTGGAGGGAGATGGGGGCTTGTGTTACCTCCTGCACCCCCACCTCAAACCCTCGCTGTCCCCCCCCCCCCCAGCGCCACAACTGTGCCCCCCACCCTGCCCCCTAAACCCCCCTTGCCCCACCTTAGCTTTGCCACCAACACCCTCAAATCCCACCCCACTCCAGAATCCTCTAAATCCGACCCCTCCAGACCCCGCAGACCCCTTGAACTCCATCCTCACAACCCCAAACCCCACACGGCCCCTCCAGCCCGGGCACCGAGCTGCCATCACCTCCTCTCAAACCCCCTAAATCCCTAAATCTCACCCTGGGCACTGAGCAGCTCCCGCAGCCGCGTCACCTCCTCCCGCAGCTCCCGGATCAGCCGCGCGTTCGGGTCCTCGTTGATCACGGCGTTGGCACCGGATCTGCTTCGTGCGGTCGGCGTAGCTGGGGGGGTGGTGTGGGATATCAGGGCTGGGACCCCCACTCCCCGCACCCCAAAAGACCCCCCAGAGCCCCCTCCCTCACCGCAGTGTGCTCAGCGTCTCCTCGTAGTTGCTGTCGGCCGGGCTTAGCGCCGCAATCATGGCAGTGCGGGAGTTCCCGCCTGCGGGGATGCTGTCAGGAGGGGGGGGAGCCCGAAAAATAAATCTCCTCGTGCTCCCCCCCCCATCTCCTCCCCAAACCCACCCAGGTTTTCCTTCAGCAGCCAGGTCAGCACCGAGTCCCGGTACGGGATGAAATCCGGCTTCTTCTTCTTGCTGGTCTGCTGGGGAGAAGGGGAAGAGGGAGAAGGAGGGTCGTGAGCGCTCCCCAGAAAAGGAAGGGACCCCGAGGATGGTGGGTGCAGGGAGAGGGGTGACCCCCCCAGACTCACCGCCTCGGCCAGGGCAGAGATGACCTTGCCCAGAGTCGTCAGGGACTTGTTGATGTTGGCACCTTCCTGGGGAAGGGGCAGGAGAGGGAGCAAGGCTCAGGAGGGTTCTGGGGAGGGGGGAGTCACCCCTCTTTCCGTGGGGCGGGGGGCGTCGCTGCTCACCTTGAGGCGGACGCCCTTGGCCCCCGAGGCGTCGGCACGCTCACTGCCTGCCAAGTCCACCAGGCTGATGCGGCTCACCTGGAGGGGGCAGGGGGATTTGGGGGGATCTAGGAGGGAATTCCGGGGGGAAATGGGGCTGTGAGGGGATTTGGGGGGGGAACTTGGGAGGGGGGTGTCGTGAAATTGCGGGGGTGATTTGAGGGAGTGGATAGTTGAGGAGTTTGGGAGGGATGTGGGGGAAATTTGGGCGTGTTGGGGAGGGGCTTGGAGGGATTTGGAGGAGGTTTTGGTGGGAATTTGGGGATATCTTTGGGAGCGTGGGGGAATCCAGAGGGGATTTTGGGGTAACTCGGGGAGAACAATGGGTGCTTTAGGGGCTGGATTCTGGGGGGGCTCTAGGGGTGGTGATTTTGGAGGTGGGTGACTCTGGGGGAGTCTCAGCAGTTTGGGGCCACCCCAGCCTTCCTTGCACTAAGATCACTCAAGAGGTGCCGGCTGACGACGACAGCGAATTTTGGGGGGGAATTTGGGAGATTGGAGGAGGTTATTTTTTCAGGGGCTCATCCCAAACCGGGGCCAGATTTCGGGGATGACCCTGGGGCTCCCCATACCTTCTCTGTGGTGAGGTCGCTGAGCGGGTCCTGGCGGCGCTGGCTGAACACGATGGTGAACACGGCATGCGAGCGGCTGCTCGTTTCGTTCATGTTGGTGGCTGCCACCGTCCTGCGGGGGAGTTTGGGAGGACCCTCGGTGCCTGGGGGGGCGTCTGGGGGGTCGAGGGGTGCCCTGCACCCCTCTGTGCCCACACCTGGCCTTGTTGCCGCTGTCCATGAGGTCGGCAATGTCGGCGAAGGAGGCCACGGCCAGACGCGACAGGTCCTGCACGTAGGGTCCGAGCAGGGGGTGCTCCCGCACCCGCAGCCCCCCCGGCTCTTGGGGTTCAGCAGGTCCCGCACCCTCTCGCAGTAGATCTCCAGGTAGCTCACCTGAGGATGCCGACACGGTCAGGAGGGCCCCCAAAAACTTGGGGAGGATGTGGGGTGACACCACAGAACGGCGGGGGAGGAAACACCCAAAACTGGGGGGCAAGTGGAAGCCCCCCCAAATTGATGGGGATGTTGGGGGAGGAATCCTCAAAATGGTGACAGGGGGAACTCCCAAACTGCTGGGCTGTGGGGGGCACAGCTGAGCCCCCAGAATATGGGATGGGTGGCAGAGGAATCCCCCAGACTGCTGTGCGGGGTGTGGGGCAAGTCCGCAAGAGCCGACCCCCCAAATCTCTCATGGGGGACTTGCAAGCCAGGAACCATGCTCTGACCACCCAAACCCCCCCCTCACCTCCACAGAGAAGGAGAGCTCAGGAGACCCTTCCCAAACTCCCAAATCCTTCTCACCTCCACAGAAAAAGAAAGTTCAGGTGACCCTTCCCGAGAGACGCGGGCGAACAGATCCTCGCAGAGCTGCAGGCGAGCAGCGTTGAGCTGGGGGGGGCTGCGGGGGGCTCCAGCCCTTCCCAAGCCCCTCGGGAGCCCCCCAGGCCCCGGACCTGCGGGATAATCCCGCGCTGCCCCGGCTCTTGCCGCCCCATCATGGTGTAGGACTTGCCGGCGCCGGTCTGGCCGTAGGCTAGGATGCAGACGTTGTAGCCCTCGAAGGCGTGAGCCAGCATCTCCTCCCCGATATCCTGGTACACCCGGCGCTGCGAGGCGAAGTTGGGGTCCTCCTCCTGCAGGGGAGGGAGTGAGGGACCCCGGAGCCGCCTGTGCGTGCCCCCATGCCCGCCCCGGCACTCACCGAGGTGTGGGACCAGTACGAGTAGTCGAAGGTGAAGTGTTTGGTGGCGTCTTTGGGGAGCTTGGGGTTGGTGATGCCTGAGGGGTGGGGAGATAACGGTGGGGTTGGGGTGACATCACCCCCCCCCCACATCACCCTCCACTTCCACAGCCCCGTCACCCCCTCCAAAAAACCTCGCCGTTGCTATTTTTAGCCCGGCGGCAGCTGGCCCTCCGGGCTTGAGGCCAGCACGGGACAAGGACGGGCACGGGGGTCCCACGCCGCAATCCCTCCACCCCTGGGCTGCCGCCTCTCGAGATCCCACCCCCCTTTTCCAACTCGCCCCCCACTCACAGGTGGTGTTTCCTTGCATCTGGATAACGCACTTGGCCTGGCGGCTGCTCTCCCGAGCGCTGAAGGGCCGGACTCTGACCGCCACCTTCACCGAGGCGCCCGCCATGCCCGTGACACTGTCACCCTGTCGCGACAGTGCAACGTCACCCCTCGGGACCCCTCTGCCAGGTGTGGGCGACCCCCGCTCATGCCCAACCCCCCCAGCAACGCCCCGGCCGGGCTTGCAGGGAGGAGAGAAGGGGGGAGCTGGATCCGTGTCCCTCCCTCAAACCCGCCCAAGGAGAGCCCTAAAAATAAACCCGGGGCGGCGCCGGTGATGAAAGAGCCCCGGTCTGATCCTCCCCAGCACCCCCAAATCATAGGTGGCACCTCGGCAGGGTCCAAGGGCATGGGGTGGGGGCAACGAGGAGGGGATTTGGCGTACGGGGAGAGGAAGAGGAGGGTGAGAATTCCCCCTGGATCCCCTCCGTTCCCGGGTGATTCCGGGTCAGCGTAAACAGCACGTGACCCCCCCACCACCCCGCCCCCGACCGTCACTGACCCCCCCCAAAAGAGGGGAGCAAAGGCTGTGACCCCGCGAACCCGAGAGACCCCCAATGCCAGCATCAGCTCCCTACAGCACCCCTACACCCCCAGGCCCTGCTACAGCTTTCGCAAACCTGGCCCCACACCCAGGTCACCCCACAGACTCTCTCCGCCCCTCGGGACCCCAAACGCCCGGTGGGACCCCCACACCTGCCCCCCACCTGTCCAGAAACCCTGAGGTTCCTCAGCTTCCCCTAAACCTCCCACTCCGATCCTGTGCTCCCCCTAAATCCAATCCCCACAAACCCCCTCCACTCTCCTACCCGCCTTTTAGGGACCCGAGCCCCCCTAAACCAGCACCCCCAAACCACCCAACCGCTCCCCAGGTCCCCGGGAGCCCCCCTACCCCACTCCCCCCACCCCCAGCATCCCCTCATAGAAACGCCCCCTAAACCTTCCCCGCACGGCCCGGTTTCGCTCCCTGAGGTTTCCCGCGCCTCCCGCCGCTGCCGCTCACCGGCCCCGCGGGGCGGCATCGCCCGGGGTTCCCGGGGTTCCCGGGCCGCGCCGTGCGCGCCCGGGGCTCCGCGGCGGCTCCGGGGCTGCGGCCGCGCCCGGCCCGGGGAGGGGCGTGGCCTGACCGGGGAAGGGCGTGGCATGAGCGTGACGCGACACCCGATGCTCCGCCCCCTCTTAAAGCGGCAACGCTTCACGGTGGGCCCCACAGCTGGGGAGGATTTTCCCGCCTTTTTCCCGTCGGAATATTCCCAATTTTTTTCCCCCTCTCGTTTTTCTCTTCCTTTTCCCTTCATTTTTTTTCCCCCCTCACACTTTTCTGTTCTTTTTTGTGCCATCGTTTTCTTGGTTTTCTCGTACTCTTTTTTTCCTTTATCTTTTCCTTCGGGTTTCCCAACGGGATTTTCACTTCTTTTTTTTTTTTTTTTTTCCCTCAGCGTCTCCATTTTCTTCCTCGCTTTTCTGCCTTTCCCCTCTTCTTTCCTCGCTTGTTTGCCCTTAAACTTTGTCTCCATTCTGGCCCTTTTCTCATCATGCTTTTTCTCTCAGGGGTTTCCCTTAATTCCCCTCAGAATTTCACCGGGTTTGTCCCCTCGCTTTTTTCAATCCTTTGTTCCACTCTTCCCTCACCCTTTCTCCCAATTTGTTCTCACACTTTTTTTTCATTTTTACCTCATTCCCTCAACTTTTCCCCTATTTTCCTGCTCCCACTTTTACCTCGTGCCCCTCTTCCCTAATTTTTTGTCATATTTTCCCCTCCATTTCTCCCCGTTTTTCTTCCATTTCCCGACACCGTGAACCCTACTGCAGGTAGGGCTCAAAAATGGCCTCCAAATCCCCGAAATCACCTCAAGAAAGCTTATTTTAGTACTAACGGTATCTTTCACACAACCTCAAGCATTATCTTCTTCTTATTTCATCCACTTATTATTTTACAGCAGTTACATAGACCGAGAGGGCGGTTAGCCGTTCCGGCTGCAGAGCTTCTTCGCGTCAATAGGACTGAACGCGTGCGGATTGCCCATACGGGTCGAAAGAGCGGCGGGCGTGCGTAGTTTAATTAACAAATTAACAAATTAACGAGGTGTGTCATTAGCGCTGTCCCCGCCCACGCGACCCCGAATGCCCCCAGCATTGGACACGCCCCCAGCCTTGGACACGCCCCCAACATTGACCACGCCCCGCCCTGCGGCGAGGGCACGCCCCCCTTGCGTGCTTGCGTCACGCGCCGGCGGCGCGGGCCCCCGCCGGTGGGAAGATGGCGGCGGGCGGCGGGGGCGGGAGCGGCGGCGGCGGCGGCGGCGGCCTTGAGGCGCCAGGTGAGGCCGGGAGGGGCCGGGGCGGGGCCGGGGGCGGGGCCGGGGGCAGGTGTGGGGCGGGGAGCGGGGCTGCCGTGGGGCGGGGGTGGGTACATAGGGCGAGGTGTGGGGCGCGATGGGCGGGGATGTGCGGGGTTGTGGGGCGGGGATGTGCGGGGTTGTAGGGCGGGGATGTGCGGGGTTGTGGGGCGGGGATGTGCGGGGTTGTGGGGCGGGGATGTGCGGGGTTTTGGGGCGGGGATGTGCGGGTTTTAGGGCGGGGATGTGCGGGGTTGTGGGGCGGGGATGTGCGGGGTTGTGGGGCTGGGATGTGCGGGGTTGTAGGGCGGGGATGTGCGGGGTTTTAGGGCGGGGATGTGCGGGGTTTTAGGGCGGGGATGTGCGGGGTTTTAGGGCGGGGATGTGCGGGGTTTTGGGCGGGGATGTGCGGAGTTTTAGGGCGGGGATGTGCGGGGTTGTGGGCGGGGATGTGCGGGGTTGTGGGGCGGGGATGTGCGGGGTTGTGGGGCGGGGATGTGCGGGGTTGTGGGGCGGGGATGTGCGGGGTTTTAGGGCGGGGATGTGCGGGGTTGTGGGGCGGGGATGTGCGGGGTTTTGGGGTGGGGATGTGCGGGGTTTGGGGCGGGGATGTGCGGGTTGGGGGTTCGGTTTGGGGCGGGGATGTGCGGGGTTTTAGGGTGGGGATGTGCGGGGTTGTGGGGTGGGATGTGCGGGGTTGTGGGGTGGGATGTGGGTGTGGGGTTTTGGGGTGGGGATGTGCGGGGTTTGGGGCGGGGATGTGCGGGGTTGTGGGGCGGGGATGTGCGGGGGGCGATGGGTTATAGGGCGGAGCTGGGGAGCCGGGTCGCGGCTGTAGAGCGCGGTGCAGTTCTCGGGCAGGGGCGTGAGGGGATATAGGCCGTTATACCGGGTATAACAGAGGCAGGGCTGGGGATGGTGACGGGGTCTCTGGGCCCCCGATGTCCTCCATTGTTTCTCCACCCCGTCCCCCATTTCTGGGGGGGGGGTCGCTACAGGTTCCAGCCCTTCCTGTGCCCCCCGAGGGGAGCCCTGAAGGCCCCGCGTGTGCTCCGAGATGAGCAGCAAGGACCCCCCGAGGTCTCTGGTAAGGGGAGGGGGCGCACGGGGGGCGTGGGGGACAGGGCCATGCACGGTGGGGACGTCGTGCCGTTCCCCACGGCAGAGAGGAGCCACCTGAAGGTGTTCCTGCCCCGGAAACTGGTGGAACGGTTGCCCAAGTGTCCGGTCCTCCCCAAGGAGCAGCTGCGCTGGAACACCAACGAGGTGAGAGGGGAACGGGAGGGGATGTGGGGACACGGGGTGGGGACACAGGAACCCCAGAAGGGACGTGGGGTGTGCAAGAGGCGCTTGGAGACGCGGGCAGGGATGTGGGGATGCAGGGAAGGCGCATTGAAGCGACACGGGTGTGTGGGGGGCGGCTAGGGCTGGGGGGAATGTGGAGGACAGGGTTAGGAACACGGCAGGAGGAGGGATGTCAGAACAGTGGGAAGGTGTGTCAGCAGGGGTGGAACAATGGATAGGGTGGGTGGGGGACTGGAGACACAGATGGGCCGCCTGTCCCCCCCAGGAGATCGCCTCGTACCTCATCACCTTCGAGAAACACGACGAGTGGCTCTCATGCTCCCCAAAAACCAGGTAGGGGGGCCCGGGGGGGTGCTCTGGGATGCTGGGGGGGTGTCCTGGGGGCTCCCAGGGGCCCCCTGACCCGTGTCCAGACCGCAGAACGGGTCGGTGATCCTGTACAACCGGAAGAAGGTCAAGTACCGCAAGGATGGATACTGCTGGAAAAAACGCAAGGATGGGAAGACGACGCGTGAGGACCACATGAAGCTGAAGGTGCAGGGAGTGGAGGTAGGAGGAAGGGGAGCCCCCTTCCCAAAAAACACCTGATGCTCCCTCAAAAAGCACCCCTTTCCATAAAACTGCTCCTGCTTCAGGTGTGGGGAGCTGGGAGGGGGTGGCTGGGGATGGACAGGGAGGAGCTGGAGGGGGTCAGGACAGCCAGGATGGGTTCAGGGGGTGCCTGGTGCCCTCAAGGGACAGATTTAGCATGCTTGGGGTGGTTTAGGTGGTCCAGGATCCCCAGCTCTGTGCCTAGGGGTGCTGGGAGTTTCCTAGTTGGTGGTTTTGGGGTGCTGGGAGAGACCCAAAATGGGGTTTGGGGGTGTCAGGACCACCAGGGGTGTAGCTTTGTGTTGATGGGGATCCCTAGGGCAGCAGTTTGGGGGTCTCAGGCTCCTCCAGCCAGGCAGCTGGAAGTCTGGGGTCCCCCATACTTGGCTATGAGACCCCCAAAGGCTGCTTTGGGGTTCTCATCGAGGCAGCAGGGTCTCCCAACGCGTGCTGTCCCCCCTCCCAGTGCCTCTACGGCTGCTATGTCCACTCCTCCATCGTCCCCACCTTCCACCGCCGCTGCTACTGGCTGCTGCAGGTAACGGGGAGGGGGGCACCGGGACCCCCTGAGCCCAGCCGAGCCCCCGGCCCCTGCCCAGAACTCCTCCGTGTGCCCCCAGAACCCCGACATCGTGCTGGTTCACTACCTGAACGTGCCGGCCATGGAGGAGTGCGGCCGCCCCTGCGCCCCCCAGCTCTGCAGCCCCCCCTGTGCGCCGGGGCCCCCCCGATCTGCGGCGCTGCCGCCGACCCCCGCGAGTGGCTCAAGTGGTCCCAGGAAGAGCTGGTGGCCCAGCTGCGCCCCATGTGTGAGTGGGGGGCTGCCCCCCCAGAGCTTTCTCCAGAAGGGTTTTTTTGCCGCGGTCCCTGGGGAGAAGCGGGGTTGTGGGAATGCCAGGAGAGGCGTGGCGTTTTGGGAGGGAAGGGAGGAAGGAGGGAACGCCCTAAATCCCCTTTTTTGGTGGGTTCGTTGTTGCTTTTTTCAAAGTCTACGGGATCAAGTGGGGCTTGGGAGGGGGGAGGATGCCCCCAAACACTCCCTGTGGGATTTTGCCTCCCTTTTCCTGTGGGATGAGGTGGGACTGGGGCAGCATGTGGCTGTTTTGGGGGGATTGGGGAAAACACCCCAAACCCCCTTCTCGAGGAATGTTGCCCTTTGCTTTCCTGCAGGATGAAGTGTGGGGGTGTGTGTGGTGTGTGTGGCTCTTTCAGGGAGGGGCTGGGTAGAGAGTGCACTGCACAACCCCCTTTCCTGAGGGATTTTCTCCCCTCTCCCACAGTCCACGGGGTGAAGTGGGGCTGTGGGAATGGGGGGGCTCCCCCCGGGCTGTCCCTGGAGCAGCTGGTGCAGCACGTCCTGGAGCGGCACCAGGCCCGGCCGCCCCCCCGCACCCACGCCTGCCTCTGCGCCGGGGGGCTGGGTGAGACTGAACCCTTTGGGACCCCCCGAATCCCTGGGAAACCCGGTGGGACTTCCTGGGGCTCCTCCAGCTCGACGGGACCCCCCAAACCCCAGGGACCCCACTGGGACTCCCATACCCTGTGACCTCCCCCAGCCCTTCCCGGGGTACTCCTGAACCCTCCCTGGGATCCCCCCAAACACACTGCAACACCCCGAGGCCCCTTGGGAACCCCCAGAGCCCCTTGGGACCCCAGAACAGCCCCTGGGACCCCAAACTGTCCTTTGGACCCGTGTAGAACAGCTCCAAAGCCCTTGGGACAGCCCCAGATTCTTCTGGTCACCCTGAACACCTTTGGGACACCCTGAATCTCTTTGAGACCCCTGAATCTCTTTGAGACCTTCCCAAATTCCTCTCAGGACTCCCCCTGTGACCCCGAAATGTCCCCCAGACTCGCTAATGCTCTCCCTCCCCTTGCCCCCACAGGCACTCCCGGCCACAAGTGCGGCAGCACCAAGCACCGCATCATCTCCCCCAAAGTGGAGCGGGGGGGCGAGGGGGACGTGCCTGGGGACCCCCCCAAACCCGCCCCCTCCTCCCCTGACACCACCCAGCCCTCTCCAGGCCTGGGGGGGGGCACAGCACCCCCGAGGGTCCCCGAGCCCCCGCGTTTCCCCCGCGGGTGGGCTGCCGCTGCTGGTGGTGGCCAGTTTGGGGGGGGGGGCAGCACCGGGGGGGCCGGAGCAGCCGCTGGGCCTGACCCCCAGCCAGCACCTGGTGACCCCGAGGGGACCTGTCCCACTGCGCCGCCGCCCCCGGCTGCCTTTGACCCCGACTGCTTCCTCAACAGCCCCCGCCGTGGGCAGACCTATGGCTGTGAGGCCGAGGCCCCCCCCGGTGCGCCCCCCCCGCCCCCAGCCGCGCCCCCAAGCTGGAGGAGGACGACGAGGAGGAGGAGGAGGAGGAGGAGGAGGAGGAGGAGGGGAAACAGGGCATGGTTCCCCAGGACCCCCTCTGTGAACTGAGTGCTGCCCCACTGCCCCAGCCTCCCTTCCCCTCCCCTTCCCTGAGCTGCTGGTGGGGGACACGGGGGTCCCCCCAAACGCGCGTGAGCCCCTGCACGCCCCCCACCTCCCCTCATCCCCCACGGGCCCCCCAGCGACCCCCCTGTGGCCATCACGATTTCTCCCCAGAGTGGTCATACCCTGAGGTGAGAACGCTTTTTGGGGGGGTGTCCTCTCCCTCACCCCCCCTCTCCTCCCATCCTCGGGGTCTCCAGTGACGCCCCCCCGTGTGTCCCCCCCACCCAGGGCGGGGTGAAGGTGCTGATCACAGGCCCATGGGGGGACCCCGGCCCCTACTCGTGTCTCTTCGACCGCACCTCGGTTCCGGCCGCGCTGGTCCAGCCGGGTGTCCTGCGCTGCTACTGCCCCCGTGAGTGTCCCCGGGATGGGGTCCCCCGCTTGTGTCCCCCCTCTCCTGAAGCGCTGAACCCCCCTCTCACTGTCCCCCCCGCAGCCCACGAGGCCGGCGTGGCCGCCCTGCGCGTGGCCTGTCCCCCCGGCTGCTCTCGGCCGCAGCCCCTTCGAGTACCGGGCACGGGGGGTGGCACGGGGCCCCCCCGGGGCACAGCTGGACTGGCTGGCACTGGATGGTGAGTGAGGACCCCCCCAGGAAAGACCCCTGTGGTGAAGCAGCTCCTGTCCCCAGGGGGTGGCACCCGCAATTCTGGGGGTCCTGTTGTGATGCCGGGTGCGTCCCTCTCCCCCGTGGGGTGATGCTGTTTGGGAGGAGGGTGTTTGGGGGGGGGGGGGCTCTGGTTGTCAGGGTGCCCCCCTCACCCCCAGGTCCCCTCTCTCCCAGAGGCTCAGTTCCGTCTGTCCATCCTGGAGCGCCTGGAGCAGCTGGAGACGCGTCTGGGGGCCCTGCCTCCCCCTGCACCTCTTCCACCCTCACGAGGGGCCCCCTCCGAGACTCCTCCCGAGCAGGTGAGGCCCCCACAACACCTGAGTCACCGCCTGAGCCCTGAAGATCCCTGTGTTCACTCGTGTCCCGGTGTCCTGTGGTGTCCCTCGTGTCCCTTACCGTGCTGCGGTGTTGCCTGGTGTCCCCTGTGTCTGCTGGACACAGTTGGTGTTCCCCGGGATCCCCCCATGTACCTTCACGTCCATGTGGGTCTCCTGATGTTCTCTGACATTCCCTGGTGTCCCTTCAACCTCGCCAGGTACCCCGGTGGCCTGGTTCCCTGGTCACTAGCCCCCTTGTCACCTCCCAGGAGTCCCAAGTGTTCCCCCCCCCTCCATCTGCCACCTCTTCCTGTGCCCTGGTGTCCCCTGACGTGCTCCCTGGGGCCAGGGGCCGGGGTCATCCTTCGAGGCGCGGGTGGTGGCCATCTGCGAGGCCATGATGGCACGGCCGGGCTGGCCGGGGACGTCGCTGGGGACATCGGGGACCTCGATGCTGGCGCATGGCGTGACCTTCCGTGGCATGACGCTGCTGCACCTGGCTGCTGCCCAGGGCTACGCCAGCCTGGTGGAGGCTCTTCGGCGCTGGCGGTGAGCGGGGACGCCCGCGGGTAGGGACTGCCTGGGGACAGGGAGTGGCAAGAGATGGGGACGGTGATGGGCATCCCCTCCCCAGGCAACGTGCCTAGGTAGAGGTTACCCTCTCCAGGCTCTGTCCCCGAGGGGATAGGACACCTGCCCATGTCCCTTCCTGTCCCTGCAGGGCGCTGGCAGTTGACAGCCTGGAGCTGGAGCAGGAGATCGACCCCCTCAACGTGGACCATTTCTCCTGCACCCCCCTGGTAAGGGGACAGTGGGGACACGGAGAGCGCTGCAGGTGTGGCGGTGGCAGCGGGGACACGGTGGCAGGGCTGGGAATGCGGTGGCACCAAGGTGGATTGGGGTGCGGGGCGGTGTCTCAGGCAGGGATGAAGGGGTACCAGGGGATGGCATCTAGGGGACAAGGGACACCTTGGGGACACCCTGCCAGCGCGTGCCTCCGTGTCCCCAGATGTGGGCCTGTGCCCTGGGGCACCGGGAGGCGGCGGAGCGGCTGTGCCGCTGGGACCGGCGGGCGCTGGCCGTCCCCGACACCCTGGGGCGGCTGCCGCTGGCCCTGGCACGGGCCCGCGGCCACCTGGCCCTGGTCACCCGCCTCGAGGAGCTGCAGGTGTCACCTGTGTCCCCACGCTGTCACCTGCCCGGCCTGCGCATCCCCTCCCCGCTCTCTGCCAGCCCTGACACAGGTATGGCCCTGGCGCCCTGTACCCTGCCTGTCCTCTGTCACCTGTCCCTGTCACCACCAGCCCGGTGTGGCCACTGTCACACTGCCACCGCATTCTCTCCCCATCCCCTGTCCCCTTTCCTGTGCCCTCAGGGCATCGCTGATCCCTTCCAGCCTTTCCCCCGTGTCCCCTGCCCTCCCCAGCATCTTCGTGTGCCCAGGCGTCCCAAGTTCCCCCTCCATGTTCTTTCTTCCCACCTCCTGTGTTCCCTGTTCATCCCTGTGTCCCTCCCCCTTCTTCCCTGTCCTCCCCAGCTTCTTCGTGTCCCCGTGGGATCCCCCCGTCCTCCTGCCAAGCCCTGCATGTCCCCCCTTCCCCTCTGGGTGCGTCTCTCCGAGTCTAAACCCCACCCTGCCGTGCCCTCCCCGCTGTCCCCAGGGCTGAGCACAGCCAGCAGCCTTTCGTCCCCATCGGGCCTCTCGGAGGGTCCTGGCTCTGTCCCGCTGCCCCCCGGCCCCCCCGGTCCCTCCGAGGATGAGAGCTGGGGGGTGGCAGTGCCCCCCAGCCCCCCTGAGGATGCCCTGGCCCCACCCTCCGACACCCTGCAGGTAAAGGGGGGAACAACCTGGGCTGGGGACACCCTTAGTGCAGGAGAGTCCCAACGTCCCCCCATCCCCAGGCCGAGGTGGTGACGCTGGCACAGCAGATCATCGAGGCGACCCTGAACGCATCAAGCAGGAGGCACCGGGGGGGCCACCGGGGGCACTGGGGGCACTGGCAGCGACGGGGGGGACAACGGGGACACCAGCGGGGCCAGCAGGGCTTGGTGCTGCCATGGCCTGGCTGGCCACGTACCTGGAGAGCGTTGACCGTCCCCCTGCGCCTCCCCACAGGTACTCCCGGGGCTGGGGGGGTGGCCAGGGGTGACCCTCAGATCCCTGGGGGGGGTCACTCACGTCCAGCAGCACCCCGGGATACTTTTTGGGGATCCCATTGCCTGGGACATTCAGTGTCCTGTTGGGAGGGTCCCTTACATGCTGCGATGCTCCGGTGTCTCTGTGGTGGGGGTCTCCACATCCTGGCTCCCGGGACACCGCAGTGTCCTCCTGGGGACGCTCCGTGACACTCTCATTCCTTCCTGGGTGTCCCCAGCCTCTCGCGGGGTGCCAGCCCTTGCCCCCCTGACCCTCCTGTGTCCTGTGTGTTCCCCAGAGCAGAGGTGGCCTCGCGGGGGTCCCCGGGGGTCCCTGAGCGGCCGCCCCCCACTTCGGCCACGGGCTGGGCTGAGTTCCTCAACGCGTCCGGGGGGGCGCGGGGCGAGGGGGGGGCCGTGGCCCTGCTGACCCTCAGTGACCAGGAGCAGCACGAGCTCTACGAGGCCGCACGCCTTGTCCAGGGCGCTTTCCGGAAGTACCGGGTGTGTATCCCCTGCTCCTGGCACCCCAAACTCCCCTGGCGCCCCTCTGGGGGCTCCCCAGCGCTGCTGACCCCCCAGTCCCCCTCACTGCCCCCAGGGCGGAGGCTGAAGGAGCAGCAGGAGCTGGCTGCCGCCGTCATCCAGCGTTGCTACCGCAAGTACAAGCAGGTACTGAGGTGTGGGGGGCTCAAATCCCCCCATGGGCCCCTCCTGGGCTCCCCCCCGGGCACCCCCGACCCCACCTAACCCTCTCTCTCTGCCCCACAAGCTGACCTGGATCGCTCTGAAGGTAACAGGGTCCCCCTGGGGAGTGCTGGGGGGGGCACCCAGATTTTTGGGACTGCTTCGAGGGTTCTGGATGTCCAGCACTCATGGACATGGGGGTCCTTGCTTGGGGGTGCTGGGAATACTGGGGTGGATTTGGGGTGCCCCAAATCTCTGTATGCCCTCTGTCCCCCCCAGTTTGCCCCGCTCGAGCGGATGGCACAGGGCAGCTGGGGTGACATTGGGGTCCCTGTTCGATGGTGCTGTGACACCGGTGTGCCCCTGTCCCCCCCAGTTTGCCCTGTTCCAGCGGATGACGCAGGCCGCCATCCTGATCCAGAGCAAGTTCCGGAGCTACGCGGAGCAGAAGCGATTCCAGCGGCGCCGGCGCGCGGCAGTGCTCATCCAGCAGCGCTTCCGGAGCCTCCGCCAGCACCGGTGTGACCAGGGGCACTGGGGGACGCTGGGGACACGGGATTCTGGGGACAGAGGGGTCCTCACCCTCCCCTCCGTTCCCCCCAGGAGCACCTTCCTCACCCTCAAGCAGGACCAGGCAGCCCGGAAGATCATGAGGTTCCTGCGGCGCTGCCGCCACCGGTACGGGGACGTTGCAGGATGTGGTGGAGGACAGGGTGGGACACAGTGAGGGGAAACGGGGACCCCGTGAGGCAACACAGGGACAGGGATTGAGGCTAGGAGGTGTCACACGGCGGTGGGTGGACACAGGTGATACTGGGCGGGGCTGGGGACAGGTGACACTGTGGGGGCAGAGTCTGAACAGAGCCTGACCACCACCCCTCTCCCCAATTCATGTTCCCTCACCCAGGATGGAGGAGCTAAAGCAGAACAAGGAGGTGGACAGTTTACAGACCCAGGGCCTGGCCTCGTGACCCCCCCACCGCAGTGGGGATCCAGGCACTGGGGGGGCTCCACACCCCCCCACGGGGGACCCAGACATTGGGGGGGGGCCTCACTACCCCCCTCACCGGGGAACCTAGGCACGGGGTGGGGGGGGGGGAGCTCCCCTCCCTGTCCCCCCCCAGGCGTTTTTGTGTTTCTGGGTGTCCCCGGACCGCTTGTGGGGAGGGGGAAGAAGGGGGAAAAGCCCCCTCCCCACTCGCCCTGTACCCCCCCCCATCCCCCGCATGGCCCACTCCCCCCTGCCTGCCCCGTGCGGGCTCTTTGTACAAAGTTCCATTAAAAAGCGAGGAAGCGGGAATACAAGACCCGGTGCGTGTCCGTGTGTGTGTGTGTGTGGGGGCGGACATGGCGGGGAGGCCACGCCCCCTCACTCAGGCCACGCCCCCACACCAAAGTCACGCCCCTCGCCCAAACCACGCCTCCGGCCACGCCCACTCCCGCTCCTCCCCAGGGGCCTGGCCCTCTACGTGCCCCGACGCGATGACGCAAGACGCCGGGGACGTGGCCCTGGCGCGCGGCGTCACGCATCGCCCCGTCGCAAGATGGCGGAGCTGGACCTGCTGGGCTCCATCCTGAGCTCCATGGAGCGGCCGCCCGCCGCAGCCGATGGCGAGACGCGGCGCCGGGCGCGGGGTCAGCGGAGGGGCCGGGGAGGGCGCGGAGGCACCGAGGGCGGGGCGGGGAGCGGCGCGTACCGGCCCTTCGCCCTCAGAACAACACCCCCCCCCTTCCCCTTCCCAAGGCCGGCGTCCCGCCCTCACCCCAGGCCCCGCCCCCCGGGGCTGCCGGCTCCGCCCTCAGCGCGGTCCCGCTCCTGATTGACAGTGGGGGGGGGGGCTGGCCACGCCCCCGATTTGATCAAGCCCCGCCTTGACCACGCCCACCACACTCGCGGCCACGCCCCTGCCCCGCGGAGAGCCCCGCCCCCGGGTGGTTTTGGGGGGGGGGGTGTCACCGCCGAGCTGAGCTGATCCCCCCGCCCTGTCCGCTCCAGAACAAGCTGCTCGCATGAAGAAGCTGCAGGAGCAAGAGAAGCGCCAGAAGGTCGAGTTTAGAAAGAGGGTGAGTGGAGGGATGGGCAGCGCTGGGAATTTTGGGGCACTCCCCACAGGGTCCCCCCCCCCCCAAATCCCTGGGCTCCCCTGGATTGCCCGTGTGTCCCCAGATGGAGCAAGAAGTATCCCAGTTCATCCAGGCCACCGGGGAGCCCCGGCGTCGCTTCCAGCCCATGAACAAGATTGAGAGGAGCATCCTGTGAGCACACTGGGAGGGCACTGGGCGAGTAGCGGGCACCCTGTGGGGCGCTGGAAGGGCGGTGTGGGACAGTGGGGACACTGGTGGTACTGGGGGTGCTTGGGAGAACACTGGGGACACTGAGGGACTTGGGGATGGGAGGGCGCTTGAGAGGATATTTGGGACACTGGCGGTGTGATGTCAGCACTGTGGGGCAATACTGCGTGTCCTGGGGTTGGACACTCGAGACACAGGGGTAGGACAGGAACACCCCAGGGTGGCAGCACCTCTGGGGCAAGTGGGGACTCTCATGGGGGGAAACCTGGGGAGCTCCAGTGCCAGCAGTTCCACGTTCCCGCAGGCACGACGTGGCAGAGGTGGCCGGCCTGACGTCTTTTTCCTTTGGAGATGATGAGGACAGTCGCTACGTAATGGTGTTCAAGAAGGTGGGGCATGGTGGGAGACACTGTGGGGGAGGCTGGGGAGGGTGAGGGAGCACAGGCTGACACTGGTGTCCCCAGGAGTTCGCGCCGTCGGACGAGGAGCTGGAGGCGTATCGGCGCGGGGAGGAGTGGGACCCGGCACGGGCTGAAGAGCGGCGTCGCCTCCGGGTAGGTGGGGCTTATGTGGCATGGGGCGGGGTTGAATTGAGATATGGGTGTGGCTTAACAGGGTGTGGCTAAATGGGTGTGGCTAAATGGGTGTGGCATGCAGGGGCAGGGCTTATACGGGTACGGCGTGGGTGTAGGGGTGGTGTGCATTACTGAATGCACGCTTGCAGGAGCTGGCAGCACAGCAGGAGGAGGCGGAGCTTGAGTGCACCCCCGCCCCCCCGGGCCCCCCCAACGACTACAAAGACAAATATCGGCACCTGATCGGCTCCGAGTCGGCCAAAGCCGCTGCCCGCACCATGGAGGCCAACAAGGCGTATGGCTGTGGTGAGCAGAGGGGTTCCACAGAGCACCTCGGGGGCTTGGTGCTCCAGGAGGCTTGGGGGGGTGTCCTGGGCACCTGGGTTCCTTGGGTCCCCCAAATACCTGGGCTCTGTCTGGGGGGGGCTAGGGGGTCCCTGAGGGGGTCACAGCCACCCGGACCTCTGCTGTCCCCCTCCCCCAGTGCCGGTGGCCAACAAGCGGGACACGCGCTCCATCGAGGAGGCCATGAACGAGATCCGGGCCAAGAAGCGGCTGCGGCAGGCGGAGGACGAGGGCGTCGCTGGGGGGGGCCCTGGGGGTCCCTGTGTGTGATGGGAGGGTGGTCGTGGGGCTGTCCCACCCAGGGGTATTTAACGGTGTGTGGGGGGGGTGACAGGGACACATGGGGGGGTGATAAAGCACTCATCTCCTCGCCTGGTCGCCATGTCTCTTTGGAGGGGGTGGTTGGGTTGAGGGGGCGCCCCCCTCATCCCAGGTTGTGTGGGTGTGTGGGGGGGTGTGTGTCTCCCACTCCCCAAAGAAGGAGGTGGGAGCTCCTGGTACTTTTACAAGGTTTATTGGCAGAGGGGAACCCCTTGGTGACAGCGGGGCGTGGTGGGTCCTGCTGCCCTTCCATCTCCTGCTCGGCCTCGGGTTTTGGAATTTGCACCCTGCCAGCTTGGCCTTGTCCCCCAGTGCCTCCTCAGTCCTGGGAGAGACAGGAGCTCAGTGGGGTGACATGGGGGTGATCCAGGGGTCAGACACGGGGGGTTTGGGGAAGGGGGCGGGGGGCACATGCAGGACACACAGGGACAAGAACATTCCTGGGAGGGACAGGGAGCTCGTGCACCCCACCCAGCTCCCTGTGGGGTCGTGGGGACATGTGGGGCTAAGGGGGCACACACAAGGGATTTGGGGACAGGGGAAGTGGCACACAGATGTGGAGATTGCTCACCTCATCAGCTGGTTGCACAAGGCCTCTTCCCAAGGAGCCTTTTCCCAAGGGTTTGCATGACGATTTGCCCGTGCATTCGCACCTGGGTGGACGCAGTGACCTGGGGACTTGAACAGAGCTTGGCAGGAGGGTTTGCACAGACTCAGCCTGGATAGATTCAGTGCTTGGGATATTCACAAGAGTTTGTGTGTGCAGACACACCTGATGCCCTCAGCCCACACCCAGGGAGTTGGGGCTGAATCTCCCCTGAATGCCGAAATCCCCCACCCCATCTGAGACAGACCTGGGGTGTCCAGGCCCCAAATCCCTCTGGATCCTCCAAATTCCTCCAGACACCACAGGGACCCCATACATGGACACACTCAGTGCTGACCCAGGCCCCAAGACCACCCCCTGCAAACTGCCCTCCGCCAAGGGCAGATGGACCCGGTGCCCCCTCCACCTCCTGCCCTTTCAGACTGCCCCGTGACTTTTCTCCAATTACCACAAATGCATGATGCCACCCCAAAACCCAACCCTCTCCTGGGAACCATCACTGCCCTGGGACCTTCCATATTCCCAGCTCTCCTGATTGTTCCACCACAACCCTGAGCCTCCTTCAAGTCCCCACACACCCCCGTGACCCCCATCCCAGCTTCTCCATAACCTTGGCCATAAACAAAGCCACCTCCGCTGTGAGATTCCCACGGGAATCCAGGATCTCCTGGGCAGCGATCCCCCTGGATGGACAGGGCTGTGGGGTAGGGGGTCAAGGCCAAGGTTAAGGGTGTCCCAGCCTGACCCTGGACTCCACAGACACCCCCGGCTCCCACGGGGGGAACCCCCATGTCCAGGTGCCCCGAGCTGGCCCCTATGTCCCCCACCCCACGGGGACCCCTGAGTGAGCCCAGACCTCCCCTCCACAGCGCCCCGGACACTCAAAGGGGCCCAGGGTGGGTCTGGACCCTTCTCACCCGGAGCCCCCTCTGCCTGGGACCCTGCCCGTCCCCCCACCGGCGTCCCCCGGGATTTTTTAACCCTTTCCCTTCGCGCCTGCCCCCACGGAGAAGCCGTGGTCACACTCAGTCCCCGGTGGGGGGAAGCGCGGTGCGGCCACACGTGCCCACGGTGGTGGCACTTGACCAAGGTGGTCCATGCGTGTCCCCACGCCTCCCCGTGCCCCCTCGGAAGGTCACGACGAGACCCCCGCCCGGGGGGGGAACAGCAGCGCCAGAAGGGGAGGGGCTGAACTGGGCGGGGCAGGGTTTTAGGGGGTGCACAAAGCCCTTTGGGGGGGGATGGGGGGCTCAGGCCCATGGGCCCCACAGCGTGGGGGAGGGGCGGTGGCTTTGACCACTTCCCGGGAAAGTTCTCGCCGGGGAGCGGGGCGGGGCCGGGCCGTTTTTGGGGGGTTGTGGGGGGGGGGGAGCGGGCTGCCTTACGAGCCCTCGACTCCCCCAGCCCAGTTCTGGGGGTTCTGGCCCCCTCGGGGGGGGAGGGGGGGGGATGGTCCCGATCGCCTCAGTACCCCCCCCCTCCTTCCCCGTCCTCAACCACCGGGCCCCTCCCCCACTCCGGGGCAGGAAGTGAAACCGCTGCCCCTCCCCCCTCCCCCCGGAAAGTCCCGCCCGGGTCTGAGTCAAACCGCGACCCACGGGGGGAGGGGCGGGGGTCCTGCACCCCCCGGACACGCCCGAGCTCTCGCCCCCCGCCAGCGACCCCCGCTCGGGGCTGCGCGAAAGGCCCGGGGCAGGGCGCGGTGTGTCGCGATAAGGGCGTGTGTGTATCACAATAACCGGGATTCACGATAGGAGGGGGGACGAGGCGCAGTAACAGGGGGTTCAATAACGAGGGGTTACGTTATTATCTTGGGGGGGGGGGTGTCACGATAAACCGGAGGTGTCGCGATAACGGGAGGGGGGGGGAGTCGGAATGACGGGGAAGAGGTGGCACAATAAAGGGTGGGAGTCAAGGTAGTGGGGAGAGTCGAAATAATGGAAGCGAGTGTCGGGATGTTTGAATAACGGGGGGGGTGGGTGTGTGGGGCGACGCGTCGTGATAATCTCGGGATCCGGAATACGCAAGGTTTGGATGAAGACGGGGAGCGGGCGCAGTAAGGCAAGCGTTCCCAGTAAATAGCAGCGCGGCGATCGCGTGGTAGCTAGAGCAACGCGGGGGCTCGCAACGGGCGGGAGATGTCGCGACAATGAGGGAAGGGTCGCGATAACGGGCGCTCCCCCACCCTCCCCGATCATGGGGCGTTCCCTCCCCAAGCTCCGCCCCTCTCGGCCCCGCCCCTCGGCCCCGCCCCCTGCCGGCCCCTATGAAAACCGCCGCGCGGCGCCGCCGCCGCCGCTCCTCCGCCGCCGCGCCTCGCCTCTACCGCGCAGGCGCCGAACGGAGAAAAGCCCCGCCCCTCGCCGGAGAAGCCCCGCCTCCCGCGGATAGGCCACGCCCCCCCGCGCCCCGCCCGCCCGCCCGCCGCCGCCATGAGCGGGTGGGCGCCCTACGTGGAGACGCTGCTGGCGGACGGCACCTGCCAGGATGCCGCCATCGTCGGCTATCGCGACACCCCCGCCGTCTGGGCCGCCGCCCCCGGCAAGACCTTCGCCAATATCACGGTGAGAGGCCGGGGCCGGTAGTGGTGGGGGGGGGGCGCAGCTCGCTGAGGCGTTTCCCGCCCAAGCGAGCGGAGGGCGGGGGGACCCGGTGGCCTCTGAGGGGCGGGGCTGACCCCCCCACCCCTCCCGCGACGGGCTCCGCGAAGGACAAAAAAGGGAGAAAAACGCAAAAGCGCCAGCGTGGAGCGCGGCGCTGGAAGGGGGGGGGCCCAGGACCCGGTACCGGGGGCGGGCCGGTGCTGGGGGGGCGGGGGGTGCCCGGTGGAGAGGCAGCCCCCTCCTTAACCCCTCCCGGAGCGGTTTGGGGGGGCGGGGGGGTCGCAGGCGGTCGGGGAGCGGGGGGGGGGGGGATGGGCGAACACCACGTGCTTCGACGACACCCTTCCTCCCCGCTTCCCCATCTGTTTTTATTGCAGCCCCCCTAAAGCGGATGGCGGGGGTCTCGTGGTGGGTGGGGGGGGGGGGGGTGTGGAGGAACCTCTCCCCACTTAAAAAACCCTCTAAAAATGCGCGGAATGCGGCCACTTCCCGGTGGAGGAGGGGCGGCCGGGGCTTCCTGTGGGGGAGGGGCGGCGCGCGCACCCCCCCCCCCTCCCCACTTCCCCCCCAAGGAAATGGGGTGGGGGGAAGGGAGAAATTTGGGGAGGCCCGTGGTGGAAAAGGGGGGGGTGGGGGCTACGGGATCCCTGGTCCCTGTCGGTGGTCACAGGGGTTCCCCCCGTGGGGTCACAGGAACTCACGGGGGTCCCCGGATTGGCTGGGCCACCCGAGGGGACATCGCGGGGTTCACGGGGGTCCCCGCAATTGGAGTTCTGATGGGGTCAAATGTGGCGTCCCGGGGAGATTTGTTTGAGGGCTCCTTTATGGGGTTTCTTTGGGGGGAAGGCTGGTTTTGGGGTTCCTGACCTGTTCTCCCCCGTGGCAGCCGCTGGAAGTATCGACACTGGCGTGTCCCGAGTTTGGGGGGGGTTATGGAGATCCCTGGATTCTCGGGGGGGTCCCCTCAGGCATCAGGGGTCACAGGTAGGGTCCCGTGTAGAGGTCATGGGGGGTCCCGGGACACGCGAGTCCCTTTTATGGTCACGGAGTGGGAGTTGGGAGAGTCCCTGTTTGCCGAGCGCCCTGCAGAGGCTCTGCCCGCGCCTTCGACATCCGCGCTGGGGTTTGGTGGTCCCGGGGTGCTGGGCCTTTAGGGTCCCCTTGACCTGTCCCCACCCTGCAAAAGTGATGGGCCTCGAGCAGGGAGGGGTGGGGGTTATGGCAGTTCCCAGACAGCCGTGTTCCCCATGGGGTCGCAGGTGGGTTCGGGGGCTCTGCGCTCTTGTTTTTGGGGTGCCCTGACCCTTGTGCTGACAGCCAGCGGAGGTGGCGGCGCTGGTGGGCCCCGAGCGGGGGCCGCTGCTGGTGCAGGGGCTGACGCTGGGGGGTCTGCGCTGCTCCGTCATCCGCGACTCGCTGCTGGTGGAGGGGGAGCACAGCATGGACCTGCGCACCAAGGGCGCTGCCGGAGCGCCCACCTTCAACATCACGGCCGCCATCACCAACAAGAGTGAGGGACCCCCCCTGTCACCCCATACCCTGTGCCATCCCCGGCACGCCCCCCCCCCGCCATCCTTCACCTTCTAAATCACCGACAAGAGGAGCCTCCCCTGGAACCCCCCCCGTCACCCTGTGTCAGCTGCTGACCAGTTCCTGTCACCCCCTGTGACCCCAAGCCTCTTATGGCATCAGGTTGTCACCCCCCGGGTGCCCCCCACCTTCCCCAGTGTCACCCCGTGTCCTCCCCCGCCCCAAGCTCCACCTCGCCACGTCACCTGCTGCCCTGTCACCTGAATTACCCCTGACCTGCTTCCCGTTAATGCTCCCCCAGGTCCCCCCAAATTACCCCTTGCTAACTCCTGGGGGTCCCTTCATCCCAGGAGGGCTTCCTGCCCTTCTCCCCCCTTGCCGCCCTGTTTGTCTGGGGGTTGATGAGGGTTTTGGGTGGGTTTGGGGATGACCCCCCCTCACCTTATACCCTCCCCCTGCAGCCATCGTGCTGGCCATGGGCAAGGAGGGCGTCCACGGCGGCTGCGTCAACAAGAAATGTTATGAGATGGCCAATCACCTGCGGCGCAGCCAGTACTGAGGGGGCTGGGGGGGACCCCCCTGGACCTCCAGGGACCAGCAGGAGCCGCCAGGGACCAGCAGGACCCCATCCCCCAACCCCCCCCCGTCACCCCCCAATCCCGCTGCCGGCAGCAATAAAGTGCCCTTGTGGGGAGTTGTTGTGTGTCAGGGATTTTAGGGCTCTGGGGATCCTCGATGTGCGGCCGGGGCCATGGGGTGTGGCTGTGCCCTCCACCCAGGGCGGAGGAGGCCTCCCCGGATACCTGGGTCCAAGGGTGCTGCCGTGCCCCAGGGGGACAAAGTCCACGATGGGGCGGCGGCGACGCCTCAGCATCCGCCCCACGATGCCCTCCCACTCCCCTGACTCTCAGGAGGCAAAGCTGGGGGGGTAGAGGCTTTATTGGAGGGCTGCACTCATGGTGGAGGGTGCACTAGCAGCGGGGGGGGGGGGGGAAGTAATTTAGGGGTTGCAGCAGCCGGCGGAGGCTGTAGGATGGAACAAGGGAGATGTCTGGGGGGAACAGAAGGGTCTGTGGGCAACTGGGGGCAGGAACTCCGGATATTCTGGTAAGTTGTGAGGCGTGGCGGGGGGCAGAGGGAGCTGGGGGGGGGTGACGTCGGGTGCAGGAGCCGGTGCAGGGCAGAGATGAGGATGTGGGAAGGTGATGTGGGGCAGGACCTGGCGTCCCGGCGAGCGGAAGCGGCTCCGGTGCTCTCGAGTCCTTATAAGGGCAATGTGGTGGCTCTGGCGCTTCCTGTCCCCCCCCCGGCCGCCCCCGCTGGCTCACGGACGGAGGGAAGGGCCCGCGGTTGCCCCATGGCGGGATCGGGGGGCTGGCCCGTGGGGCAGAGGGAGCGTCGTTGCCCTGTCCCACCCACCCAGCACGGAGGGACCCAGGGGTTGGGGCTCCCTGCGTGCCTTTGCCCCTGCCGGGAGATGACGTGCGCGGCTGTGAGGTTGGGGGGCACACCGTGACCCCATCGCTGTCCCCTGTGAGGCTGTCCCGTAGGGCAGTGGCATTGGCCCGCTCCATCTCCAGGTGATCCTGTCACCGGCGTCACCCGTAGCACCCTGACCCCTGTAGGATGCTGTCGCCTGTGTCATCCCTGGCACGGGGATGTGGCCCCTCTGGGGTCCCCAGTAACCCCCAACACCTCGGGGGTACCCCAAACTGGGGGGGCTGGAGGGGACGGACAGGGATTGGAGAGGGATGGGAGTGCTAGGGAGGGGGGTTGGTGCAGGTGCCTCACCAGCTGGAATCAGTAGAAGGGGGTCAGTAAGAGGTGCCAGGACGACTCGGGGGACTCCGAGTGCCTTCGCTGCTGACCGATGCACCCGAGATCGCCCCCAGCACACCCAGACTACCTCCCCTGCCCCCTCCTGCACCCAAGGCGCCTCCCAGCGAGCCCCAGTGCGCTCAGAGTGCCTCCCAGCGATCCCAAGCGTACCCGGAGAGCCTTCCAGGACCTGACAGCGACCTCCAGTGTTGCGGATGCTTCCCAATAGCTCCCACCGCGTTCCGATGCCCGCCGGCACTCACCGTCTGGAACGGCACGGGACGGGCATCGCCCCACGGCGCCGAGCAGCGGCGGAACCAACCGGTCACCGGCCCCTCCTGTCACCGACCCCTCCGGTCGCCGCCGCCTCCCCTCAGGCCCCCGTGATGGCGGAATATCGCGAGAGAGGGGCGGGGCTACTGCGCACCCGCCTCCCTCTCGACCAATTCCCTTGGTGAACGAAGCATTTCCCTTCCCGCCTAAACGCTCTCCACCAATGAGAGGCGAGGGGAGGGGCGGAGCACTCCTGTGACCACGCCCCTTAACGGCGGAGCTCCCCCTCAGCAGAGCTCGGCCCCGCCGTGCGCAGGCGCGGCGCGCAGGCGCAGTGGCGCTGCGGCCCCCCCCGAGTCACCTTGGGGCGCCGCCGGTACCGGAGCGCGCGCCCCCCCCGCGCCCCCGGTCACAGGGCCCGGCCGCGATGGCGGCGGCGCCGGCGGCCCAGAAGCCCAAGACCTCCCGAAATCCGTGAAGTTTCTCTTTGGCGGCTTGGCCGGGTGAGAGCCCCCCCCCCCCCTTCCCCTTCCCTCCCGCCCCCCTTCATACCGGGGATCGCGCACTCCCAAACCGAGAGCCCCCCCCGCCCAGACCGTTCAGGTCGCCCCCCTTAAAAAACGCCTCGTAACCCCTCGGCTCCTCCCCTAACCCTGTCATTTCTCCTGATCCCCGTTACTGTCGCCCACAGCCTCCCCCAAATCCCTTGAGTCCCTCAAATGCTCCCCATGCCCCCTTCTGAACCCCCCAATCCCCCCCCAGTGCCCCCCAAAATCAATTCAAATCCACTGGACCCTTTCAAACATCCCGAAATCCCATCCAGCTCCCCTCAAAACTGCCCTGCGGCCTCCACATATTCCCAAAGCTCATTCAGACTATCCCGTCACCCCAGGTTTCCTGCAAGAGGGCTGTGGGTGGATTGGAGGTGCTGTGGAGAGGGGTGTGCGTCATTTCGGGGTCCCCCTGACCCTGCCTGACTCCCTCCTTTCAGCATGGGGGCTACAGTGTTCGTGCAGCCCCTGGACCTGGTGAAGAACCGGATGCAGCTGAGCGGGGCCGGGGCCAAGGGCCGCGAGTACCGGACGTCCCTGCACGCCCTGGGGTCCATCCTGCGCCACGAGGGGCTGAGGGGCATCTACACAGGGTACGGGTCCCCCCGAACCCTCCCGCGACCACCTCCGGATCCCTAGGACAGCTCTCGAACCCCCAAACCTCCTGGGACACCTCCCCCTAAACCTCACGTCCCTGCATGCCCTGAGATCAGTCCCAAGCTGGAAGAGGCTGCTGGTCATCTACATGGGATGCAGACCCCCGCCCAGAACCTCGACCCCACCAGCACCTGCAAGGCTTGAGCTCTTTCCTGCCTCCCCTACCCCCGTCCTCCAATTTTGGGACTCCTCCCATTCTCTGTGTCCACCCAGGCTCTCAGCGGGGCTTCTGCGCCAGGCCACCTACACCACTACCCGCCTGGGCATCTACAGCGTGCTCCTGGAGCGTTTTGGGGGGGCCGATGGGACCCCCCTCCGTTCCTGGCCAAGGCAGCCATGGGCATGACAGCAGGGGCTGCGGGCGCCTTCGTGGGAACGCCGGCTGAGGTGGCCCTCATCCGCATGACAGCTGATGGCAGGTGAGCCGTAACCCTCCGAGAAACACCCTTGCCTCCTTCCGCTCTCCCTTCAAATCTGTTTTTTTTTTTTTTAACAAAATCCCTTTTTTTTTTTTTTTTTTTTTTTTTTTTTTTGCTCCGGATCCCAGGCTGCCCCCTGGCGAGCGCCGCGGGTATCGCAACGTGTTCGACGCCCTCGTGAGGATGGCGCGGGAGGAGGGGGTGCTCACGCTGTGGAGGGTAGGTGGGCGCGGAGGGACCCCGAACTCGCCCCCTGCTGCCTCCCCAGGCACGAACTCGTGCTCTTGGGGTGTCCCCCGAACTCCCGTCTGCCACGCCGGTGCTGCGTCCCCCCACTGCAGTAAGGGAGGAGAGCGTGGTCTGCGGGGGAAAGTGGGAGTGCATTGGGGCTGATGTGAGGGCTGGAGGGGCACAGGACTCACCCGGACACCCCGTTTTTCCCCCCCTTAGGGCTGTATACCCACCATGGCCCGTGCCGTGGTGGTCAACGCTGCCCAGCTCGCCTCCTACTCCCAATCCAAACAATTCTTGCTCGACTCCGGTGAGTTCAGCGGGTGGGTGTGCTGTGGGGAAACCCTAAATCCTAGTGCACTCTCCACCTCCCCCACCATTCCCCTTTGATGGTTTCGGGTACCCCCAGGGCATTTCCGTGATGACATCCTGTGCCACTTCTGTGCCAGCATGATCAGCGGGCTGGTGACCACGGCCGCCTCAATGCCTGTCGACATCGTCAAGACCCGGTGGGTTCAGTTTGGGTTCCCCCCATATTCCCCCTTAGATAACCACAGATATGACACGTGGTCACCCCCCAAAACAAAACCTTCTGTTTAGCCCCTGAATTTTCCCCAACAGAATCCAGAACATGCGGACAATAGATGGAAAACCGAGTACCGCAATGGGCTGGTGAGTGAACGGGGTTTGGGAGTTCCCTTTCAACTGGGGGTGGGGGTTCCACACTATTTTAGGGGTGTTCCTGTTGTTCAGGCGAGAAATTCAGGTCATTTTGAGGAGATGCCTATAATTAAAACCTCCCCTGACATTTTGGGAAGGTTTCCATTATTTGAGGGGAGAATCCCTGTTATTTTGGAAGGTTTCTCATCGTTTTGGGAGGACTCCCCATCACTTTTGAGAGCGTCCGTATTTCACAAAGGCTTCCCATCCTTCTGCAAAGGCATCTGTGTCGTTTTTAGAAGGTTTCTTGTTGTTTTGGGCCCCCCCCGACACTCTGTTCCCCCTGCAGGACGTGCTGCTGAAGGTGGTGCGGTATGAGGGCTTCTTCAGCCTCTGGAAGGGCTTCACCCCCTACTACGCCCGCCTGGGTCCCCACACTGTGCTCACCTTCATCTTCCTCGAGCAGATGAACAAGTGGTACCAGCGGCTCTTCCTCAGTGCCTGACACCCGCCGGGGGGGGCTCGGGGGGATCTGACCCCGTCCCGTGGGCTCTGCAGGGGCACTGGACTCCCCATGAAGGGGTCTGATCTCTCCCTCAGGTGCTGTGGGGGTGCCTGACCCCCCTCCTCACCCCACCAGGGGCTGGAGGGGAGGTGGCTCTCTAGGAGTGCCTGAGCACCCCCCATCACAGCTATGGGGCCCTGTGGAGGGGTCTGGGCCCTATAGGGGTGCATGACCCACTCCTTGGGGGCTCCAGAGATCCCTGGGGTCCTGTGAAGGGGCCCTGGGTCCCTCCCATGGGGACAACAGGGGGGATTGTCCCTGTGTGGCAGCCCTAGAGAGACTGTAGGGTGCCCTCCCCCTGTGCCCCCTTCCCACCCCTCTGGGGGTTTTTGTTACCAGCCAATATCTAGGTCACAGTGTGGGGCAGGAGCCCCTACAAATTCCCCCTCCTCCCTTCCCCAGCACCCTCTACCCTGCGCTTTGTTAATGAACCATGGATCGTGATCATGTAATTAAAGCAAGACCCTACGGACATCGGGGTGGGGGGGGGGTGTTGCTTTATCTCTGTCACACCAGGGGCGGGGGTCCCGTGTCTGTCACACGCTGGGTGTGGCCTTACCCCGCCAGGACACAGGGCGACAAGAGGGAAAACTCCAAAGCCACGCCCCAAGAACATCCAGCAGAGCTGTTTATTGTCTCTCCCACCAAACTCGGGGGTCCTGGGGCGGGGGGGGGGGGTCTCTCCCTCAGGCAGGGGGGCCACCATCACCCCAGGGCAGGTCGGAGCCAGCCAGCACCGTCCGTTCCACCCCCTCCTCGGTGATGGCCGCCAGCCTGATGACGCCCCCGCTGGAGCCGTCCCGCACCATGGCCAGGGCCAGTGCTGGGAGGGGGGACAAAGGTCAGGGACCGCCCCCAAATCCTCTTCCAGGAACCCCAACCCTTCCGTGTTCCCCAAATCCCCTCCCCGAGACCCCTAAACCCTTCCACGTTCCTGAAATCCCCTCTCAGGACATGCCCTAAGCCCTCAGTGCCAGCCAAACTCCTCTGTGCCCCCCAAATCCTCTTCCAGGAACCCCCAAACCCTTCCGTGTTCCCCAAATCCCCTCCCCGAGACCCCTAAACCCTTCCAGTTCCTGAAATCCCCTCTCAGGACATGCCCTAAGCCCTCAGTGCCAGCCAAACTCCTCTGTGCCCCCCAAATCCTCTTCCAGGAACCCCCAAACCCTTCTGTGTTCCCAATCCCTCCGAGACCTAAACCTTCCACGTTCCTGAAATCCCTCTCAGGACATGCCCTAAGCCCTCAGTGCCAGCCAAACTCCTCTGTGCCCCCCAAATCCTCTTCCAGGAACCCCCAAACCCTTCTGTGTTCCCCAAATCCTCTTCCAGGAACCCCAACCTTCCGTGTTCCCAATCCTCTTCCAGGAACCCAAACCTTCCGTGTTCCCCAAATCCCCTCCCCGAGACCCCTAAACCCTTCCACGTTCCTGAAATCCCCTCTCAGGACATGCCCAAAGCCCTCAGTGCCAGCCAGACTCCTCTGTACCCCCCAAATCCTCTCTCGGGACCCCAAGCCCCCTCTCAGGATCCTTCCCCGCCCCCCCAAAAATCTCAAGTATCCCCCAAACCCACCACGGGCAACAAATTCCTGGCACTGCGAGCGGCTCATCCCAGGCTGGAATGTGGCATCCAGGAATCCATAGATGTAGGAGCTGCCTGAGCCCCCACAGCGAAGGGCTGGCGCAGCAGGAGCCCTCCCATCGGCACCACGTACACCTGGGGGGCACAGGGGGGGCTGTAGGGAACTCTGGGGGGGCTGTGGGGCAGAAAGAGGGGGGACAGTAGGGAAAAGATGGGCTTATGGGGCAGAGGTGAATGCTGCGGGGCAGAGAAGGGAATACCAGGAAGCAGAAAGAAAAAAAAAAATCCTAGACATTCTGGGGAGAGAAGGAACACTCCAGGGTGGGAAAAAAAGGATACACCAAGGCAGAAAGGGGAATGCTGCAGGGGAGAAAAAGGGCTGGAACAGAGACCACCGGCACTAAAGGGCGAGCCCACCTGTCCCCCCCGGCGCGGGTCCCAACCAGCGACGATGATGCCGGCGCTGAGCTCCTCGCGGTACCGGTAGCAGCTCTGCTGGAACAGGCGGGCGGCCGTGCGCACCCGCGGCGGCTCCTCCAGCTCCACACTGCGGGGCGGGATCAGGCGTGGGGACCGGGGAGGATCGCCCCATCAACCCGCCCCGACCCTGCCCCGAGCCCGCGGAGCGTACCTGTGGAAGGCTAGCTGGTAAGCTACAGCGTCGGCCACCGCCTGCGTGTCGGCCGCCGAGCCCGAGCGGCAGCAGAAGATCCGCTCGTGCACCGGGGTCAGCTTGTCCGTCACACGGTTGGCTATGTAGGACCTGCGGGGACACCGCGGCGGCGTCACCGGGACTGCCGGAGGTGACACGGCAGCGCCGGGTGACCGCGGTGTAATGTCACCACGAACAACCTCCCTCGAGGTCGCACTGCGAGGAGAGCGGATGAACTGGGGGTGCTGAGAAACCCCCCCCTGGGAAGCAGGGTCCCCCCAAAGAGCGGCTGGAATTTCTTCAGAGCACAGAGTGCGGGTTTGGCGGGTGTGAGACTTAGAAGTGTGGGATTTGCTATGGTAATAACGAAAAAAAAAAAAAAAAAAGGGAGGAAATCCCGGAAAGCTGGGGATAAGCCCCAGGGAACAGTGGGAAATGGATTTTTACAGGATTACCAGGCTGAAATCAGTAAAAATAATTCAGGTTTTGTTCAATGATCTAAGGCACTGAAAAGAATTTTTTCCGTATAATGCACCCAAGATTATAACAAAATTAGTGGGGGAAGTGTCCCATATTTTACAGATAAATCAAGAATTAAGTGACTTAGAAGCACACAGGAAGCCCTTTACATTGGGTGATTTTAACAAGGGATTTAAACCCAATTATCATCACCACACTGGGGAACGGTTCTGTGGGCTTGAAAAACCCCCGAAAAAGAGGAAAAATTATTTGGCCAAGAAAAACGGGATGCCTGGAGAGAAATCCAAAGACTGGGCCCAAGAGCACAGACTTTAACCCGAGAATGTTTTCGCAAGAATTATTCCACATAACTAAAGGACTCTTGGATGATTCTGGCGATGGAAAAATCCCTGTTAGGTGTGACCTGGGGGGACACCTGGGACCCTGCCCACACCTTTGGGGGCAGCTTCCCAGTGACATCACCGTGACAAGAGTGACAACCCCATGATGCCGTCCCGGACCCGACGCCACCTCCTCGATGGTTTCACGGCTCATTGTGCTCACCCGGTGGTGGTTCGGGAGTCGGCCCCGATGACGACGCCCCCATCGAACTCCACGGCCATGATGGTGGTCTGGGAAGCGGGGAGGGGGAAAATCGCTCAAAATCCCTGCCCCACACACAGCAGCCCCTGCCCCAAAGAACGCCCCGCCGCAAAGAACTCACCCCGCGCCTCACAGAGATCGTCTTTTCCCACAACTCCCGGCCCACAGCAACTTCCCCAGAGAAATCCCCCACAGCACCCTCCTCCTGGGGAGTCCCTCTGACCCACACTCACCTCCCTGCACTCTTCAAGGAACTCTCCGCTCCCTCAGCCCCGCAGATCTCTGCCCCACAGCCCGCCCCCTCCTGCTCCGTAACCCCCGCCCCTAAGCGAGTCCGCAGCCCCGCAGGAGGCTCCCACTCACGCCGGTGCTGACGGGCTCCGCCGCCCATTCCCGGCGCGGCCCGGCGGGGCCCGGCGCGGCCCGGGGCTCCCACACCGTCACCGCCGCCATCTTCCCCCGCGCTTTACGGCGAGCCTGCGGGAGCGGCGGGGATGGGCGATGTTTTACGGCAGTATGGCAGAAGGGCGGCAGCGGAGCTTTACGGCAGTGTGGCTGGACAGTCTCAGAGCTGCCCCGGTTCGGGGGTCTCTGCCTGCTCCCCACCCTTAAAGCACCCCGGTTCGGGGGTCTCTGCCTGGTCCCCACCCTTAAAGCACCCCGGTTCGGGGGTCTCGGCCTGTTCCCGACCCTCAAAGCAGTCCGGTTCGGGGTCTCTGCCTGTTCCCCACCATTAAAACAACCCGGTTTGGTGGGCTCTCCCTGTCCCTGCACCTCAACGCACCCCGGTTCGGGGGTCTCTGCCTGTTCCCCACTCTTTTAGCACCACGGTTAGGGGGTCTCTGCCTGTTTCCTACCCTTACAGCCCCCCATTTTGGGGGTCTCTGCCTGTCCACGACACTTAAAGCCCCCCGGCTCGGGGGTCTCTGCCTGTTCCCCCCCTTAAAGCACCCCGGTTCAGGGGTCTCTGCCTGTTCCCCACCCTAAAAGCCCCCCGGTTTGGGGGTCTCTGTCGGGGGTCTCTGCCTGTTCCCCACCCTTAAAGCACCCCAGTTGGGGGGTCTCTGCCTGATCCCAACCCTTAAAGCACCTTGTTTTGGGGGGCTCTGACTGTTCCCCACCCTTAAAGAACCCCGCTTCGGGGCGCTCTGCCTGTCCAGGCCTCTCAAAGCACCCCGATTCGGGGGGCTCTGCCTGTCCAGGCCCCTCGAAGCAGCCCGGTTAGGGGGTCTCTGCCTGTTTCCCACCCTTAAAGCACCCCAGTTCGGGGCTCTCTACCAGTTACCCACCCTTAAAGCCCCCAATTCAGGGGGTTCTGTTGTCGAGGCCCCTCAAAGCACCCCGGTTCAGGGGTCTCTGCCGGCCCCCGCCCCTTAAAGCCCCTGTTTCGGGGGTCTCTGCCGGTTTCCAACCCTTAATGCACCACGGTTAGTGGGTCTCCGCCTGTCCCCGACCCTTAAATCACCCCAGTTCGGTGTTCTCTGCCTGTCCCCGCCCCTCAAAGCAGCCCGGTTCGGGGGGCTGTTCCTGTCCAGGCCCCTCAAAGCACCCCGGTTCGGGGGCTACCTGTCCAGGCCCCTCAAAGCAGCCCGTTTTTGGGGGCTCTGCCTCTCCCCGCCCCTCTAAACAGACCTGTTCGGAAGGCTCTGCCTGACCCCCCCACCAAATTGCAGCTTGTTTCGGGGGGCTCTGCCTGTCCAGGCTGCTCAAAGCACCCTGGTTCGGGGGGCTCTTCCTGTCCAGGCCCCTCGAAGCACCCCGGTTCGGTGGGCAATCCCTGTCCAGGCTCCTCAAAGCAGCCCGGTTCGGGGGGCTCTGCCTGTTCCCCACCTTTAAAGCACCCCGGTTCGGGGTTCACTGCCTGTCCCCGACCCTTAAAGCAGCACGGTTCAGGGGGCTCTGCCTGTCCAGGCCCCACAAAGCAGCCCGTTTCGGGGGGCTCTGCCTGTCCCTGCCCCTCTAAACAGCCTCGTTCAAGGGGCTCTCCCTGTCCTCCCCGCAAATTGTAGCCCAGTACGGGGGGCTCTGCCTGACCAGGCCCCTCAAAGCGCCCCGGTTCGGGGGTCTCTGCCTGTCCAGGCCTCTCAAAGCCCCCCGGTTCGGGGGTCTCTGCCGGTCCCCGACCCTCAAAACACCCCGGTTCGGGGGTCTCTGCCTGTTCCCCACCCTCAAGGCACCCCGGTTCGGGGGTCTCTGCCTGTCCCGACACTCAAAGCAGCCCGGTTCGTGGGGCTCTGCCTGTCCCTGACCCTCAAAACACCCCGGTTCGGGGGGCCCTGCCTGTTCCCCACCCTTAAAGCACCCAATTCAGGGGTCTCTGCCTGTTCCCCACCCTTAAAGCCCTCAGTTCGGGGGGGTCTGCCTGTCTCCGACCCTAAAAGCACCCCAGTTCAGAGGTCTCTGCCTGTTCCCCACCCTAAAAGCAGCCCGGTTCGGGGGTCTCTGCCTGTTCCCCACCCCTAAAGCACCCCGGTTAGGGTGTCTCTGTCAGTCCCTGACCCTCATAGCACCCCGGTTCGGGGGTCTCTGCCTGCTCCCCACCCTTAAAGCACCCCGGTTCGGGTGTCTCTGTTAGTCCCCGACCCTCAAAGCACCCCGGTTCGGGGGTCTCTGTCGGTGCCCGTCTCTCAAAGCACCCCGGTTCGGGGGTCTCTGCCTGTTCCCCACCCTTAAAGCAGCCCGGTTCGGGGGTCTCTGCCTTTTCCCCACCCTTAAAGCACCCCGGTTCGGGGGTCTCTGCCTCTTCCCCACCCTTAAAACACGCCGTTTTGGGGGTCTCTACCTATTCCCCACCCATAAAGCACCCCGGTTGGGGGGGCTCTGCCTGTCCAGGCCCCTCAAAGCACCCCGGTTCGGGGGTCTCGCCTGTTTCCCACCCTTAAATCACCCCAGTTCGCTGTTCTCTGCCTGTCCCCGCCCCTCAAAGCAGCCCGGTTCGGGGGGCTATTCCTGTCCAGGCCCCTCAAAGCACCCCGGTTCGGGGGCTACCTGTCCAGGCCCCTCAAAGCAGCCCGTTTTGGGGGGCTCTGCCTGTCCACGCCCCTCTAAACAGACCCGTTCGGAAGGCTCTGCCTGACCCCCCCACCAAATTGCAGCTTGTTTCGGGGGGCTCTGCCTGTCCAGGCTGCTCAAAGCACCCTGGTTCGGGGGGCTCTTCCTGTCCAGGCCCCTCGAAGCACCCCAGTTCGGTGGGCAATCCCTGTCCAGGCTCCTCAAAGCAGCCCGGTTCGGGGGGCTCTGCCTGTTCCCCACCTTTAAAGCACCCCGGTTCGGGGTTCACTGCCTGTCCCCGACCCTTAAAGCAGCACGGTTCAGGGGGCTCTGCCTGTCCAGGCCCCACAAAGCAGCCTGTTTCGGGGGGCTCTGCCTGTCCCCGCCCCTCTAAACAGCCTCGTTCAAGGGGCTCTCCCTGTCCTCCCCGCAAATTCTAGCCCAGTACGGGGGGCTCTGCCTGACCAGGCCCCTCAAAGCGCCCCGGTTCAGGGGCTCTGCCTGTCCAGGCCCCTCAAAGCCCCCGGTTCGGGGGTCTCTACCTGTCCCCGACCCTCAAAACACCCCGGTTCGGGGGTCTCTGCTGTTCCCCACCCTCAAGGCACCCCGGTTCGGGGGTCTCTGCCTGTCCCCGACACTCAAAGCAGCCCGGTTCGTGGGGCTCTGCCTGTCCCCGACCCTCAAAACACCCCGGTTCGGGGGGCCCTGCCTGTTCAACACCCTTAAAGCACCCAATTCAGGGGTCTATGCCTTTTTCCCCACCCTTAAAGCCCTCAGTTCGGGGGGCTCTGCCTGTCTCCGACCCTCAAAGCACCCCAGTTCAGAGGTCTCTGCCTGTTCCCCACCCTAAAAGCAGCCCGTTCGGGGTCTCTGCCTGTTCCCCACCCCTAAAGCACCCCGGTTAGGGTGTCTCTGCCTGTCCCCGCCCCTCAAAGCAGCCCGGTTCGGGGGTCCCTGTCGGTGCCCGTCTCTCAAAGCACCCCGGTTCGGGGGTCTCTGCCTGTTCCCCACCCTTAAAGCACCCCGGTTCGGGGGGCTCTGCCTGTCCAGGCCCCTCAAAGCAACCCGGTTCGGGGGTCTCTGCCTGTTCCCACCCTTAAGCACCCCAGTTCGGTGTTCTCTGCCTGTCCCCGCCCCTCAAAGCAGCCCGGTTCGGGGGGCTGTTCCTGTCCAGGCCCCTCAAAGCACCCCGGTTCGGGGGCTACCTGTCCAGGCCCCTCAAAGCAGCCCCTTTTTGGGGGTCTACCTGTCCCCGCCTCTCTAAACTGACCCGTTCGGAAGGCTCTGCCTGACCCCCCACAAATTGCAGCTTGTTTCGGGGGGCTCTTCCTGTCCAGGCCCTCGAAGCACCCGGTTCGGGGGGGCAATCCCTGTCCAGGCTCCTCAAAGCACCCCGGTTCGGGGGGCTCTGCCTGTTCCCCACCCTTAAAAGCACCCCGGTTCGGGGTTCACTGCCTGTCCCCGACCCTTAAAGCAGCCCGTTTCGGGGGGCTTTGCCTGTCCCGCCCCTCTAAACAGCCTCGTTCAAGGTGCTCTACCTGTCCTCCCGCAAATTGTTGCCCAGTACGGGGGGCTCTGCTGACCAGGCCCCTCAAAGCCCCCGGTTCGGGGGTCTCTGCCGGTGCCCGACCCTCAAAACACCCGGTTCGGGGTCTCTGCCTGTTCCCCACCCTCAAGGCACCCCGGTTCGGGGGTCTCTGCTGTCCCCGACACTCAAAGCAGCCGGTTCGTGGGGCTCTGCCTGTCCCTGACCCTCAAAACACCCCGGTTCGGGGGGCCCTGCCTGTTCAACACCCTTAAAGCACCCAATTCAGGGGTCTCTGCCTGTTCCCCACCCTTAAAGCCCTCAGTTTGGGGGGCTCTGCCTGTCTCCGACCCTCAAAGCACCCCAGTCCAGAGGTCTCTGCCTGTTCCCCACCCTAAAAGCAGCCCGGTTCGGGGGTCTCTGCCTGTTCCCCACCCCTAAAGCACCCCGGTTCGGGGGTCTCTGTTTCTTCCCCACCCTTAAAACACCCCGTTTTGGGGGTCTCTACCTATTCCCCACCATAAAGCACCCCGGTTGGGGGGGCTCTGCCTGTCCAGGCCCCTCAAAGCAACCCGGTTCGGGGGTCTCGCCTGTTTCCCACCCTTAAAGCACCCCAGTTCAGAGGTCTCTGCCTGTTCCCCACCCTAAAAGCACCCCGGTTAGGGTGTCTCTGTCAGTCCCTGACCCTCAAAGCACCCCGGTTCGGGGGTCTCTGTCGGTGCCCGTCTCTCAAAGCACCCCGGTTCGGGGGTCTCTGCCTGTTCCCCACCTTAAAGCACCCCGGTTCGGGGGTCTCTGCCTTTTCCCCACCCTAAAAGCACCCCGGTTCGGGAGTCTCTGCCTCTTCCCCACCCTTTAAAACACCCCGTTTTGGGGTCTCTATCTATTCCCCACCCATAAAGCACCCGGTTGGGGGGGCTCTGCCTGTCCGGGCCTCTCAAAGCACCCCGATTTGGGGGGCTCTGCCTGTCCAGGCCCCTCAAAGCAACCCGGTTCGGGGGTCTCGCCTGTTTCCCACCCTTAAAGCACCTCAGTTCAGAGGTCTCTGCCTGTTCCCCACCCTAAAAGCACCCCAGTTAGGGTGTCTCTGTCAGTCCCTGACCCTCATAGCACCCCGGTTCGGGGGTCTCTGTCGGTGCCCGTCTCTCAAAGCACCCGGTTCGGGGTCTCTGCCTTTTCCCCACCTATAAAGCACCCCGGTTGGGGGGGCTCTCCCTGTCCAGGCCCCTCAAAGCAACCGGTTCGGGGGTCTCTGCCTGTTCCCCACCTTAATGCCCCCCAGTTCGGTGTTCTCTGCCTGTCCCCGCCCCTCAAAGCAGCCCGGTTCAGGGGGCTCTGCCTGTCCCTGCCCCTCTAAACAGCCTCGTTCAAGGGGCTCTCCCTGTCCTCCCCGCAAATTGTTGCCCAGTACGGGGGGCTCTGCCTGACCAGGCCCCTCAAAGCGCCCCGGTTCAGGGTCTCTGCCTGTCCAGGCCCCCTCAAAGCCCCCCGGTTCGGGGGTCTCTACCTGTCCCCGACCCTCAAAACACCCCGGTTCGGGGGTCTCTGCCTGTTCCCCACCCTTAATGCATCCCGGTTTAAGGGGCTGAGCCTGTTCCCCACCCTTAAAGCCCACAGTTCGGGGGGCTCTGCCTGTCCCGACCCTCAAAGCAACCCGGTTCGGAGGTCTCGCCTGTTTCCACCCTTAAAGCACCTCAGTTCGGGGGTCTCTGCCTGTTCCCCACCCTTAAATCACCCCAGTTCGCTGTTCTCTGCCTGTCCCCGCCCTCAAAGCAGCCCGGTTCGGGGGGCTGTTCTGTCCAGGCCCCTCAAAGCACCTGGTTCGGGGGGCTGTTCCTGTCCAGGCCCCTCAAAGCAGCCCGTTTTTGGGGGCTCTGCCTGTCCCCGCCCCTCTAAACAGACCTGTTCGGAAGGCTCTGCCTGACCCCCCCACCAAATTGCAGCTTGTTTCGGGGGGCTCTGCCTGTCCAGGCTGCTCAAAGCACCCTGGTTCGGGGGGCTCTTCCTGTCCAGGCCCTCGAAGCACCCCAGTTCGGTGGGCAATCCCTGTCCAGGCTCCTCAAAGCAGCCCGGTTCGGGGGGCTCTGCCTGTTCCCCACCCTTAAAGCACCCCGGTTGGGGGTTCACTGCCTGTCCCCGACCCTTAAAGCAGCACGGTTCAGGGGGCTCTGCCTGTCCAGGCCCCACAAAGCAGCCCGTTTCGGGGGGCTCTGCCTGTCCCTGCCCCTCTAAACAGCCTCGTTCAAGGGGCTCTCCCTGTCCTCCCCGCAAATTGTAGCCCAGTACGGGGGGCTCTGCCTGACCAGGCCCCTCAAAGCGCCCCGGTTCAGGGTCTCTGCCTGTCCAGGCCCCTCAAAGCCCCCGGTTCGGGGGTCTCTGCCGGTCCCCGACCCTCAAAACACCCCGGTTCGGGGGTCTCTGCCTGTTCCCCACCCTCAAGGCACCCCGGTTCGGGGGTCTCTGCCTGTCCCCGACACTCAAAGCAGCCCGGTTCGTGGGGCTCTGCTGTCCCTGACCCTCAAAACACCCCGGTTCGGGGGTCCTGCCTGTTCAACACCCTTAAAGCACCCAATTCAGGGGTCTCTGCCTGTTCCCCACCCTTAAAGCCCTCAGTTCGGGGGGCTCTGCCTGTCTCCGACCCTCAAAGCACCCCAGTCCAGAGGTCTGTCTGCCTGTTCCCCACCCTAAAAGCAGCCCGGTTCGGGGTCTCTGCCTGTCCCCACCCCTAAGCACCCGGTTCGGGGGTCTCTGTTTCTTCCCCACCCTTAAAACACCCCGTTTTGGGGTCTCTTCTATTCCCCACCCATAAAGCACCCCGGTTGGGGGTCTCTGCCTGTCCGGCCTCTCAAAGCACCCCGTTTGGGGGCTCTGCTGTCCGGCCCTCAAAGCAACCCGGTTCGGGGGTCTCTGCCTGTTTCCCCACCTTAAAGCACCTCGGTTCGGGTTCTCTGCTGTTCCCCACCCTTAAAAGCACCCGTTAGGGGGTCTCTGTAGTTCCCTACCCTATAAGCACCCCGGTTCGGGGGTCTCTGTCGGTGCCCGCTCTCAAAGCACCCCGGTTCGGGGGTCTCTGCCTGTTCCCACCCTTAAAGCACCCCGGTTCGGGGTCTCTGCCTGTTCCCCACCCTTAAATGCACCCCGGTTCGTGTTCTCCTGTCCGCCCCCTCAAAGCACCCCGGTTCGGGGGTGTTCCTGTCCAGGCCCCTCAAAGCACCCGTTCGGGGGTCTCTGCCTGTCCCCGCCCTTAAAGCACCCGGTTCGGGGGTCTCTCCACCATAGTTCCTCCCTTCCACCTAAAGCACCTTGGTTGGGGTTTGTCGGCGGAGTTGGGGCTCTGCCTGTCCGGCCTCTCAAAGCACCCCGATTTGGGGGGCTCTGCCTGTCCAGACCCTCAAAGCACCCGGTTCGGGGGTCTCTGCCTGTTCCCCACCCTTAAGCCCCCAGTTCGGTGGGCTCTGCCTGTCCACCGCCCCTAAAGCAGCCCGGTTCGGGGGGCTCTGCCTGTCCCTGCCCCTCTAAACAGCCTCGTTCAAGGGGCTCTCCCTGTCCTCCCCGCAAATTCTAGCCCAGTACGGGGGCTCTGCCTGACCAGGCCCCTCAAAGCGCCCGGTTCAGGGCTCTGCCTGTCCAGGCCCCTCAAAGCCCCCGGTTCGGGGGTCTCTCCTGTCCCGACCCTCAAAACCCCCGGTTCGGGGGTCTCTGCCTGTTCCCCACCCTCAAGGCACCCCGGTTCGGGGTCTCTGCCTGTCCCCGACATCAAAGCAGCCCGGTTCGTGGGGCTCTGCCTGTCCCTGACCCTCAAAACACCCCGGTTCGGGGGGCCCTGCCTGTTCCCCACCCTTAAAGCACCCAATTCAGGGGTCTCTGCCTGTTCCCACCCTTAAAGCCCCAGTTCGGGGGCTCTGCCTGTCTCCGACCCTCAAAGCACCCCAGTTCAGAGGTCTCTGCCTGTTCCCCACCCTAAAAGCAGCCCGGTTCGGGGGTCTCTGCCTGTTCCCCACCCTAAAGCACCCCGGTTAGGGTGTCTCTGCTGGTCCCGACCCTCAAAGCACCCCGGTTCGGGGGTCTCTGTCGGTGCCCGTCTCTCAAAGCACCCCGGTTCGGGGGTCTCTGCCTGTTCCCCACCCTTAAAGCACCCCAGTTTGGAGGGCTCTGCCTGTCCGACCCTCAAAGCACCCGGTTCGGGGTCTCTGCCTGTCCAGGCCCCTTTCAAAGCACCCCGGTTCGGGGGTCTCTGCCTGTTCCCCACCCTTAAAGCACCCGGTTCGGGGGCTCTGCCTGTCCAGACCCTCAAAGCCCCCGTTTGGGGGTCCTGTCCCTGCCCGTGTCCCTCACCCCTTAAAGCACCCCGGTTCGGGGGTCTCTGCCTGTCCCCAACCCCTAATAGCACCCCTGTTTGGGGTCTCTCCTGTCCCGCCCCTCAAAGCACCCGGTTCGGGGGCTTCCTGTCCAGGCCCCTCAAAGCACCCTGGTTCGGGGGGCTCTTCCTGTCCAGCACCCTGATTCCACCCTCAAAGCAGCCCGTTTCGGGGGGCTCTTGCCTTCCCCGCCCCCTCTAAACAGCCTGTTCGGAAGGCTCTGCCTGTCCCCCCCCCAAATTGCAGCGGGGGGCTCTGCCTGACCAGGCCCCTCAAAGCCCCCCGGTTCGGGGGTCTCTGCCGGTGCCCGACCCTCAAAACACCCCGGTTCGGGGGTCTCTGCCTGTTCCCCACCCTCAAGGCACCCGGTTCGGGGGTCTCTGCCTGTCCCCGACACTCAAAGCAGCCCGGTTCGTGGGGCTCTGCCTGTCCCTGACCCTCAAAACACCCGGTTCGGGGGGCCTGCCTGTTCAACACCCTTAAAGCACCCAATTCAGGGTCTCTGCCTGTTCCCACCCTTAAAGCCCTCAGTTTGGGGGGCTCTGCCTGTCTCCGACCCTCAAAGCACCCCAGTCCAGAGGTCTCTGCCTGTTCCCCACCCTAAAAGCAGCCCGGTTCGGGGGTCTCTGCCTGTTCCCCACCCTAAAGCACCCGGTTCGGGGGTCTCTGTTTCTTCCCCACCCTTAAAACACCCGTTTTGGGGTCTCTACCTATTCCCCACCCATAAAGCACCCGGTTGGGGGGGCTCTGCCTGTCCAGGCCCTCAAAGCAACCCGGTTCGGGGTTCTCGCCTGTTTCCCACCCTTAAAGCACCCCAGTTCAGAGGTCTCTGCCTGTTCCCCACCCTAAAAGCACCCCGGTTAGGGTGTCTCTGTCAGTCCCTGACCCTCAAGCACCCCGGTTCGGGGGTCTCTGTCGGTGCCCGTCTCTCAAAGCACCCCGGTTCGGGGGTCTCTGCCTGTTCCCCACCCTTAAAGCACCCGGTTCGGGGGTCTCTGCCTTTTCCCCACCCTAAAAGCACCCGGTTCGGGAGTCTCTGCCTCTTCCCCACCCTTAAAACACCCCGTTTTGGGGGTCTCTATCTATTCCCCACCCATAAAGCACCCCGGTTGGGGGGGCTCTGCCTGTCCGGGCCTCTCAAAGCACCCCGATTTGGGGGGCTCTGCCTGTCCAGGCCCCTCAAAGCAACCCGGTTCGGGGGTCTCGCCTGTTTCCCACCCTTAAAGCACCTCAGTTCAGAGGTCTCTGCCTGTTCCCCACCCTAAAAGCACCCCAGTTAGGGTGTCTCTGTCAGTCCCTGACCCTCATAGCACCCCGGTTCGGGGGTCTCTGTCGGTGCCCGTCTCTCAAAGCACCCCGGTTCGGGGGTCTCTGCCTTTTCCCCACCCATAAAGCACCCCGGTTGGGGGGGCTCTGCCTGTCCAGGCCCTCAAAGCAACCCGGTTCGGGGGTCTCTGCCTGTTCCCACCCTTAATGCCCCCCAGTTCGGTGTTCTCTGCCTGTCCCCGCCCCTCAAAGCAGCCCGGTTCAGGGGGCTCTGCCTGTCCCTGCCCTCTAAACAGCCTCGTTCAAGGGGCTCTCCCTGTCCTCCCCGCAAATTGTTGCCCAGTACGGGGGGCTCTGCCTGACCAGGCCCCTCAAAGCGCCCCGGTTCAGGGTCTCTGCCTGTCCAGGCCCCTCAAAGCCCCCCGGTTCGGGGGTCTCTACCTGTCCCCGCCCCTCAAAACACCCCGGTTCGGGGGTCTCTGCCTGTTCCCCACCCTTAATGCATCCCGGTTTAAGGGGCTGAGCCTGTTCCCCACCCTTAAAGCCCACAGTTCGGGGGGCTCTGCCTGTCCCCGACCCTCAAAGCAACCCGGTTCGGAGGTCTCGCCTGTTTCCCACCCTTAAAGCACCTCAGTTCGGGGGTCTCTGCCTGTTCCCCACCCTTAAATCACCCCAGTTCGCTGTTCTCTGCCTGTCCCCGCCCCTCAAAGCAGCCCGGTTCGGGGGGCTGTTCCTGTCCAGGCCCCTCAAAGCACCCTGGTTCGGGGGGCTGTTCCTGTCCAGGCCCCTCAAAGCAGCCCGTTTTTGGGGGCTCTGCCTGTCCCCGCCCCTCTAAACAGACCTGTTCGGAAGGCTCTGCCTGACCCCCCACCAAATTGCAGCTTGTTTCGGGGGGCTCTGCCTGTCCAGGCTGCTCAAAGCACCCTGGTTCGGGGGGCTCTTCCTGTCCAGGCCCTCGAAGCACCCCGGTTCGGTGGGCAATCCCTGTCCAGGCTCCTCAAAGCAGCCCGGTTCGGGGGGCTCTGCCTGTTCCCCACCCTTAAAGCACCCCGGTTCGGGGTTCACTGCCTGTCCCCGACCCTTAAAGCAGCACGGTTCAGGGGGCTCTGCCTGTCCAGGCCCACAAAGCAGCCCGGTTCGGGGGGCTCTGCCTGTCCCTGCCCCTCTAAACAGCCTCGTTCAAGGGGCTCTCCCTGTCCTCCCCGCAAATTGTTGCCCAGTACGGGGGGCTCTGCCTGACCAGGCCCCTCAAAGCCCCGGTTCAGGGTCTCTGCCTGTCCAGCCCCTCAAAGCCCCCGGTTCGGGGGTCTCTGCGGTCCCCGACCCTCAAACACCCGGTTCGGGGGTCTCTGCTGTTCCCCACCCTCAAGGCACCCCGGTTCGGGGGTCTCTGCCTGTCCCCGACACTCAAAGCAGCCCGGTTCGGGGGCTCTGCCTGTCCCTGACCCTCAAAACACCCCGGTTCGGGGGTCCCTGCCTGTTCCCACCCTTAAAGCACCCAATTCAGGGGTCTCTGCCTGTTCACCACCCTTAAAGCCCTCAGTTCGGGGGCTCTGCCTGTCTCCGACCCTCAAAGCACCCCAGTTCAGAGGTCTCTGCCTGTTCCCCACCCTAAAAGCAGCCCGTTCGGGGGTCTCTGCCTGTTCCCCACCCTAAAGCACCCCGGTTAGGGTCTCCTGTCGTCCCCACCCTCAAAGCACCCCGGTTCGGGGGTCTCTGTCGTGCCCGTTCTCAAAGCACCCGTTCGGGGGTCTCTGCCTGTTCCCACCCTTAAGCACCCCGTTCGGGTCTCTGCTGTCCCGCCCTCAAAGCACCCGGTTCGGGGGCTGTGTCCTGCCAGCCCTCAAAGCACCCGGTTCGGGGGCTCCTGTCCGGCCCCTAAAGCACCCTTTGGGGTCTACCTGTCCCCCCTTCTAAACTGCCCGTTCGAGTCTGCTGACCCCCCCAAATGCACGTTTCGGGGGCTCTTCCTGTCCGCCCTCAAGCACCCCGGTTCGGTGGGCATCCTGTCCAGGCCCTCAAAGCAGCCCGGTTCGGGGGGCTCTGCCTGTTCCCCACCCTTAAAGCACCCCGGTTCGGGGTCACTGCCTGTCCCCGCCCTTAAGCACCGTTCGGGGCTCTGCCTGTCCAGGCCCCCAAAGCACCCGTTCGGGGCTTTGCCTGTCCCGCCCCTCTAAACAGCCTCGTTCAAGGGCTCTCCTGTCCCCCCGCAAAGCCAGTACGGGGGGCTCTGCTGCCAGGCCCTCAAAGCCCCCGGTTCGGGGGTCTCTGCCGTGCCCCCCTCAAACACCCCGGTTCGGGGGTCTCTGCCTGTTCCCCACCCTCAAGCACCCCGTTCGGGGTCTCTGCCTGTCCCCGCCTCAAAGCAGCCCGGTTCGGGGGCTCTGCCTGTCCCTGACCCTCAAACACCCCGGTTCGGGGTCCTGCCTGTTCCACACCCTTAAAGCACCCATTCGGCTCGGTCTCTCCGTGTTCCCACCCTAAAGCCCCAGTTCGGGGGGCTCTGCCTGTCCGACCCTCAAAGCACCCGGTTCGGGTCTCTGCCTGTCCCCCCCTAAAACACCCGGTTCGGGGGTCTCTGCCTGTTCCCCACCCTAAAGCACCCCGGTTCGGGGTCTCTGCTGTTCTCCCACCCTTAAAGCACCCGTTTGGGGGGTCTCTACCTATCCCCACCCATAAAGCACCCGGTTGGGGGGGCTCTGCCTGTCCAGCCCCTCAAAGCAACCCGGTTCGGGGGTCTCTGCCTGTTTCCCACCCTTAAAGCACCCAGTTCAGAGGTCTCTGCCTGTTCCCCACCCTAAAAGCACCCCGGTTAGGTGTCTCTGTCAGTCCCTGACCCTCAAAGCACCCCGGTTCGGGGGTCTCTGTCGTGCCCGTCTCTCAAAGCACCCCGGTTCGGGGGTCTCTGCCTGTCCCCTTAAAGCCCCGTTGGGGTCTCTGCCTCCACCCTTAAAGCACCCCGGTTCGGGGGTCTCTGCCTGTTCCCCACCTTAAAGCACCCCGTTCGGGGTCTTCTGCCTGTTCCCCACCCTAAAGCACCCCGGTTCGGGGGGCTGCTTCCTGCCCTCAAAGCACCCGTGGGGCTCTGCCTGTCCCCCTAAAGCAACCCGGTTCGGGGGTCTCGCCTGTTCCACCCTAAAGCACCCGTTCAGGTCTCTGCTGTTCCCACCCTAAAGCACCCGTTGGGGTCTCTGTCGTCCGACCCTCAAGCACCCGGTTCGGGGGTCTCTGTCGGGCCCCTCTCAAAGCACCCGGTTCGGGGGTCTCTGCCTGTTCCCACCCTAAAGCACCCCGGTTCGGGGGTCCTGCCTGTCCCCCCCTTAATGCCCCGTTCGGGTTCTCTGCTGTCCCCCCTCAAAGCACCCGGTTCGGGGGCTCTGCCTGTCCCTGCCCCTCAAAGCAGCCCGTTCAGGGGTCTCCTGTCCTCCCCCAAAGTAGCCCGTCGGGCTCTCCTGCCCCCTAAAGCCCGTTCAGGGCTCTGCCTGTCAGGCCCTCAAGCCCCGGTTCGGGGTCTCTGCCTGTCCGCCCTCAAACCCCCGGTTCGGGGGTCTCTCCGTCCCACCCTCAAGCACCCGGTTCGGGGTCTCTGCCTGTCCCCACACAAAGCACCCGTTCGGGGCTCTCCTGTCCCCTCAAAACCCGTTCGGGGGCTCTGCCTGTTCCCTCACCCTTAAAGCACCCCGGTTCGGGGTCCCTGCCTGTTCCCACCCTTAAAGCCTCACAGTTCGGGGTCTCTGCCTGTCTCCACCCTCAAAGCACCCAGTTCGGGGGCTCTGCCTGTCCCACCCTAAAGCACCCGTTCAGAGGTCTCTGCCTGTTCCCCACCCTAAAAGCACCCCGGTTAGGGTCTCTGCTGTCCCCCTAACCGGTTCGGGTTCTGTCTCCCGACCCTCAAAGCACCCCGGTTCGGGGGTCTCTGTCGGTGCCCGTCTCTCAAAGCACCCCGGTTCGGGGGTCTCTGCCTGTTCCCCACCTTAAAGCACCCCAGTTTGGAGGGCTCTGCCTCTCCCTGAACCTCAAAACACCCCAGTTCAGGGGTCTCTGCCTGTCCAGGCCCCTCAAAGCACCCCGGTTCGGGGGTCTCTGCCTGTTCCCCACCCTTAAAGCACCCCGGTTCGGGTGTCTCTGCCTGTCCCCGACCCTCAAAGCCCCCCCGTTTGGGGTCTCTGCCCGTTCCCCACCCTTAAAGCACCCCGGTTCGGGGTCTCTGCCTGTTCCCCACCCCTAAAGCACCCCGGTTAGGGTGTCTCTGCCTGTCCCCGCCCCTCAAAGCAGCCCGTTCGGGGGGCTGTTCCTGTCCAGGCCCCTCAAAGCAGCTCGTTTTGGGGGGCTCTGCCTGTCCCCGCCCCTCTAAACAGACCTGTTCGGAAGGCTCTGCCTGACCCCCCCACCAAATTGCAGCTTGTTTCGGGGGGCTCTGCCTGTCCAGGCTGCTCAAAGCACCCTGGTTCGGGGGCTCTTCCTGTCCAGGCCCCTCGAAGCACCCCGGTTCGGTGGGCAATCCCTGTCCAGGCTCCTCAAAGCAGCCCGGTTCGGGGGGCTCTGCCTGTTCCCCACCCTTAAAGCACCCCGGTTCGGGTTCACTGCCTGTCCCCGACCCTTAAAGCAGCACGGTTCAGGGGGCTCTGCCTGTCCAGGCCCCACAAAGCAGCCCGTTTCGGGGGGCTCTGCCTGTCCCTGCCCCTCTAAACAGCCTCGTTCAAGGGGCTCTCCCTGTCCTCCCCGCAAATTGTTGCCCAGTACGGGGGCTCTGCCTGACCAGGCCCCTCAAAGCGCCCCGGTTCAGGGTCTCTGCCTGTCCAGGCCCCTCAAAGCCCCCCGGTTCGGGGTCTCTACCTGTCCCCGACCCTCAAAACACCCCGGTTCGGGGGCTCTGCCTGTTCCCCACCCTTAATGCATCCCGGTTTAAGGGGCTGAGCCTGTTCCCCACCCTTAAAGCCCACAGTTCGGGGGCTCTGCCTGTCCCCGACCCTCAAAGCAGCCCGGTTCGGGGTCTCTGCCTGTTCCCCACCCCTAAAGCACCCCGGTTCGGGGGTCTCTGCCTGTTCCCCACCCATAAAGCACGCCGGTTGGGGGGGCTCTGCCTGTCCGGGCCCCTCAAAGCACCCGGATTTGGGGGGCTCTGCCTATCCAGACCCCTCAAAGCAACCCGGTTCGGAGGTCTCGCCTGTTTCCCACCCTTAAAGCACCTCAGTTCGGGGTCTCTGCCTGTTCCCCACCCTTAAATCACCCCAGTTCGCTGTTCTCTGCCTGTCCCCGCCCCTCAAAGCAGCCCGGTTCGGGGGCTGTTCCTGTCCAGGCCCCTCAAAGCACCCTGGTTCGGGGGCTGTTCCTGTCCAGGCCCCTCAAAGCAGCCCGTTTTTGGGGGCTCTGCCTGTCCCCGCCCCTCTAAACAGACCAGTTCGGAAGGCTCTGCCTGACCCCCCCACCAAATTGCAGCTTGTTTCGGGGGGCTCTTCCTGTCCAGGCTGCTCAAAGCACCCTGGTTCGGGGGGCTCTTCCTGTCCAGGCCCCTCGAAGCACCCCAGTTCGGTGGGCAATCCCTGTCCAGGCTCCTCAAAGCAGCCCGGTTCGGGGGCTCTGCCTGTTCCCCACCCTTAAAGCACCCCGGTTCGGGGTTCACTGCCTGTCCCCGACCCTTAAAGCAGCACGGTTCAGGGGCTCTGCCTGTCCAGGCCCCACAAAGCAGCCCGTTTCGGGGGCTCTGCCTGTCCCTGCCCCTCTAAACAGCCTCGTTCAAGGGGCTCTCCCTGTCCTCCCCGCAAATTGTAGCCCAGTACGGGGGCTCTGCCTGACCAGCCCCTCAAAGCGCCCCGGTTCAGGGTCTCTGCCTGTCCAGGCCCCTCAAAGCCCCCTGGTTCGGGGGTCTCTGCCGGTCCCCGACCCTCAAAACACCCCGGTTCGGGGGTCTCTGCCTGTTCCCCACCCTCAAGGCACCCCGGTTCGGGGTCTCTGCCTGTCCCCGACAATCAAAGCAGCCCGGTTCGTGGGGCTCTGCCTGTCCCTGACCCTCAAAACACCCCGGTTCGGGGGGCCCTGCCTGTTCCCCACCCTTAAAGCACCCAATTCAGGGGTCTCTGCCTGTTCACCACCCTTAAAGCCCTCAGTTCGGGGGCTCTGCCTGTCTCCGACCCTCAAAGCACCCCAGTTCAGAGGTCTCTGCCTGTTCCCCACCCTAAAAGCAGCCCGGTTCGGGGTCTCTGCCTGTTCCCCACCCCTAAAGCACCCCGGTTAGGGTGTCTCTGTCGGTCCCCGACCCTCAAAGCACCCCGGTTCGGGGGTCTCTGTCGGTGCCCGTCTCTCAAAGCACCCCGGTTCGGGGTCTCTGCCTGTTCCCCACCCTTAAAGCACCCCAGTTTGGAGGCTCTGCCTCTCCCTGAACCTCAAAACACCCCAGTTCAGGGGTCTCTGCCTGTCCAGGCCCCTCAAAGCACCCCGGTTCGGGGTCTCTGCCTGTTCCCCACCCTTAAAGCACCCCGGTTCGGGTGTCTCTGCCTGTCCCCGACCCTCAAAGCCCCCCCGTTTGGGGTCTCTGCCCGTTCCCCACCCTTAAAGCACCCCGGTTTGGGGTCTCTGCCTGTTCCTCACCCTTAAAGCACCCCGGTTTGGGGGTCTCTGCTTGTTCCCCACTGTGTGTTCCCAATCTGTGTGTCTCTGTGTGTGAGTATGTCTGTGTATGTCTGTGTGTGTGTTTGGGTGTGTGTGCGCGTCGGTGTCTGTCTGTGTGTCTCTGTATTTCTGTGTGTGTGTGTCTGTGTGGGTCTTCCTCTGAGTGTTCTGATGCGTGTTTTTCTGTGTGTCTGTGTGTGTCTGTGTGTGTGTGTGTGTGTCTGTGTCTGAGTGTGTTTGCGAGTCTGTGTGTCTCTGTTTGTGTGTGAGTGTTTTCTGTGTGTGTGTGTGTGTCTGTATGTGTGTCTGTGTGTGTGTGTCTGTGTGTGTGTGTGTCAGTGTGTGTGTGTTTGTGACTGTCAGTGTGTGGGTGTGTTTGTGTGAGTGTGTGTGGCTGTTTCTGTGTGTGTCTGTGTCTCTGTGTGTGTGTTTCTGTGCGTGTGTCTGTGTCTGTCTCTGTGTGTGTGTGTGTGTGTGTGTCTCTGTGTGTGTGTGTGTGTGAGTTTGTCTCTGTGTTTGTGGGAGTGTGTCTGTGTGTCTCTGTGTGTGTCTGGTCTGTGTGTGTGCGTGGTCTTGTGTGTGTCTGTGTGTGTGTGTGTCGTGTCAGTGTGTGGGGTGTTTATGTGTGTGTTGTGTGAGTGTGCGTGTGCATGTGTCAGTGTGTGTCAGTCTGGTCTGTGTCTGTGTGAGTGAGTGTGTGTGGTGGTCCTGTGTTGGGGTGTGTGTATTTTTATCTGTGCCTCTGTGAGTGAGTGTGTGTGTCCTGCGTGTGTGGTGTGTGTGGTCTCTGTGTGGTGTGTGTGTGTGCTGTGTGTGTCACGTGTGTGTGTTTGTGTGTGTGATTGTGTCAGGGTGTGTGGTGTCTGTGTGTGTGTCTACTCTGTTCTGTGTCTGTCTGTGTGTGCGTGTGTGTGTGTGTTTGAGTGTTTTGTTCATGTGTGTGTGTGTGGTGTTGTGTCAGTGTGTGTTGAGTCTGTGTCTGTGTGTGCGCGTTCTGTGTGTGCGCTGTGCTGTGTGTGTGTGTGTGTTTCTGTCTGCTGTGTGTGCGCTTTGTGTGTCTCTGTGTGTGATATGTCTGTGTGGTCTGTGTCTCTGTGTGTGTGTGTGTTCTGTGTGTCTGTGTGTGTCAGTGTGTTGTTATGTAGAGTGTGTCTCTGTGTTTCTGGTGTGTGCTGTGTGACTCTTGTTGTGTGTGTGTGTGTTGTGTGTCTGTCTCTGTGTGTGTAGTGTGTGTGTCTCGTCATGTGTGTGTGTTTGTGTGTCTTGTCACTGTGTTGTGTTGTGTACGTGTGTGGTGTGTGTTGTGTCTGTGTCTGTGAGTGTGTGTGGTCTCGTGTTCTGTGTGTGGTAGTGTTCTGTCTGTGTCTTGTGTGTGTGTCCGTTTGTGAGTATGTCGATGTGTGTGTGGTGTGTCTGTGTTGTGTCTGTGTGTCTGTGTCTGTGTTCGTGTGCGTGTCACTGTGTGTGTGTTGTGTGTGTAATTGTGTCGTGTGTGTGTGTTTGTGAGTGTGTCAGTTGTGTGTGTGTATGTGTGAGGTGTCCCTGTGTGTGTCTGTGTGTCTCGTGTGTGTGTCAGTGGTGTGTGTGAGTTGTGTGTGTGTCTCGTGTGTGTGGGTGTGGTGTGTGTGCTGTGTGTGTGTCTGTGTGTTTCTGTTTGTGTCTCTGTTTCGTGTCAGTGTGTCTCTGTGTGTGTGTGTGCTGTCAGTGTGGTGTGTTTTTTTGAGTGTCCGTGTAGGGTGCGTGTGTATGTGTCATGTGTGAGTCGCTTCTGTTCTGTGTGAGTGAGTGTGTGTGTGTGTTCTGTGTGGTGTGTCTGTGTGTCTGTGTCTGTCGGTGTCTCGTCTGTGTGTGTCGTGTTTATGTGGTGTTTCTGCTGTGTGTGTGTGAATGTCAGTGTGTGTGTTTGTTGTGGTCTGTGTGCGTCTCGGGTGTGTCTGTTGTGTGTGTGTGTGTCTTGTTGTGAGTGTGTGCCTGTCTTGTGTGTATGTGTCTGTGGAATGTCCTTGTGTGTCTGTGTGTCTGTGTGTGTGTGTGTTTGTGTGTGTGTGTGTGTCTGTGTGCGTGTGTGTCACGTGTTCTGTGTGTGTGTATATATAGTCGTGTGTGAGTCTGTGTCTGTGTGTGTGGTGTGCGTGTGTGTCTGTCTGGGTGTGCGCCTTTCTCTGTGTGTCTCTGTGTGTCTCTGGTGTTGTACTGCCTCTTGTCTGTGCTGTGTGTCTGTTTTCTCTGTGTGTGCCAGTGTGTGTTCTGTGTGTGTCTCTGTGTTTCCTGGTGTTGTGTGTGTTGTGTGGTGTTGTCTCGTGTGTGTATTGGTGTGTCTCTGTCACTTGTGTGTGTTTGTGTGTCTCTGTCACTGTGTGTGTGTTTGTGTGACTGTGTCAGTGTTGTGAGTGTGTCGTGTCTCTGTGATGTGTGTGTGTGTCTTCTGTGTGTGTGTGTGTATGCTGTCTGTGTGTTCTGAGTGTGTGTCAGTTCTGTGAGTATATGTCTGATGTGTGTGTTGTGGTGTCTGTGTCTGTGTCTGTGTGTCTGTGAGTCGTGTTCTGTGCTTGTCACTGGTGTGTGTTTGTGTGTGTATTGTGTCATTGTGTGTTTGTGTTGTGTAGTGTGTCATGTGTGTGTGTTGTGTGTTTGTGGGTGTCGCTTGTGTTCTGTGTGTCTCTGTGTGTGTGTGTCTGGTGTGTGTGTGTCTGATGTGTCTGTTGTGTGTCTCTGTGTGTGTCTGGGTCTGTGTGTGTGTGAGTGTGTCTGTGTTGTGTGTTGTGGGTTCTGTTGTGTCTCTGTTTGTGTTGTGTGTTCTGTGTGTGTGTGTGCTGTCATGTGTGTTGTTGTTGTGTTTGTGTCGTGTTGAGTGTGTGTGGTGTATGTGTCAGTGTGGTGTGGTCTGCTTGTGTCTGTTGTGTGTGATGTGTGTGTTGTGTGTTCTGGTGTTGTGTCTGTGTTCTGTGTGTCTGGTGTTCGTCTGTGTGTGTGTGTTATGTGTGTTTCTGGTGTTGTGTTGATGTCGTGTGTGTGTTTGTGTGTGTGTCTGTGTGTGTCTCGTGGTGTGTGTCTGTGTGTGTTTTGTGTGTGTCTGTGTACGTGTGAGTGTGTGTGTCTCTGTGTGTTGTGTCTGTGGTGGTCTTGTGTGTCTGGTGTCTGTGTGTGTGTGTTGTTGTGTGTGTTGTGTGTTGTGGTCGTGTGTGTACTGTGTTTTGTGTGTGTGTATTCGTCTGTGTGTCTGTGTGTGGTTGTGTTGGTGTTGTGTGTGTGTGTGGTGTGTCTGTCTGTGTCTGTTGTGTTGTCGTGTCTCTGTGTGTCTCTGTGTGTTGTGTGTGTGTAGTTGCTCTGTGTCTGTGCCTGTGTGTGTTTTCTGTGTGTGCCGTTGTGTGTTCTGTGTGTGTGTGTGTTTCCTGTTCTGTGTGTGTGTGTGTGTTGGCTTGTTGTGTGTGTGTGTGTGTACTGTGTGTGTGTTTCGTGTTGGTGTGTCAGTGTGTGTGTGTGGTGAGTGTGTCTCTGTGTCTGTGTGTTGTGTGTGTCTGTGTGTGTGTGTGTGAGTTGTTCTGTGTTGTGGTGTGTCTTTGTCGTGTGTTGTGTGTGTCAGTGTGTGTTTTGTGTGACGTTCATGGGGTGATGTGTGTGTGCTGTGTTGGTGTGTCTTCGTGTTTGTGTGTGTGTATTGTCTGTCTGTGTGTCTGTGTGTGTGTGCTATCTGTGATATGCTGGGTGTGTGTGTGTGTCTGTTGGTCTGTGTTGTGCTGTGTTCGTGTGGTGTCCTGTGTGTGTTTTGTGTGTATTGTGTCATGTGTTGTGTTTGTGTGTGTGTCTTGTGTGTGGGATGTTGTGAGGGGTCCTGTGTGTTCTGTGTGTCTCTGTGTGTGTGTCAGTGTGTGTGTGTTGTGTCTGTGGTGTGTCTGTGTGTCTGGTCTGGTGTGTGTGTGTCGTGTGTGTCTGTGTGTGTCTCTGTTTGTGTCTCTGTTTCTGTGCAGTGTGTCTGTGTGTTGTGTCCTTCGGTGTTTTTTTTTTTGAGTGTCCGTGTGAGGTGTGTGTGTGTCGTGTGTGTGAGCTGCTTCTTGTCTGTGTGAGTGGTTGTGTGGTGTGTCTTGTGTGTGTGTGTCTGTGTGTCGTGTCTGTCGTGTCTGTGTGTGTGTGTTGTTATGTGTGTGTTTCTGGTGTGTGTGTGTATGCCCATGTGTGTGTGTTGTGTGTGTCTGTGTGGTCTCTGTGGTGTCTGTGTGTGTGTTGTTGTCTGTGTCTGTGGGTGTGCCTGTCTCTGTGTTAGTGTCTGTGGATTCCTTGTGTGTCTGTGTGTCTGGTGTGTGTTGTTTGTTGTGTGGTGTGTCTGTGTGCGTGTGTGTGTCACTGTGTTTGTGTTGTGGTTATCTGTTTCCCACCCTTAAAGCACCCCCGTTCGGGTGTCTCTGTCGGTCCCTGACCATCAAAGCAGCCCGGTTCGGGGTCTCTGCCTGTCCGGGCCTCTCAAAGCAGCCCGGTTCGGGGGTCTCGCCTGTTTCCCAACCTTAAAGCACCTCGGTTTGGGGGTCTCTGCCTGTTCCCCACCCTTAAATCACCCCAGTTCGGTGTTCTCTGCCTGTCCCCGCCCCTCAAAGCAGCCCGTTACGGGGGCTGTTCCTGTCCAGGCCCCTCAAAGCACCCCGGTTCAGGGGCTCTACCTGTCCAGGCCCTTCCAAGCAGCCCATTTTGTGGGCTCTGCTTGTCCCCACCCCTCTAAACAGACCTGTTCGGAGGGATCTGCCTGACCCCCCACCTCCAAATTGCAGCTTGTTTCGGGGGCTCTTCCTGTCCAGGCCCCTCGAAGCACCCCGGTTCGGTGGGCAATCCCTGTCCAGGCTCCTCAAAGCACCGCGGTTCGGGGGTCTCAGCCTGTCCCCTACCTTCAAATTAGCACGGTTCGGGTGTCTCTGCCCGTTTCTCACACTTAAAGCACCCCGGGGTGGGTGATTCCGCCAGTTCCCCACCCTTGAAGCACCCCGGTTCGGGGGTCTCTGCCTGTTTCCCACCCTTACAGCCCCCCGGTTCGGGGGCTCTGCCTGTCCCCGACACTCAAAGCCCCCCGGTTCGGGGGTGTCTGCCTGTTCTTCACCCTTAAAGCACCCCGGTTCAGGGTTCTCTGCCTGTTTCCCCACCCTTAAAGCACCCCGGTTCGGGGGTCTCTGCCTGTTTCCCACCCTTAAAGGAGCCCGGTTCGTGGGGCTCTGCCTATTCCCCACCTTTAAAGCCTCCAATTCAGGGGTCTCTGCCTGTTCCCCACCCCCAAAGCACCCCGGTTTCGGGGTATCTGCCTGTTCTCCACCCTTAAAGCAGCCCGGATCGGGGGTCTCTGCCTGTCTCCGACCCTCATAGCCCCCCGTTTTTGGGGTTCTCTGCCAGTTCCCCACCCTTAATGCTCCTCGGTTCAGGGGCTCTGCCAGTCCCCGAACCTCAAATCAGCCCAGTTCTGGGGCTCTGTCTGTTCCCCACCCTTAAAGCCCCCAATTCGAGGGGCGCTGCCTTTCCCCGACCCTCAAAGCACCCCGGTTAGTGGGTCTCTGCCTGTTCCCCACCCTTAAAGCACCCCAGTTCGGGTGTCTCTGCTGGTCCCTGCCCCTTAACGCCCCCCCGTTTCGGGGTCTCTGCCTGTTCCCCACCCTTAAAGCACCCCGGTTCGGGGTGCTCTGCCTCTCCAGGCACCTGAAACCACCCCGGTTCGGGGTCTCTGCCTGTTCCCCACCCTAAAAGAAGGCCGGTACAGGTGTCTCTGTTGGTCCCCGACCCTCAAATCACCCCGGTTCGGGGTCACTGCCTGTTTCCCACCCTTACAGCCCCCCGTTTCGGGGTCTCTGCCTGTTCCCCACCCTTAAAGCACCCCGGTTCGGGGGCTCTGCCTGTTCCCCACCCTTAAAGCACGCCGGTTCGGGGTTCACTGCCTGTCCCCGACCCTTAAAGCAGCACGGTTCAGGGGCTCTGCCTGTCCAGGCCCCACAAAGCAGCCCATTTCGGGGGCTCTGCCTGTCCCCCGCCCCTCTAAACAGCCTCGTTCAAGGGGCTCTCCCTGTCCTCCCCGCAAATTGTAGCCCAGTACGGGGGCTCTGCCTGTCCAGGCCCCTCAAAGCGCCCCGGTTCGGGGGTCTCTACCTGTCCAGGCCCCTCATACCCTCCCGGTTTGAGGCTCTCTGCCTGTCCCCGACCCTTAAAGCCCCCCGGTTCGGGGTCTCTGCCAGTTCCCCACCCTTAAATCACTCTGGTTCGGGGGTCTCTGACTGTCCCCTACCCTCAAATCAGCACGGTTGGGGTGACTCTACCTGTTCCCCACCCTTAAAGCCCCCCGGTTCTGGGGCTCTGCCTGTTTCCAACCCCTACAGCCCCCTGTTCGGGGGTCTTTGCCTGCCCCCAACACTCAAAGCCCCCAGGTTCGGGGTGTCTGCCTGTCCCTCACCCTTAATGCACCTTGGTTATGGGGTCTCTGCCTGTCCCCGACCCTCAAAACACCCCGGTTCCAGGTCTCTGGCTTTTCCTGACCCTCAAGGCAGCCCTGTTCGGGGGTCTCTGCCTGTTCCCCACCCTCAAAGAAGCCCGGTTTGTGGGCTGTGCCTGTTCCCCACCCTTAAGGCACCCCGGGTCGGGGGTCTCTGCCTGTCCAGGCCCCTCAAAGCACACTGGTTCGGGGGTCTCTGCCTGTTCCCCACCCTTAAAGCACCCCGGTTAGGGGATCTCTGCCTGTCTCTGACCCTCAAAGCCCTTCGGTTCGGGGGTATATGCCTGTCCCCGACCGTCAAAGTAGCCCGGTTCGAGGGTCTCTGCCTGTCCCCGACCCTCAAAACACCCCGGTTCGGGGGTCTCTGCCTGTTCCCCACCCTTAAAGCACCCCAGTTCGGAGGGCTCTGCCTCTCCCTGAACCTCAAAACACCCCGTTCGGGGTCTCTGCCTGTCCAGGCCCCTCAAAGACACCTCGGTTCTGGGTCTCTGCTTGTTCCCCACCCTCAATGCACCCCGTTCCAGGTTCTCTGCCTGTCCCCGACCCTCAAAGCCCCCCGGTTTGGGGTCTCTGCTTGTTCCCCACTGTGTGTTCCCAATCTGTGTGTCTCTGTGTGTGAGTATGTCTGTGTATGTCTGTGTCTGTGTGTGTGTGTGTGTGCGTCGGTGTCTGTCTGTGCGTCTCTGTATTTCTGTGTGTGTGTGTCTGTGTGGGTCTTCCTCTGAGTGTTCTGATGCGTGTTTTTCTGTGTGTCTGTGTGTGTATGTGTGTGTCTGTGTGTGTGTGTGTCTGTGTCTGAGTGTGTTTGCGAGTCTGGTGTGTCTGTGTTTGTGTGTGAGTGTTTCTGTGTGTGTGTGTGTGTCTGTATGTGTGTCTGTGTGTGTGTGTCTGTGTGTGTGTGTGTCAGTGTGTGTGTGTTTGTGACTGTCAGTGTGTGGGTGTGTTTGTGTGAGTGTGTGTGGCTGTTTCTGTGTGTGTCTGTTTCTCTGTGTGTGTGTTTCTGTGTGTGTGTCTGTGTCTGTCTCTGTGTGTGTGTGTGTGTGTGTGTGTGTCGTTGTGTGTGTGTGTGTGTGTGTGTGTGAGTTTGTCTCTGTGTTTGTGCGAGTGTGTCTGTGTGTGTCTGTCTGTGTCTGGGTCTGTGTGTGTGCGTGTGTCTGTGTGTGTGTCTGTGTGTGTGTGTGCGTGTCAGTGTGTGTGTGTTTATGTGTGTGTTAGTGTGAGTGTGCGTGTGCATGTGTCAGTGTGTGTCAGTCTGTGTCTGTGTCTGTGTGAGTGTGTGTGTGTCTTCGTGTGTTTGTGTGTGTGTATGTGTCTGTCTGTGTGTCTGTGTGTGTGTGTCAGTATCTGTGAGTATGTCTGAGTGTGTGTGTGTGTCTGTGTGTGTGTGTCTGTATCTGTGTGTGTGTCTGAGTGTGTCTGTGTGTCTGTGTGTGTGTTTGTGGGTGTGTTAGTGTCTGTGTGTCAAAGGTTTGACGTTGGCACAAGGCCAGTGCCCCTATAACGATATACTGTCCCTGGTATCTGCTGTGAGATGTGACCAAAAACAGAGCAAAACAGTGTCTAATTTAGAAAGCAAAAGAAAAAAAACTTTATTGCTTATAATAGGCAAAGAAGACACATACAGAAGAACATGGAAACTTTAATAAAAACACTCTTCCCCCCCCATCAGTTCTCAACCTAACAAAACAAACTGAAAATTCCCCATCACGTTACCACCTTTTAGATAATTAATCTTTAGTCTATTACTACCCTTCCGATAATCAGTACTCAGTCCATCAAGGAGAGATAGGAGTCCTTCTTGCACCACATCGTGGCCTCTTCCTCCATGTCCAGTGCTCTCACCACTGTGCATGGACCAGAGCTGTTTCTAGGGTTTTTCTTTTTGAAGATGCTTTGGTTAGTTCCAAGAAACGACAGCTTCTCAAATTTTGGGACACTAGTCCCCCCCAATATTACCCCCTGGGGCCGAGGGGCCTTGAGAACAGAGCTCTTCCTCTCATCTCCGTTCACACTACTGTCCACTCTTGGCTCTAAGCCAATGCCTCTCCCCAGATACAGCTTCTATGTTACAGGAAAAAAATGAGTCCGTCCATGGCTATACAAAAGAGTCTAGCCAAAGCCACTCCATCATCTCCTCTCACCTAGGATTCTTTTCAGCATTCCTACTCCATCATCTTTTCTTAATTCTTTTTATCTTTCTTCTTCAAATTCAGGAGGATTAGCATTTATAAAGTTTCCATCATTTACGAAAAGGGTTAAAATCTTGGGCTTTGTTTCCCCAGAACTCTCACAGTATCTTTGCTGCTGGGGACTCTTCTCGCGCCACCCCCCCCCATACTCCTTCGGCCGTGCTGTCTAGTTGTTGATATCAAATTTCAAGGTGACTGAGATCACAGACACGGTTTCTCAGTTTCTCTCTCTGGGGGAGGGGGGGGGGGGAAGGGAAAAGAAGGCTGTCTGATGCCACTCAAGGTTCTTGTACTCTCTCCACCCTTCCATCTTGCAGGATCTTTCTCTCCCCCTCTGTGCCCAAGGCTCCAGCCTACCTCACCCAGGCCGCATGGCTTCCCCTCCCCCGCCCAGCCAGCCGCTGGGCAGGGGAGATCCCTCCGTCCTCAGGGACCGGAACCAAGAGAGAGCTTTCCGGGGAGCCCTCTGCTTTTAAACCCTTGTGTCCTCAGAGGCGGATCCTTGTCTTCAGTGGCCACACCAGGTGCCAGTCTTTAAACCTGAGCACTCATTGGTTTGACCACTGAAGTTCAGAAAAACTCATTTTTTTCAAACTACGAGACTGTGTCTCTGTGTGTGTCTGTGTAAGTGTGTGTGTGTGTGTTTGTGAGTGTGTCAGTGTGTGTGTGTGTATTTGTGTATGTGTGTGAATGTGTCTGTGTGTCTCTGTGTGTGTCTGGGTCTGTGTGTGTGAGTGTGTCTGTGTGTGTGTCTCTGTGTGTCTCTGTTTATGTCTATGTTTCTGTGTCAGTGTGTCTCTGTGTGTGTGTGTGCCTGTCAGTGTGTGTGTGTTTTTTTGAGTGTCCGTGTGAGGGTGCGTGTGTATGTGTCAGTGTGTGTGAGTCTGCTTCTGTGTCTGTGTGAGTGAGTGTGTGTGTGTGTGTCTGTGTATGTGTGTGTCTGTGTCTGTGGGTGTCTCTGTCTGTGTGTGTCGTTGTGTTTATGTGTGTGTTTCTGCGTGTGTGTGTGTGAATGTCAGTGTGTGTGTGTGTGTCTGTGTCTGTGAGTGTGTGCCTGTCTCTGTGTGTATGTGTCTGTGGGAATGTCCTTGTGTGTCTGTGTGTCTGTGTCTGTGTGTGTGTGTGTGCGTGTGTGTCTGTCTGGGAGTGTGCGCCTTTCTCTGTGTGTCTCTGTGTGTCTCTGTGTGTGTGTATCTGCCTCTATGTCTGTGCCTGTGTGTCTGTTTCTGTGTGTGTGCCAGTGTGTCTGTGTGTGTGTGTGTTTGTGTGTGTGTGTGTGTGTCCCTGTGTGTCTGTGTGTGTTTGTCTCTGAGTCTGTGTGTGTGTATCTGTGTGTGTGTGAGTGTGTCTGAGTGTGTGTTTCTGTGTGTGTGTGTGAGTGTGTCGTGTGTGTGTGTCTCATTGTGTGTCTGTGTGTGTTTGTGTCTGTGTCTGTGTGTGTGTGTCTATGTGTCTGTGGGTGTGTGTCTCTGTGCGAGTGTGTCTGTGTGTCTGTACATGTGTGTGTGTGTCTGTGTCTGTGTCTGTGGGTGTGGGTGTGTCTGTGTGTGTGTGTCTATCTCTATGTGTCTCTGTGTGTGAGTATGTCTGTGTCCCTGTGTGTGTGTGTGTCCCTGTGTGTGTCCCTGTGTGTGTGTGTGTGAGTGTCGGTGTGTGTGGGTTTTTCTGTGTCTCTGTGTGTGTGCGTGTGTCTGTGTGTGTGTCTGTGTGTGTCTGTGTCTTTGTGTGTTTGTGTGTGTGTGTGTGTGTGTGTGTGTGTGTTTGTGTGTGTGTGTGTGTTTCTATGTGTGTGTGGGAGTGTGTGTCTTTGTCTCTGTGTCTCTCTGAGTGAGTGTGTGTGTCTCTGTGTGTGTGTGTCTGTGTCTGTCTGCGTGTCTGTCTGTGTGTGTCGTTGTGTTTGTGTGGGTGTCTCTGTGTGTGTGTGTGTGAGTGTGTCAGTGTGTGTGTTTGTGCTTGTGTGTCTGTGTCTGTGAGTGTGTACCTGTCTCTGTGAGTATGTGTCTGTGGGAATGTCTTTGTGTGTGTGTGTGTGTGTGTGTGTCTGTGTCTGTGTGTCTGTGTGTCTGTGTGTCTGTGTCTGTGTGCGTGTGTGTGTCACTGTGTGTGTGTTTGTGTGTGTAATTGTGTCAGTGTGTGTGTGTGTGTGTTTATCTGTGTGTGTGTTTCTGTGTGTCTCTCTGTCTGGGTCTATGTGTGTGAGTTTGTCTGTGTGTGTGTGTGTGTGTCTGTGTCTGTGTCTCTGTGTGTGTGTGTGTGTGTGTGTGTGTGTTTTGACTGTGTGTGTGTGTGTGTATGTGTCAGTGTGTGTGAGTCTGTGTCTGTCTGTGTGAGTGTGTGTGTGTGTCTGTGTGTGCGTGTGTGTCTGTCTGTGAGTGTGCGCCTTTCTCTGTGTGTCTCTGTGTGTGAATATGTCTGTGTCTCTGTGTGACTGTGTGTGTGTGTGGGGTGTGTCTGTCTGTGTGTGTGTGTGTGTGAGTGTGTCATTGTGTGGCTGTGTGTGTTTGTGAGTGTGTCTGTGTGTGTGTCTGTGTTGTAGTTTGAAAAAATGAGTTTTTTAAACTTCAGTGGTCAAACCAATGAGTGTTCAGGTTTAAAGACTGGTACCTGGTGTGGCCACTAAGGACATGGATCCGCCTCTGAGGACACAAGGGTTTAAAAGCAGAGGGCTCCCCGGAAAGCTCTCTCTTGGTTCCGGTCCCTGAGGACGGAGGGATCTCCCCTGCCCAACAGCTGGCTGGGCGGGGGAGGGGAAGCCATGCGGCCTGGGTGAGGTAGGCTGGAGCATTGGGCACAGAGGGGGAGAGAAAGATCCTGCAAGATGGAAGGGTGGAGAAAGTACAAGAACTTTGAGAGGCATCAAGTAGCCTTCTTTTCCCCTTCCCCCCCCCGGAGAGAGAGAGAGACTGAGAAACCGTGTCTGTGATCTGTGTTACCTTGAAATTTGATATCCGCAACTAGACAGCACGGCCAAAGGAGTATGGGGGGGTGGCGTGAGAAGAGTGCCCAACAGTAAAGATACCGTGAGAGTTCTGGGGAAACAAAGCCCAAGATTTTTGCCCTTTTCGTAGATGATAGAAACTTTATAAATACTAATCCTCCTGAATTTGAAGAAGAAAGATAGGGAGAACTAAGCAAAGATGATGAAAGTTTGTGCAAGTGGAAGATTGTCAGAGAATGCTGAAAAGAATCCTAGGTGGGAGGAGATGATGGAGTGGCTTGTGGCTGAACGGTTCTTATAGCCATAGATGGACTCATTTCTTTTCTGTAACACAGAAACGGCATCTGGGGAGAGGCATTGGCTTGGAGCCAAGAGTAGACAGTAGTGTGAACAGAGATGAGAGGAAGAGCTCTGTTCTCAAGGCCCCTCGGCCCCAGGGGGTAATACTGGGGGGGACTAGTGTCCCAAATTTGAGAAGCTGTCGTTTCTTGGAACTAACCAAAGCATCTTTAAAAAGAAAAACCCTAGGAACAGCTCTGGTCCATGCACAGTGGTGAGAGCACTGGACATGGAGGAAGAGACCACGATGTAGTGTAAGGAAGACTCCTATCTCTCCTTGATGGACTGAGTACTGATTATGGAAAGGGTGGTAATAGATTAAGGATTAATTGTCTAAAAGGTGGTAACGTGATGGGGAATTTTCAGTTTGTTTTGTTGTGTTGAGAACTGGTGGGGGGGGGAGGAAGAGTGTTTTTTAAAGTTTCCATGTTCTTCTGTATGTGTCTTCTTTGCATATTATAAGTAATAAAGTTCTTTTTCTTTTGCTTTCTAAATTAGAAACTGTTTTGCTCTGTTTTTGATCACATCTCACAGCAAATACCAAAGACAGTATATCCTCATAAGAACACTGGCCTTGTGCCAACGTCAAACCTTTAACAGTCTGTGTGTGTCTGTGGCTGTGTCTGTGAGTGTGTGTGTGTGAGTGAGTCTGTGTGTCTCTCTGTGTCTGTCTGTCTCTGTGTGTGTTTGCGTTTCTGTGTGTGTCTGTGTGTGTGGGTGTGTCAGAGTGTCTGTGTTTGTGTGTGTGTGTGTGTGCGTGTGTGTGTGTCTCCGTGTGAGTGTGGGTGTGTGTCTGTCTCTGTGTGTGTGTGTGTCTGTGTGTGTATGTGTGTCTGAGTCTGTGTGTGTGTGCCTCTCTCAGTCTGTTTGTGTGAGCGAGTATGTGTGTGTGTGTCTGTGTGTCTGTCTGTGTGTGTGTGGTTGTGTCTGTGTGTGTGTGTGTGTGCGTGTGTGTCAGTGTGTGTGTGTGTGTGTCTGTAAGTGCGTGTGTGTCTGTGTCTCTGAGTGTGTGCCTGTCTCTGTGTGTCAGTGTGAGCGAGTATGTCTGTGTGTGTCTGTGTGTTTGTGTGTGTGTGGGAGTGTCTATGTGTCTGTTTGTGTCTGTGTGTCTGTGTGTGTCTGTGTGTGTGTGTCTCTGTGTGTATGTGTCAGTGTGTATGTGTTTGTGAGTGTCAGTGTGTGTGTGTGTGTTTGTGTGAGTGTGTGTGTCTGTCTCTGTGTGTGTCTGTGTATCTGTGTGTGTGTGTGTTTCTCTGTGTGTGTCTGTGAATGTCTGTGTCTGTGTGTGTGTGTGTGTGCGTGTGAGTTTGTCTCTGTGTTTGTGGGAGTGTGTCTGTGTGTGTCTCTGTGTGTGTCTGGGTCTGTGTGTGTGTGAATGTGTCTGTGTGTGTCTCTGTGTGTCTCTATTTGTGTGTCTGTTTCTGTGTCTGTCTGTGTGTCTCTGTGTGTGTGTGTTTTTTTTGTGTCAGTGTGAGTGTGCGTGTGTATGTGTAAGTATGTGAGTGTTTGTGAGTGTCAGTGTGTGTGTGTGTGTTTGTGTGAGTGTGTGTGTCTGTCTCTGTGTGTGTCTGTGTATCTGTGTGTGTGCGTGTTTCTCTGTGTGTGTCTGTGAGTGTCTGTGTGTGTCTCTGTGTGTGTCTGGGTCTGTGTGTGTGAGTGTGTCTGTGTGTGTGTCTCTGTGTGTGTGTGTGCCTGTCAGTGTGTGTGTGTTTGTTTGAGTGTCCGTGTGAGGGTGCGTGTGTATGTGTCAGTGTGTGGGGAGTCTGCTTCTGTGTCTGTGTGAGTGAGTGTGTGTGTATGTGTCTCTGTGTGTGTGTCTGTGTCTGTCTGTGTGTCTGTCTGTGTGTGTTGTTGTGTTTATGTGTGTGTCTCTGCGTGTGTGTGTGTGAATGTCAGTGTGTGTGATTGTGTGTGTGTCTGTGTGCGTCGCTGTCTGGGTGTCTGTGTGTGTGTGTGTGTCTGTGTCTGTGAGTGTGTGCCTGTCTCTGTGTGTATGTTTCTGTGGGAATGTCCTTGTGTGTCTGTGTGTCCCTGTGTGTGTGTTTGTGTGTGTGTGTGTCTGTGTGCGTGTGTGTGTCACTGTGTGTGTGTGTATGTATGTGTCAGTCTGTGTGAGTCTGTGTCTGGGTGTCTGTGTGTGCGTGTGTGTCTCTCTCTGAGTGTGCGCCTTTCTCTGTGTGTCTCTGTGTGTGAGTATGTCTGTGTCCCTGTGTGTGTGTGTGTGTCCCTGTGTGTGTCCCTGTGTGTGTGTGTGAGTGTGTGTGTGTGTGGGGTTTCTGTGTCTCTGTGTGTGTGTGCGTGTGTCCGTGTGTGTCTGTGTCTGTCTGTGTGTGTGTGTGTCTGTGTGTGTGTGTGTTTCTATGTGTGTGTGGGAGTGTGTGTCTTTGTCCCTGTGTCTGTCTGAGTGAGTGTGTGTGTCTCTGTGTGCCTGTGTCTGTCTGCGTGTCTGTCTGTGTGTGTCGTTGTGATTGTGTGGGTGTCTCTGTGGGTGTGTGTATGAGTGTGTCAGTGCGTGTGTATGTGTGAGGGTTCTGTGTGCTTCTCTGTGTGTGTGTGTGTTTGTGCGTGTGTGTCTGTGTGTCTGTGTGTCTCTGTGTCTGTGTCTGTGTGAGTGTGTGTGTCACTGTGTGTGTGTTTGTGTGTGTAATTGTGTCAGTGTGTGTGTATCTGTGTGTGTGTGTTTTCTGTGTCTCTCTCTCTCTGGGTCTATGTGTGTGAGTTTGTCTGTGTGTGGTTCTTTGTGTCTGTGTTTCTCTGTGTGTGTGTGTGTGTGTGTGTGTGACTCTGTGTGTGTGTGTGTGTGTGTGACTCTGTGTGTGTGTGTGTGTGTGTGTGTGTGTGTGTCCCTGTGTGTGTGTCCCTGTGTGTGTGTGTGGGTTTGTCTGTGTCCGTGTGTGTGTGTGCGTGTGCCTGTGTCTGTGTCTGTCTGTGTGTCTCTGTGTCTCTGTGTGTGTGTGTGTGTGTGTGTGTGCAGTGTTTGTGTGTGTGTGTATGTGTGTGTGTGTGTGTCTCTGTGTGTCTCTATTTGTGTCTCTGTTTCTGTTTCTGTCTGTGTGTCTGTGTGTGTGTGTGTCTGTCTCTGTGTCTGTGCCTTTGTGTCTGTTTCTGTGTGTGTGTCAGTGTGTGTGTGTGTTTCTCTGTGTGTGTCTTTGTGTCTGTGTGTGTGTGTGTCAGTTTCTGTGTGTTTGTTTGTCTGACTGTGTCCCTGTGTGTGTGTGCGTGTGCCTGTGTGTGTGCTGTGTCCGTCTGTGTGTCTCTCTGTGTGTGTCGGTGTCTGTGTGTGTGTGTGTGTCTGTGTCTCTTTGTGTGTGTCTGTGTAAGTGTGTGTGTGTGTTTATGAGCGTGTCAGTGTGTGTGTGTGTGTGTGTGTATGTGTGTGAGGGTGCCTGTGTGTGTGTCTGTGTGTCTCTGTGTGTGTGTGTCTGGGTCTGTGTGTGTGCGTGTGTCTGTGTGTGTATCTCTGTGTGTGTTTCTGTGTCTGTCTGTGTGTCTGTGTGTGTGTGTGTGCGTGTCAGTGTGTGTGTGTTTGTGTGTGTTTGGGTGTGTGTGTGCATGTGTATGTGTCAGAGTGTGTGAGTCTGGGTCTGTGTCTGTGTGAGTGAGTGTGTGTGTGTGTGTCTCTGTGTGTGGGAGTGTGTGTATTTGTATCTGTGCCTCTCTGAGTGAGTGTGTGTGTCTCTGTGTGTGTGTCTGTGTGCATTTCTGTGTGGGTGTGTGGTGTGTCTGTGTGTCTGTGTCCGTGAGTGTGTGCCTGTCTCTGTGTGTATGTGTCCGTGGAATGTCTTTGTTGTCTGTGGGTCTCTGTGTGTGTGTGTGTTGGGTCTGTGTGTCACTGTGTGTCTCTGTTTCTGGGTCGTGTGTGTGAGTTTGTCTCTGTGTGTTGTGTGGTCTGTGCTTTGTGTGTCTGTGAATGTGGTGTGTGTATGTGTGGTGTGTGTGTTTGTGAGTCTGTCTCTGTGTGTGTGTCTCTGTGGTCTGCCTGTGATGTTTTGATGCGTGTTTTGTCTGTGTGTATTGTGTACTGTGTGTGCGTGTGAGTGCGTCTGTGTGTGTGTGTGTTTGTGTGTGTGTGTGCGTGTGAGTCTCTGTTGTGTGTGTGTGTGTGATGTGTGTGCTTGGTGTCGTGATGTGTGAGTGTGCTGTGTCTTGTGTGTATGTGTCCTGTGGGATGTGTCTTGTGTGTGTGTCTGTGTGTCTCTGTGTGTGTGTTGTGGTGATGGCTCTGTGTGTCACATGTGTGTGTCGTGTTTCTGGTTCTGGTGTGTCTGTTGAGTGTTCTGTCTCTGTGTGTGTGTGTGTTGTGTCTGTGTCTGTTTGTGTGTCTGTGACATGTTGTTGTGTGTGTGTGTGTGTGTGTTTGTGTCTGTCTCTGTGGTGTGTGTCTCTTGTGGTTGCCTGTTGGTGTTGTTGACTGTCTGTGTTTGTGTGTCTGTGTGTGTGTGTGTGTCTGTGTGTGCGTGTAGTGTGTCTCTGTTGTGTGTGTGTCTGTGTCTGTTTGTGTGTGTGTCTGTGCGGTGTGAGTCTCTGTGTGTGCTGTGTGTCTGTGTGGTGGTGGTGTGTTGTGGTGTGTTTGTGTGTGTGTGTGTGTGGTGTCTGTGTGTCGTGTGTGTGTGTCAGTGTGTCCTGTGTTTGTGTGTGTCAGTGTGTCTGTGTGTGTATGTCTGTGTGTGTGTTGTGTTGTGTGTGGATGTCGTCTGTTGTCTTGAGTGTTGTGTGTGTGTGCTTGTCTTGTCTGTGGTTGGTGTGTTCTGTCGTGTGTGTGTGTGTGTCTTGTTGTGTGGGTGTGTCTGTGTGTGTGTCGTGTGTCTGTGTCTGTGTGTCTGTGATTGTGCCTGTAGCTCTGGTGTCTGTTGTGTTGTGTGTCCTGTCTGTTTGTCTCTGTGTGGTGTGTCGTGTCTGTGAGTGTTGTGTAGTGTATGTGTGTTTCTGTCTGTGTGTCATGTGTGTTGTCTGTGTTGTGTGCTGTGTGTCTGTTGAGTGTGTGTGTCTGTTGTGTGTCGTTGTGTCTCTGTGTGTTGGTGTGTGATGTGTGCTGTGTGTGTTGCTGTGTCTGTGTGTGTGCTGTCTCTGTGAGTGTGTGTTAGTGGTTTGTGGTTCTGGTTGTGTGTCTGTGTGTGTGTCTGTGTGTGCTGTGATGTGTGGGTGGGTGTGTCTGTCTTGTGTGTTCTTGTGTGTGTGTGTCTGTGAGTGTGTGCTGTCTCTGTGTGTCTGTGTGTGTGTGTAGTGTGGCGTGTTTGGTGTGTTGTGAGTGTCTATGTGTGTGTGTACTTGTGTGTGTCTGTTGTGTTGTGTTGTGTGTGTGTGGTCTGTTGTGTTCTGAGTGTGTCTGTTGTTGTGTGTGGTGTGTTGGATGTTTCTGTGATTCTGTGGTCTGTGTGTGTCGTGTCTGTGTGCTGTTTGTTGTGTTGTGTGGTGTTGTGTGTGTGTTGTGTGTCCTGTGTGTGTTGTTGTTGGGTCTGTGTGGGTGTGTTGTCTAGTGTCTGTGTGTGTGCCTGTGTGTGCGTGTCTCTGTGTGTGTGTCTGTGTGTTGGTCTGTGGCTGTGTGTTTGTCTGTGTGTGTGTGCGTGTCTGTGTGTTGATATGTCGTGTTTCGAGTGTTGTGTGTTGTGTGGATGTCTGTGTGTGTTTTGTGTCGTATGTGTGTCGTGTGTTGTGTGTGGTCTGTCTGTGTTGTGTGGTCTGTGTGTGTCTGTAGTGTTGTTTGTTTTGTTGTGTGTGTGTCTTGTGGTGTTTGTGTGTGTGTGTGTCTGTGTGTGTTTGTTGTGTGTGTCTGTGTGAGGTGTGTGAGTGTGTCTCTGTGTGTTTGGGTGTGTTCTTTGTCTCTGTGACTCTCTGATGACTCTGTGTGGGTGTCTGTGTGTGTGAGTGTGTCTGTGTCTGTCTGTGGTCGGTGTGTTGGTGTCTGTGTGTGTGGAGTGAGTCATGTGTGTGTGCTGTTTGTGTGTGTGTGTGTGATGTTTGAATGTGTGTGTGTCTGTGTGTGTGTGTGTGTGGTGATGTGTGCTATGTGTTTTGTGTGAGTGTGTGTTTCTGTTTCTGCCAGTGTGTGTCTGTGGGTGTGTGAGTGAGTCAGTGTGTGTGTGTGTGTCAGTGTCAGTGTGTGTGTGTGCGTGTGTGTTTGTCTCTCTGACTCTGTGATTGAGCATGTGTGTGTGTGTCTCGGCGTGTGTGGGTCTGTGTCTGTCTGTGTGTCTGGTGTGTGTGTCTTTGTGTGTGTGTGAGTCAGTGTGTGTCTGTGTGTGTGTGAGTGAGTCAGTGTGTGTGTGCGTGTTTGTGTGAGTGTGTGTGTTTGTGTATGTCAGTGTGTGTCTGTGAGTGTGTGTGAGTGGTGTGTGTGTGTGTGAATGTGTGTGTGTCAGTGTGTGTCTGTGGGTCAGTGTGTGTGTGCGTGTTTCCGCAGGTTTGTCTGTGTGTCAGTGAGTGTCTGTGTGTCTCTGTGTGTGTCTGTGTGTTTGTCACACAGACAGGTGCTGCTGATCATGCATAGTTCCTTTGTTGCACATTCAGGTGCTGGTGCTCATTCACACCTCTTTTGGTGCCCATTCAGATGCTGGTCGCCTAGAACAGCTCAGGTGTTGACTATACAGGTGCTAGTCCTGCTGCACATCTTTTTCGGTGCCCATACAGATGCTAGGACCCAGGCACATCTCCTATGGTGCCCATAGAGGTGGTGGTGCCCAGGCCCAGCTCTTTTGGTGCCCATCGAGCTGCTGGTCCCCATTTCCATCTCCTTTGCTGCCCATACACATGTTGGTGCACATTCTCAGCTCATTTAGTGCCCGTACAGCTCATGGTCCCCAGGCACAGCTCCCTTGGTGCCCATACATGTGCTGGTCCTGCTGCACACATCCTTTCTTGACTATATACCTGTTGGTCACCAGGAAAAGCTCCTCAAGTGCCCATATAGGTGCTGCTAAGAATGCACAGTTCATTTGGTACCCATACAGATGCTGGTCATCTTGCACAGCTCCTTTGGTGCCCACAGAGGAGCTGGTCTGCAGGCACAGCTTTTTGGAGACCATAGTGGCTCTGGTTCCCAGATACAGCTCCTTCGGTGACCATCCATGTGCTGGTCCACATTCACAGCTCTTTTGGTGACCATCCATGTGCTGCTCTCCATTCACAGCTCCTTTAGTGCCCTTCCACGTCCTGGTCCTGCTGCACAGCTCTTTTTTTGCCTATAAATGTGCTGGCCCCAGGCAAAGCTCCTTTAGTGCCCTTATATGTGCTGATCATAATGCACAGCTCATTTGGTACCCATACAAGTGCCGGTCATCCTGCACAGCTCATTTGGTGACTGTACAGATGCTGGACCCCAGGCACAAACTTTGGGGCCCATTCAGGTGCTGCTCCCCACGTACACCTCCTTTGGTGCCCATACAGACACTGGTCCCCATGCACAGCTCCTTTGGGGCCTACAGAAGTGCTGCTCACCAAGCACAGCTTTTTTGGCTACCATACAGGTGCTGCTCACCAGGCACAGCTCCACTGGTGCCCATACAGGTCCTGGTATCCTTGAACAGCTGATCTGTTGACTACGCAGGTGCGAGTCCTGCTGCACAGCTCCTTTGCTGCCCATACAGCTGCTGGTCCCCATTCAAAACTCCTTTGGTGCCCACAGAGGTGCTGGTCCCCAGGCACAGCTTTTTTGGATATCATACAGGCTCTGGTCCCCAGCACGGCTCCTTTGGTGCCCATATATACGCTGGTCCTGCTGCACAGCTCTTTTCTTGCCTATCAATGTGCTGGTCCCCAGGCAAAGCACCTTTGGCACCCTTATACGTGCTGCTCATCATGCACAGCTCATTTGGTACCCAGACAGGTGCTGCTGATCATGCATAGTTCCTTTGTTGCACATTCAGGTGCTGGTCCCCATTCACAGCTTTTGTGGTGCCCATACAGGTGCTGGTGCTCATTCACACCTCTTTTGGTGCCCATTCAGATGCTGGTCGCCTAGAACAGCTCAGGTGTTGACTATACAGGTGCTAGTCCTGCTGCACATCTTTTTCGGTGCCCATACAGATGCTAGGACCCAGGCACATCTCCTATGGTGCCCATAGAGGTGGTGGTGCCCAGGCCCAGCTCTTTTGGTGCCCATAGAGCTGCTGGTCCACTTACACAGCTCTTTTTGTGCCCATACAGCTGCTGGTCCCCATTTCTATCTCCTTTGCTGCCCATACACATGTTGGTGCACATTCTCAGCTCATTTAGTGCCCGTACAGCTCATGGTCCCCAGGCACAGCTCCCTTGGTGCCCATACATGTGCTGGTCCTGCTGCACACATCCTTTCTTGACTATATACCTGTTGGTCACCAGGAAAAGCTCCTCAAGTGCCCATATAGGTGCTGCTAAGAATGCACAGTTCATTTGGTACCCATACAGGTGCTGGTCATCTTGCACAGCTCCTTTGGTGCCCACAGAGGAGCTGGTCTGCAGGCACAGCTTTTTGGAGACCATAGTGGCTCTGGTTCCCAGATACAGCTCCTTCGGTGACCATCCATGTGCTGGTCCACATTCACAGCTCCTTTGGTGACCACCCATGTGCTGCTCTCCATTCACAGCTCCTTTACTGCCCATCCATGTCCTGGTCCTGCTGCACAGCTCTTTTTTTGCCTATAAATGTGCTGGCCCCAGGCAAAGCTCCTTTAGTGCCCTTATATGTGCTGATCATAATGCACAGCTCATTTGGTACCCATACAAGTGCCGGTCATCCTGCACAGCTCATTTGGTGACTGTACAGATGCTGGACCCCAGGCACAAACTTTGGGGCCCATTCAGGTGCTGCTCCCCACGTACACCTCCTTTGGTGCCCATACAGACACTGGTCCCCATGCACAGCTCCTTTGGGGCCTACAGAAGTGCTGGTCACCAGGCACAGCTTTTTTGGAGACCATACAGGTGCTGCTCACCAGGCACAGCTCCACTGGTGCCCATACAGGTCCTGGTATCCTTGAACAGCTGATCTGTTGACTACGCAGGTGCGAGTCCTGCTGCACAGCTCCTTTGCTGCCCATACAGCTGCTGGTCCCCATTCAAAACTCCTTTGGTGCCCACAGAGGTGCTGGTCCCCAGGCACAGCTTTTTTGGATATCATACAGGCTCTGGTCCCCAGCACGGCTCCTTTGGTGCCCATATATACGCTGGTCCTGCTGCACAGCTCTTTTCTTGCCTATCAATGTGTTGCCCGATAAAAGAAATTAAAGACACATAACAACCGAAGCCGTTATATGCGGTGCTTTATTAGGGCCCTGGGGCAAAGGGGACTCATGTCCAAAGCCAGAGCCCGATTTAGTCACAAAATTTCCAGGTTTTTATACTTTCCCCACCATCCCCATCCCACCTATACATTGTTTTTCTTTATTCAAGCGAATTTTTCTTAGATCAGGTGCATTGTTTTTTTCTACATTTAAGCGAATCCTTCTTAGATCCGGTGTATTGTTTTTCTACATTCATGCGAATCCTTCTTAGATCATTCTTATCTCTATAGATCATGTCTTATCTACAAAGTCGTCATGCCCTATTCTCGACACAGTTACAGTTCGGTGCGGTTGGTTACTTAGTTACAGCCTTAGAACTACAAACACTCAGCACAAGGTTTCTAACAGCATCGACTAGGCCCGATTCAAATCCTTAGCAGAACTACTACTACTTTATTTTTCAGTTTATTTGCAACATTATTCCCCCCTTTTGAGCATTCTTCAACTCTTTGCAAGGATGCTCAACTCTAAAGTTTTTCTTCTTGGAACACTGGATTGTTTTGACCTTTAACTTCTTCATGCTGCAGTGGAGGGAGGTTCAGTCCATTTCCTCGGGACATCGCTTTCATCAGCCGACGAGTCTGTCGTCTTTCTTTTGTGATGATTCTTAGAGCGCACTTGTATGCTCCCCAAATTGTTAATAACAATATCAGGATTAGCAGTATGTACTGTATTATAGATGAGATCCAATCAGAAACCTGAAGTCCCATTGATTTTAACAAAGCTCCTATCCAATTGTGTTCTGCCTCTTTTTCAATTTCTTTCGTCTTTATTTCAACAGACTCTAATTGAGAGATATCTTTTTCTACTTCTACTGTAACGTTTGGAATATGGATACAACAGTGGTCAATTTGGTCACTTAAATATCCACAGACTCTATGTTCTTTCAGTAAAAGCATGTCTAGGGTCATTCTGTTTTGTAGGGTCATTCTGGATGTCGCTTGCAATTGTAAGTTTAAGTCTTTAAAACCCTTCTTGGTGGCTGCTGCCAATCGTTCGGTTTGCCCTAGCAATTTATACAGCATTTCTTTGTTTTGATAAGTTGATACAGGTGGGAATAAGGATTCTAATATCCACCCAAATTTTACTCCACTGTCAGGTTCATGCCATTCATCTTCTTCGGTTATGTCTCTCTTAGGCCTTATGACTTGGGATTTTAATTTTGACTTCTTCCAGAATGGACATAATGTGGGAACTTCTAGAGTAATTTGTGTAACTGGACCATCTAAAGAAAGATGGGTGGTCCATTGTCCGTGTCCCATTACCCACACTAGATTTCCTGGACTCCTAATTGTACTAGTTTTACAATTTAAGGCAATTCCTCTTCTTTCAAATTTGTACTGTTTCATGATAGTATGATTATAACTTCTGCACTCGCATCCTGCTTTCAGTAACATTTTCACAGGAACTAAAGTGATTCTGTTTTCTGGAGTATCACATGTAAGAACCTGTGTGCAATTCCAATTTTCATGGTGTTCTCTTATTTCTCTTTGGCTAGTGCCTTTGCCAGTCACTTTGCTATAATTTTGATTTCTCTCTCCGCTCCACTGTACACACCAATTTACTTTACCTATGTAACTATATTTTTCTAACAGGCTAAGTCCCCAATTTGTTTTCCAATCATCCCATAACTCAGTTACTTGTGTTTGATTTTGGCACACGAGTTCTTGGTACGGAATTTTTACAAATTCTTCTTTTTGCTGGAGGTAGTAACACCATCCATAATTATCTGAACCAACCCAAAGCCGCTGCTCAACACCTGTTCCTAGTGACTTTGGTTCAAATCGTCCTCCACGGCTTTGGCACTGCCAAGCATTTGTGTACTCTGGTGTATGTGAATATTCCTTTTTGATCACCTTTTTTAGTATTTCTCTTTTTTCTGTCCAGCACATGGTAGTATCATTTTGCTGGATCGGGGGAACAGGCATAGGTATAATTCCCCATGGTATTGGTTCTCCTGCAGCCTGGGGTAATGGGAGACAAGCAGTGATTTTTGAAGTATTCTGGGCCTTTCCAAAGTCTCTGATTAATCCAACTATTAAATTTTCCTGTTCAGGATTCCTTTTGAAGGCCATATTTGTACTATTTTCTTGTTCATAATCCTTTTCAAGGGCTGTGTCAATGTGTCTGATTTTCCTATGGTGTAAGTGCATTAAGGTCTGTGTCTGTGTTTTGTTGTTCTTTTCCCAAGGTACTATTCTCAGTTTTATCTGGGTATAATCAAAGCTATTTTGAATTCTTACTAAACATTTGTAAACATCCATTTCTTTCTGTGTTACCTTTTCCAGTCGTAAGGTAGTGTTTCCCGTTTGTGTATCCTTATTCCAAACCATAACAAAACCGTCTTTCCGGATGACGTTACCCTGCTTCCAGATTATTTCTATTTCTTCGACTTCAGTTTTCTGGTCCTGGGTGAACAAACAAGTTAAATTGGCATCCATCCCTTCTATAACACTAACAGCTGATTCTGGAACAGTAACATGTAATAAACCATTAGTGGGAACTGTTTTCATTGTAACCAGTAACAGAATAATCAAAAAGGCTACTTTGCGCGAAAAATCATCTTGGTCGGAGACACTGCTTGAACTTCCCATTGTTCTGGGACCTTCTTGATCCTGGTGTGATGAATCCAGGTGTCGATCCCTGCAACTTTGACGGCTGTGAAGGTCGTCAGGATCACCTGGTGTGGACCATTCCATGATTCTCTCAGTGGGTCATTAAACCAGTTTTTCACATACACCTTGTCTCCAGGCTGGATGTTGTGCACCGGGTTCTCCAGGGGTAATGGACGATTCCACTGCAAGGTTCCCTTTAAAGCAGTGAGAATTTTGTTTAAAGACATAACATAATTGAAAACCACTTGATCTCCCTGAATATGCGGATCTCCTTTTAGTACAGTAGCATGATAGGGCTGGCCATACAGAATTTCGTATGGACTTACTCCTAACTTTTCTCTGGGTTTTATCCTAATCCTCAGTAATGCAGAGGTAAAGCTTGTGGCCACTGTATCTTTGCTTCTTGACAAATTTTCTTAATTTGTCCTTTCAGAGTCTGATTCATCCTTTCTACTTGACCGCTTGATTGTGGCCTCCATGGGGTATGTAAATCCCAGGATATATCTAGGACTCTGGCCACATTTTGTACAATTCCTGCTACGAAGTGAGGTCCTCTATCTGATGATATGCCCAAAGGAACCCCGAATCTCGGAATCACTTCTCTTAGCAAGGTTTTAACTACTTCCTTAGCCTGGTTTGTTCTACAAGGAAATGCCTCTGGCCATCCTGAAAATGTGCACACATAAACTAACAAATACTTGTACCCTTGTGCCTTAGGTAATTCAGAAAAATCTATTTGCCAATAGTCCCCTGGTTCTGGCCCCACCTGTATTTTTCCTAATTGAATCTGTTTTCTTACTATTGGATTATTTCTCAGACAAGTTGGGCACATGGCATTCACCCGCTTTGCTAAGGTTAACATCTGATTGGAAATGATGTCTCGTTTTAAAAATTTTACCAATGCCTCTGCACCCCAATGGCATTTGTTATGCTCTGTTTCTAATATTGTTTTCATCACTTTTGTGGGAACTACCACTTGCCCCATAGCGGTTACATACCATCCTCTAGAATTCTTCTGAGCCCCAAGAAAGGTTGCTAGTTTCTCATCATCTGCTGAGTATTTGGGCTCTTCAGTCATGTGTGGCGCCACTGGGCTTACCTTAACTGGGATTAGTGCCATTTGAGTCCATACTTCTTGTGCCACTCTCTTAGCAGCTGCATCTGCCAGGCGGTTTCCTTGAAACATTTTTCCTTCCTCTTTCTGATGTCCTTTAACATGCATAACAGCAACTTTAGCAGGCTTGTGTACTGCATCCAACAAGGTTAATATTTCTTCTCAGTATTTTATTGTAGTTCCCTGGGAACTCAAAAGCCCTCTCTCTTTCCAAAGGGCTCCATGGATATGGATTACACCAAAAGCATATTTAGAATCAGTCCAAATGTTTACCCTTTTTCCTGTACTGAGAGTCAAGGCTCTGATCAGGGCAATAACTTCTGCCCTTTGTGCAGACGTTCCTGGGGTTAGAGCCTTTGCTTCAATCACTCCTGTCAAAGTGACTACTGCGTACCCCGCGTACCTGGTTCCATTTTCTACAGAGCTGGATCCATCTGTGAACAATTCCCAGTCCGGATTTTCTAGGGGAACATCCTTGAGATCGATGCGACTCGCATATACCTGCTCAATTGTTTCTACGCAGTCATGAGTGAGTTCTCCCTCCTTCTGTTTCGCTGCGAAGAAATTCTGCTGGATTGATACAGTTAGTTATTTTTAAATCAACATCATCCTGTTCTCTCAGGACTGCTTGATACTGTAGCATCCTGCTGGATGATAACCAGTGATCCCCCTTTTGTTCCAGGACAGCCAGTACCATGTGGGGTACAAATACTTCAATCTTCTTCCCCAGTGTCAATTTCCTGGCTTCCTGAATCAGGATCACTGTGGCCACAACGGCCCGCAAGCATGGCGGCCATCCAGCACTAACAGTATCTAACTGCTTGGAAAAATACCCAACCGGGCGTTTCCAGGATCCCAGCCTCTGTGTGAGAACTCCAAGAGCTAACCTCTGTCTTTCATTTACATACAACTGAAAATCCTTACCTAAATCGGCAGTCCCAAAGCGGGGGCTTCTTTCAGAGCCTTTTTCAAATCTCGGAATGCGTTCTTCCGTTGCTGATTCCACTCCAATTGTGGTTCTTTCAAAGCTTCATATAATGGTTTTGCTAAAAGTCCAAAATTTAATATCCACAAGCGACACCAGCCCACCATTCCCAGAAAGGATCTTAATTCTTGATGATTCCTTGGTAAGGGAATAGCACAAATTGCTTCTATTCTGTTGACACCCAACCGGCTCTGTCCTTGAGTAATTTCACATCCCAGGTAAATTACACTTTCTTTTACCAATTGAGCTTTTTCTTTTGAGACCCGATACCCTGCTTGTCCCAGCATGTTCAACAAAGCAATGGTTAATTTCAGGCAAACTTCTCTCTCTTCTGTGGCTAGGAGAATGTCATCTACATACTGTAAAATTGTGTAAGAGAAAGGTGAATCTTTTACCTGGTCTATTTTCCATTCCTCCAGTTCTTTCGCCAATTGTTTCCCGAAAATTGTGGGGCAATTCTTGAATCCTTGCGGCAACCGTGTCCAAGTAAGTTGTCTCTTCCTTCCTGAATCCGGGTTCTCCCAATCAAAAGCAAAGTATTTTCTGCTTTCCAATGCCAAGGGGATGCAGAAGAAGGCATCTTTTAAATCAATCACTGTAAACCATTTAAACCTTTCCAATACAGATGTTAGCAAAGTGTACGGGTTTGCCACTACAGGATGTATATCCTTTACTATGTCATTAATGGCCCTCAAATCCTGCACTAGTCTGTACTTACCATTGGGTTTTCGAACTGGGAATATAGGGGTATTGTATTCTGATTCACATTCCTGCAAAATTCCCAGGGTGAGAAACTGAGTGATTAAAGGTGCTACCCCTTTCCTAGCTTCTAGTTTGATTGGATATTGTTTTACCCGTACCGGGTGTGCTTCTTCCTTCAGTTCTACTACTACTGGCTGGGCAGCCTTTGATTTGCCAGGGATTCCGACTTCCCATACCCATGGCACAACTGCTTGTTCGATTTCTTTCTGGAATTGGAGCTGGATCTAATTCTTTTACTACGAATATTTTTGCTATTTCACTATCAGGTATTTCTATTTTAACTCTTCCATTTTCAAATATGATTCTTGCATTTAGCAAGGACAATAAATCCCTGCCGAATAGTGGACTTGGACAATTAGGCATATATAAAAATTGGTGATCCAATTCCTTTGCCCCAAATTTTAAACTTAATGGTTGTAAAAATGGTCTTTCTTCCAATTGCCCTGTTGCTCCAATTACTTGGACTGTATCATTACTAAGTGATCCCAACCGTTTGTTAAGAACTAAAGTGAGTTGCCCCAGTATCAACGGTAAATTCTTGCTTCTTTCCATCCACTTCTAATATTACCTTGAGATCCCGTTCTAGTCAGCTTTGAGTCTGATAGTTGCCTAAAACCAATGCTTGCGCGACATCTTGCGACTGTGCAGGAAATTCCCTGCCGCTCCGCTCCCCATCGCTCCATTTCCCATCCCTGCTCTGATAGGACATTCATTTTTCCAATGCCCCATTTGCCGGCAGAATGCACACTGATTTGGGTCTAGTCCCCTTTGTTGAAATTCCTGTTGTTGGAATCCAAACCCTGGATTCGGAAATCCAAACCCCTGGTTTTGAAATCCTCCTCTTCCTCGTCCTCTGCCTCGTCCCCGACCTTGGCCACGACCCCCCCGCATTCCGCTCGACTGCGGTTGCATCACCGCTAAAATATTAGCTTGCTGCTGTTTCTCTAACTTCTTGGCTGATTCTTTCTCTCTGTTATTATACACTTTCCAAGCTACATCAAGCATTTTATCCAAATTCCTACTATCTTCTCCATCTAGCTTCTGCAATTTCTTCCGAATGTCCTCCTGGGACTGTCCCATAAAAATCATTGCCAATTGCAACTTCCCAACCCCCTCTTCTATATCTAAATTAGTGAATTTCTGAGCCACCTCTTTTAATCTTTCCAGAAATGTCGAGGGAGATTCGTTCTTCTCCTGCCTTACGGAGTATAATTTCGACCAGTTTATAGTTTTTGGCATCCCTGTCCGAATCCTTTCCAGCAAAAATTCCTGATAATCTTTAATCGCTCACCTTCCCTCATCAGTATTAGGATCCCACCCCGGATCTTCGCAGGGGACTAATTCAGCCATGGTACCGCTTGCCAAATGCATTCTCAGCGCTTCCCTAGCTCTTTCTTTTGTAGCCTTCAGAACCATTTCTTTCTCAGTTGAACTCATCAATGTATCTAACAAAACCTGCATATCATTCCAGTCTGGTTCTTGGGTTCTAATGACCATTTTTACTACTCTAGCAACCCGTTCGGGATCCTCTCGATAATTTCCTGCCGATTGTTTCCAAATAAGCAAATTCCTGGGGAAAAGGGTACTTTCACATACACTCTTCCCCCTTCGGGTCCCACTGCTTCCCGCAAAGGAGCAATCAGACGAGGTTCAGTCTGATTTCTCCTTCCCTGTCTAGTCCTTGCAGCCAAGAGAGTTCTTTGTATACTCCGGGAGGGCGATTGGGGAAGGAGTGTTTGGTCTCAGAGTGACTGGTGTACGAGTGTCTACAGGGGCACCCCCAATCTCTGATCCCTCCCCATCTCCCTCGTCCCCTTCCTCTTCATCATCTTCGCTAATTCCCTGTGGCGATCGATTTGGGGGGCAGGCGGCGCGCTCGGAGCTACTAACAAAGACAAATCTTCCTCTGGCCGAGAACCGTATGCTAAGCATTTACCACATCCAGACCTCCCTTTGCATTCTTGACATTTCTGGTTATTTTGTTTCAATACCAGTATACCGCACTCCGTTTGCCATTCAGGTTTTCGTCTTAACTCGTAAAACAAATCTAAATAAGGTATCTCATCCCATTTTTCCTGCTCCCGCAGCAGAATCATTAAAGGTGATATTACAGCATAATCTATGCTTCCATTTACTGGCCATGAGACCTCACCGATTTCATACTGAGGCCACCACACATTACAGTAATCAATCATTTTATCTTTACTTAGTTCTTGGAAAAACCCCTCACTTTTCCACCGTTTCAACAAGCATCCCAACGGAGTATTTTCAGGTATTTTACTATTAGCCCGGGCCAGAGCCTTAAAAGTTTTAAACGGCATCATGCTTTTCTCACAAACCTCAACTCTACAACAAATACTTTCCTATCCCTGACAAAACAACAACTCAGCAACAGATCTTAATAACCAATATACAGCACAGTAGCAGCAGCAATAGCAGCAGCGTAACACACAGTAAAAACCACAATCAAACACAGCAACAGCACAACAAATCCAACCATACCCAAAATAAAATAACCAGACCAAGCAACTTGCCACTTCTCGACGCCGCGAGGGGCAAGTGCCGAATCCTACGTGGCTTTCGCCGCGATTTACGGTCGGCGCCTAGGCTTCCACCGGACGTCCTTAACCCAACCCTGCGAGGATCTGTCCCCTTGTCTTATGGGCAGGTACCCAACCAGAAAAGAATAAAGCACCTTTCGGGCTTACCTTCTGCAGTTGTCCGTCAGGCGCAGGGGTCGGGCACGAACCGATAGCTTCCCGAGAATCCCTCGGTGCCGGCCTGGAGCCGATCAGAGCGCGAACCGCCCCAGCCGCCTTCGGAGTCCTGCCGCGGTCGCCAGAAAACTGTTGCCCGATAAAAGAAATTAAAGACACATAACAACCGAAGTCGTTATATGCGGTGCTTTATTAGGGCCCTGGGGCAAAGGGGACTAATGTCCAAAGCCAGAGCCCAACATGGTTACAAAATTTCCAGGTTTTTATACCTTTCTCACTATCCTTATCTTATCTATACATTGTTTCTCTTCATTCAAGCGAATCCTTCTTAGATAAGGTGCATTGTTTTTCTACATTCAAGCGAATCATTCTTAAATAAGGTGCATTGTTCTTCTACATTCAAGCGAATCATTCTTAGATTATGTCTTATTTACAAAGTCGTTATGCACTATTCTCAAGACTGTTACAGTTAGGTACGGTTAGTTACTTAGTTACAGCCTTAAAACTACAAACACTCAGCACACGGTTTCTAACAGCATCGACTAGGCCTGATTCAAATCCTTAGCAGAACTACTACTACTTTTATTTTTCAGTTTATTTGCAACAAGATGGCCTGCTCGAGAAGCTATAAAAAGGGGGTCAGTCTGTGAATAAAGAGGAGTCAGATGCAGTTTTTATAACGAGGTCTCATGTCGTCTGTTCATCGCCCACAGCGACACACCGGCAGGCTGGCTGGTGCTGTGGCGGCGCTGCCCCGTGCTGCTCAGTGTGTGTCAGCGCAGGGCTGCCCCCGGGCAGCTCCCGCAGCGCCCATGTCAGATACCCGCCTGCTCTCAGTGACCCCCATGGCCCTCAGTGACCCCCATGGCCCCTCAGTGACCCCCATGGCCCTCAGTGACCCCCATGGCCCTCAGTGACCCCCATGGCCCTCAGTGACCCCCATGGCCCTCAGTGACCCCCATGGCCCTCAGTGACCCCACATGGCTCCTCAGTGACCCATGGCCCTTCATGACCCCCATGGCCCCTCACTGGCATCGGCAGGTGCCTGGCACTCAGAGACCTTTCCTGACCCCTCAGAGTCACAAGGGCATTCGCCCTTCCCTTCAGTGACCTCCGTCCCTGACCCTGCCCTCGCCACCTGCTCAGAGACCCCCGTGTCTCCTCAGTGACCCTCATGTCCACTCAGCAATATGAGGGGCACCTGCTGCCACTCAGTGATGCTGATGGTCCCTCAGTGACACATGGGGCCCCTGCCATCCCTTCAGTGACCCCATGTCTCCTCTGTGAACTCCACATCCCCTCAAACAGCCAAGGAGCACTCAGATCTCCCTCAGTGACCCCCATGTCCCCTCAGTGCCCTTCAGACACCTCAGCGACAGACGAGGCATCTGCCTTCCCTTCCATGACACGGAAGGCACTTGTCTCAGGAAAATTAATCCATGAACATCCAAGGTTTATGTCCAAAAGGAGACAGAGGAGTGCTGTTATGTTATTTGAATCGAGAGAGGGGCCATGGGGCATTCCCCTGGAGTCTCTCGAATTTTTAGTGTACACAGCCTCCTTTTTGTCCTAATTTCCCAGCTGCATTTCTCTCTCTCTTTCCCCATTGGCCGAGGTATTTGAGAGGTACAGGCTTCCCAAATCCCCTTCTAATGCGTAACCCCTTTTTCCTTTTCCTAGGGAATTGAGGGTTCCACCAATTGCTTCTTCCAACTCTCAGCAGCTAGCTTTACCTGCAGGTTGTTTATAAGAACAAATCTCTCCCATTCCTTCCACCTACCACCTGCTCTGGGAACCTCATGTCAGCTCAGTGACCCAAAGGTCCCCTCAGCATCACCTGGGGCACCCCCCTTTCCCTCAGTGAGCCCCCCGTGCTGTCAGCAAATGCAGGGGCAGCAGCCACCCCTCAGTGCCTCCCCCCGAGTGCAGCGGGTCATGCTGGCCAGGGGCCAGCAGCAGGCAGAGAGCCGCCAGGGCTGGGCAAAAGGCTCTGCCCTGCTGACAGCGTGGGCTGCGGGCCGGGAGAGCTCCATTTCCCACATTTCTCACAGCCCCGAACCCTCAGGGGCTCCCCAGCCCGGCCACCCTGCCCGGCAGCAGCGCCGCAGCCCCACAGCAGCTCCAGCGCAGCCCCAGCCAGAGGCACCTGGGAGCCCTGGGCAACCCAGCCAGCAACTCACGGGCAGCAGGACACAGAGGGCGCTTCCTGGCTGGCACTGTGACTTGACAGAACCCCGGGGAAGGGAATCACCCCAATCCCTGCCAACAGACACTTGGCAGACAAAGTCCAAGCAGTGGGAACTCGCGTTATTCACCATGCCGGCTGTGCAGGGATCACTGCTCCCAACTGCACACAGCCAGGCACACGATTACATTACAATATATGCTTATGATTAACGCAGATTTTATTTCCTTAGACAAGGTGTGATTTTACAAAGTATTTCTTAGTACTCATTCTTTTCATTGTCACACACGAGGTGCAGCCCCAGTGCTCCACTGAGGAAGGCTCTGCCTCTCCCTCGCTGCTTCCCTGAGGAAGGCTGGACGCCTCCTTCATCACTGAGCCCTTTTCACCTTTCTCCTCTAGGCACCAGCAGCCTCTTGTCAGCTGTTCCAGCAATTGCCTCAATGCTTTTAGCAAGCTCGTCATTCATTTCTGCAGGGTTTGTTCCCGATTTCTTGCCAAGTTCCATCCTGTGTCTTCAGCTTGTGTTTTTAAGTTTTGCCAGCTTCCATGTTGGGTACACTGTATCTTATTCTAGCCCAATTCTGCCCAGCACAGATCTTTTAACCCTGTCCCAGCAAGGGCTGGGGAGCCACTCCTGCACACTGGCAGTTCCTGCAGGAGCACCCACCTTGGCAGACAATGAGGCTCCAGCATCATTGCTGGGAGAGGGCCCAGCTTTTACACAGTTAAACAAACAAGACTGCACTTCTAGAGTGGCAACATCTGCTTCCATTCTCCTGGTTGGTTTCTCCCAAAGCCTGGCCAGGCCTCAAGGAGGAACCAAGGGAGGGGACTTGGATCCCACAGCCCCAGACAAAGCCAGATGGGGCCTTGTCCAGATTCTAAAAACAGAAAGGGAAATCCATGTTTCACCAATGAACACATACAGAGCTCACACTGCTAATAATGCTCCATGAGTGAGCAGATACAAAGAAAACCTTGGGTTGGAAGGTTCAGCCAGAGGTCAGCTTTGACTCAGGGCCTGGTGTTCAGGCCTTGGCACAGCAATCAGTCCTTTGACCTAGAGATGAACTGCAACCTTCACAACAATTCTTTCAATAATAAAACCTTAGGTTTAGGTATTATGCGTAATAACATCGCCTCTTGTTCTGCAATTAAATGCTGTTCAATTCATTACTCACAGCTATAATTCACATTCCTTTTAGAACATGCCTAATTAGTTACAGATCTCTATGTTCCTCATCAAATGCCACTTTTCCTTGAGACTGTGTCTCTTGGTAAAAAGCCTCAGTATTCCATTTCCCACCACAAAGTGTCACAACAACTCTAACATGGAATCATAACACACCAAGTGCTCACCCTGCACTGATTACAGTGACTGCCACAAATGCATTTCACAATTTGGCAGCTGTGAAGGAAGCCAGTCCCACCAAGAAGAATTTTCTCTGTTGTGCCACTCTTCTACTGCTCTTTCAATCGAGGTCATTCCTGACTGTTGGACTTCAAACCCATCACTGAGAGAAGTGCAACGTTCCTGTCCTAGGTAGCACAGCTTCCTCCTTGGCCAGCAAGCAGATAATCCAAGGCCATGCAGTTCTGTAGAGCCCCCATTGGTGTTTGCTGGAGCTCAGAGGATGAGCTCTTGGATATTTCCACAGGATCATTTGCTACTTCTTCTAATAATCCATTTAGCTCGTTAATATAAACTCCACAGGACGGGGAGTGCACATGGGCCACAGGGTGAACCAGAATCTTTGGCTGCCTGCAATCCAAAGAGATCATTGCGTGGAAAATCTCCTCTTGGCCCCAGCTCTTCTTTGTGGTTGTCACCAAGGGATTGCCAAGGGATGCCTCAAGGGAGCATCAGCACTGCCTGCAAACAGGACCCAAGCCATCCTTTAGGAAGCCGTTCAGAGGCAGTCTCCACACCCCCAGCAGCTCCCATTCCCAGGACCAAAGGTCTGATTTCCTGTTTCCCACTGTGGGCTGCTGATGGAGCCAGGGCTCCTCCCTGTGCTCCTGTTGTGGCCCTGGTGCCTTTGGGCCACAGGAGTTTCCCAGGGGCCCTGCAGCTGGCACTGGACTCACACTGACCCTGAGCAGCTCCAGCACCCCCAGTTCTGCTGACACTGGCAGTGGTGGCAGAGCACAGAAACCCTTTCACATTGTGGCCTGGAACTGTAACAGGGCTTGGTTTCTCCTGAAGGGAAATCTTAGTGAAGCCCATTAAACTGATCACTGTAGTCCTGTGTGCCACAGCACAGTTTTCTCTAACTGTCCCTGCACTGGCTCTGAGTCAGAGCCCATGGGCAGAGTTCTGCCACCCACAGGGGGGACCCTCCAAGGGAACCCCATTCCTCCCAGCTTCAGCTGAGAACATACCCAGCAATTACTGACACTGAGTACTTGGGCTACTTTGATCTTTACATTCTCATTAGAATTTTTATCACTAATCCCTTGGTGAAACTCTAGAGGTGTTTCAGGCAAACAAAGATTCAGACACCAGCAGTACTTTAGTTACAAAGTTATTCACATTTTTACCCCAATCTCATCCCAGTTAGGAACAATAATTCCATTGTCCATGGAGCTGGCACCTTTTTAATTCCATGCTAATGGCCCAAGGTCCTTGGCTGTTCAGCTTTGCCACGGGGTCTGTGGGTACCAGGGCTTGGTGGGGTCCTCTCCCCTCCAGCTGGAGAGGGGCTGGGTCCCATCCCCTGAGGGGCACACGGGGCTCTCCTGGCTGGATTTCCTGTGGAAGTCCCTCAGTGTCTCATCAGCCTTTACATGGAGCCCCCTGGATCAGAGCATTTTCCAAAGGGACACTTGGGGCACACAGGGAGATTTGGTCTGGCAGGATCTGTAAAACAATATCCCATAACATCCACTTGTTCTGGCAGAGAACACTCGGCTGCAGGGGCAGATTCCCATCGTTCCTGCCCAGGTTTCAGGAGTCAAACACTCTTGTCTCTCCCCAGAGCTGTTCCTTCAGCTGGCCTGGGAGGGCCATTTGCCCTCTGCACCCTCACTTTGGCTCCATTATCAGAACTGCTGGATGCAAACCCCTTTATCTCCATGAGCAGTGGTGATCTGAGGTTGATCTACTTCTTCCACAATTGTTTCTAAAACTGCAATATCAACATTTGTGCTATTTTGCCGCAGGGTTGAATAATCCTATCTTTTTCACTATCATTTAACCAATGGATTTCAAAATCTCCCTGATAATCTGCATCAATTCCTCCTTCCATGCCACGAACACTTTGTGAGGCCAAGCTCCCACCAGCAGTTATCAAATCAAAGTGTCCTGGAGCAATCTGAATCCCTATTCCTGTATTGTTAACTCTCATTTGCCCCTGATTTATCCCAATTGATGCCAATGCAGGAAGGCCCAGCCCTGCAGCCTCTGGGGTGGCCCTGCCATGAGCCATCACACCCAGAACAATTTCCCAGCAGCCCAAGTCTCACTGCCCATGGTTGTATTTGCACATTGGCTGCAGCCCTGCACATCCAGGGGGATTCCATTTCCCAGCGGGCTCATTGTTAAGGGCATGGAGCACATCTGGGAGATGGGGTTTCCATCAGGACAGGTTCCATCTCCTCATTTTCTCAACTGCTCTATTAACAACCCCTTCACCCATTCAACCAATCCTGCAGTTTGTGCATACTCTGGTACATGAAAAACCCAGCAGTCTTAACCACTGTCTTTTTCACAGTAACACACAAAATATTCCACACACCACAATATCAAGAAACCCTATAAAAATAGCCAATTTCATCCCTTCCTCTTTATTCCTTGTATACAATTCACAAAGTTTACCACTGACATTTGGGTCTTGGCCACTCCTTTTCTGTGGACTCTTTAATGTCCCAGTGAGCAGAAAAGCTGACAAATTGGTATTGCCAGTATTATTTCACATTAACAAAATTAAACTATATCTAGAAAATATATGATCATGTTATATTTTTACATACCTATTGTTAAAAATAATAATTATATTATATTTAACTTGCACAAACAATCCTCAGCTCAAGGTTTAAACCTTCCTCTGTCACTCCATGTGGGAGCAGTCCAAACCCAATTCTTCCTTCTGTTGGTGCTGCTTCCAAGGTGCTGTTAACAAAATCCATCCTCATCTTCCCAACCCCACAAGTACTTTTCCTTTTCCAAATCCAAGTGTTGGATGCATTTAAACACATCAAGCAGTTCAGCCTCTTTTCCCTGACTGCCCCACTGTTTGCACGGTGCTCTGACCTCAACACACTCCAGAGACAGAGAACTCCAGGGAAGAGCTTCCCATCCAGGAATTTCCCACCCAGCAGTGATTCCTCACATTTACATTTCAAAAGTGACATTTTGCTGTGACCTGGCCAGACTGTGCCAGGTTTGTTTTGCCAGTGGGCAGGCTCAGCAGCACAGACACAGACTCCAGCTGAAGGAATCAGTGGAATTCACTGCAGTTCACAGCAGCAAAGAATCCCCAAAGGAGCAGCTCAGCAATGCCCCCAACCCTCACTCCCAAAGATTGCCCACAGGCAGTAACAAAGATCCATGCCCAGTTACCCTCAGGCTTCCCCATCACCCAGCCCCACACATCAGCTGGGGAAGCTGTCCCAGCCAAGGGCTGCAGAGCCACTGCCGGACACTGGGAATTCCTGCAGGTGCCTCCAGCCCCAGGGGAGGAGAGGGCCCAGCTTTGACAGTGCTGAATAAACAAACTGACAGCACTTCTAGTGCAGGAACATCTGCATTCATCCTCCTCTCGGGTCCCTGCCAAAGCCTGCCCAGGGCCCAAGGAGGAGCCAAGGCAGCTGACTTTGGCCACAGAGCCCCAGACAAGGCCAGGTGTCGGATTCCATGGCCTTGTCCTGCTGCTCAATCCAGACAGGTCAACACATGTCTCACTACTGAGTGCATGTCCATCTATGCCAATGCTAAGGGCCATGCATATTCCACTCAAGAGTGGACACAAAGATAACCTTTGCTTGGGAGGTTCAGCCAGAGGTCACCTTTGGCTCAGGGCCTGTTGTTCAGGCCTCTGGTCCAGGCCTTGGCACTTCAGGGATGTGGTTTAGTGCTGGGCTGACAGTGCTGGGTGACTGGCTGGACTGGATGAGCTCAGAGGTCTTTTCCAACAGAAAGGATTCCATAATTCCAGGATTCCATCTGATGCATTCTGCTGCGTGACTGGCTGGACTGGATGAGCTCAGAGGTCTTTTCCAACAGGAAGGATTCCATAATTCCAGGATTCCATCTGCTGCATTCACCTAGGTCCATCTTAGCAGCATTACTTTGGTACAAATGTCCCCTCTTGCTCAGCTCCTGTGGCCCAAGGCTTCAGCTCCTTTACCCTGGTGCTGAGCTGTTCCTGCTGATCAAGACGACTCTAGAGAAGGATACAGCTCATGCAATTCCTTCTGGGACACTGAGAGGGGAGGCTGTGAGAACAGGAGCATTGGTTGGGGTGGCCTCCCCTCTGCCCTTCACGCCTTTCAGCGCTCTGAACCAGCCCAGAGCTTTCTCCAAGAGTGCAATGAAGCAGCTGCTCCTGCTCCCAGCTCTGGCTCTCCCCACCTCTCTGCCCTGCACTCGTTCTGTCCCTCTTGCTGTGCCCTCTGTTCCCCCGGGGCTCGGCGGCTGCTGCCCAGCGCTGTGGAACCCACACAGATCAAGGGCTGGAGAGCCTCCTCCCTCTGCCCTTGCAGCTGCCTGGCACAGCAGCCTTTTCCATCTGGAAGCTCCACATGCAGAGGCATCCCCAGCCCTGCTCCTTGCACAACCTCCAGGAGCCCAGGGCTGCCATCTCCAGGCCCTGCTGGCACTGGGGGCTCCCAGGTGCCTCCGGCTGCTGTGACACCGCTGCACACGGCAGGGAACAGGGGCAGGGGCTGTGCTGAAAGGCAGCTCCATCTGCTGCTGCTGCTGCTGCTGCTGCTGCTGCTGCTGCTGCTGCTGCTGCTGCTGGGGGGTCATTTGTGCAGCCCAGAGTCAGGGATCAGAGCCAGGCCTTGCTGCTGCTCCCTCGGCATCAGCCACACTCTGGTTGTTGCTGGCAGGGCCAGCAGGAGCCGTGGCTGGAGCAGCAGGTGCTGACAGTGGTGCTACACACAGAAACCAGGAGAAAAGCAAAATCCTTTTTTAACTCATGTTGTCTGTAAAAAAAAAAAAAAAAAGGAAAAGAAAGTAATGAAAGAAACCTCTAAAAAATATGAAAGACAAAACCAAAACCCAAGTGTGCAGTGAAAAATCTTCTGTAACTTTGAATTAAGAGGTAATTGATCTTTTGAAACAGAGAATTCAGTTATTACTTTGTAAATGTGCTGATGGCATTAATCCATCTTAACGGCCTCAGGAACACATTTTAAAATTATTTTGGGGGTTATTTCCAATATTGTTATTTAAATTGGGGTGAAACTGGGGCGAAGCAAGAGGAAATTGCTTTGTGCCCTGCCAGCTCCAAGCAGGACTGGGAATGTAAACTCTGCCAAACCCCAAATCCTTCAGAAGATGCCCTTCCTTCTCACCCTGTGAATGAGCTGCACATTGCCTTTGAAACTGTCAGGGGGTTCTGAAAGACACAAAGCCCCACTTACAGCTTTTTGCTCTGCTTTGGAAGTGCACAGGGGCAATTCTCCATCCATCAGCTCCAGACTGCTCTGCCCCGGGAACACGGCCCGCTCGTGGCGCCTGTAGAGGAGGAAGAAAGTGCAATTGCACAATTCCAGCCAAGAAGGAACAAACAGACAACACATGCTGTGGAGACCCAGGCGTTCAGCTGTGACTGTGGAGAGTTTAGGTTCCTGCCAATGGGATGTGTGTCCCTGACTGCAATCTCTCGGCCTGCAGGAGAGCCTCAGTGCCCTGCAAGAGCAGAGAGCTCAGGCGCTGTGCTCGGAAGGGGCTCGTCTGACGCAAAGCTGTCAGAGCAGTGTGAGGGCAGAGCGGGCCCAGCCGTGCCCGGGGCTGAGCCCAGCAGAGCCCTGGCAGAGCCCAGAGCAGCCTCAGCATCCGCAGAGCCCGGCTGCAAGGACAGGAGCCAGAAACCGCCCGTCAGCTGAAGGCTCCTGTGCCCTTGTGCCAGCCGCCCGCGGGGCCCAGCCCGTGCTGGCCGTGCCCACAGCCCAAACCTCCCAGTCACTGCTGCCTTGGGGAGCAGAGCAGGAGGGCAGCACGTGTGCCCAGCCTGCAGCCAGCCACGGCAGATCCAGCCCCTCAGCAGCTGCCACAGCCAAAAAGCTGCTTGGCAGCCAAAGGAAGGATTTGTTGAATCCCCCCCAGCAAAGGAAGAGCCTTTGGTGCCTGGCCAGGCTGTGCCATGCCCAGATCTGGGAGCATCCCCCTGGCTGTGGACTCACCTGCAAATGGGGCGTGCAGCGTGTCTGTCAAGAATCAAACTCCATCATCTTCAGCTGGCCAGGGTGAGGAAAAGCTTGTCGTCCTTGAGGTGTCCTTGGTGTCTCCAGCAGCAGCCCCACCTGGCACAGCTTCTCCAGGGGCTCCTTCTGCTTCCCTGGGGGCCAGACCAGGCTGTCAGTGTGCTGCCCAGGGCCCCAGCCATCCAGGAACCAGACAAGCAAACCCAGGGCGAATGGTGGCCCCCAGTGCTTGCCACAGCAGGTCTCCAGCTCAGCTCCAGCCCAAGAGCTGCTTGTTCCCGTCTGATGAGCCCTGCTCAGAGCTACAGGCAGCACAAAACCAGTCTGCTTTGCTTTGCCACTGATTGCCAAGACATGCGTGCAGCTGTTACCTGCCAGGCTCTGCATCCAACTGTGCACGTGCATCTCTCCCATCTCCTAGGGCAGATGAACACCCTGCAGCCAAGGATCATGGAACAGGGCTTCTAAAGACGGCCTGTCCAGGGGCTGCATGGACAAACACCTCCTAATAACATCTTGGCACTCTGAAGAGAGAAACCAGAAATCACCAATCACTTGGAGAAGCTGCCCCTCGTTCCCATGCCCAGGCCATGCTGGGTGTGCCCAGAGCTGGGCCTAAACTTCCCCACGGATTCTCGGTTTGGAGAAGAGCAGGAGAGCAGGACATGTGCCACCCCCCCAGCAGCGAGCTGGCGGCGGCGAGCGCGGGCCCGCGGCGGCTCCTACGGCGTGGCCGTGCGCGTGCAGGGCATCGCCGGGCTGCCCTTCGTGGTGCTCGACAGCGGGAACCGAGCCGGGCAACGGGAGAGCTTCGGGGTGCAGATCCGGGCCGGGGAGAACCGGGAATATCCCGGGGAGAACCGGCAATACCGCGGGGAGAAACGGGAACAAACCGGGGAGAACCGGGAACAACGGGAATACCGCGGGGAGAACCGCGCGGGGGAACGGGAGAGCTTCGGGGTGCAGATCCGGGCCGGGGAGAACCGGGAATATCCCGGGGAGAACCGGCAATACCGCGGGGAGCAGCGGGCACAACCCTGGGAACACCGGGAATACCCCGGGGAAAACCGGGAGCAGATCCGGGAATCGTCCTGGGAGCAAAACCGGGAATCCCCGCGGGAAAAACCCTGGGAACACCGGGAGGAAAACCGGGAATCACCGTGGGATCACCAGGAGGAAAACTGGGATCAACCCGGGAAAAACCCCGGGACCCCAAATTTGAGAGGGAGGAAATTCCAGGGGGATCCCAGGGGATCCCAAAATTCCCGGCTCGAGACCCGGAAAAATCCCCCAAATCCTCACCTGGACACCTGTAAGCCCCAAAATCCTGGACTTGATCCCAAGAACTCCAAGGAATCCCAAAATTCTCATCCCAAGACACAGAAAGATCCCGAAGACCCCAAAAATTCCGGGATCAAGACGTGGAAAAAAACCCCAAAATTCCCGACTCAAGACCTGGAAACGCCAAAATCCTGGGATCAAGACCTGGAAAAATCCCCAAAAAATCCGAAATTTTCATCCCAAGACCCGGAAAAAGCCCAAAAACCCCCGAAATTCCCATCCCAAAGCCCCAAATCCCGGCGCCGCCAATCCCACGAGGATCTCTGGGCGCCTTTTCCTGGGAAAATTCCCAGGACATTCCCGGGAAAAATTCCCAAAAAAAAGATTCGGGCGATTCCGGGATCGTGGACACAGAGCCGCTGCGCTCCGTGGATTCCCTGATTTCCAAATTTAACGGGAAATTTGCTGGGAATTTACCCGGGAATTTTTCCGGGAATTTTCCCAGGAATTCGGCGCTGCCGCGCCGGCTCCGCTCGCGCAGTTTGGATGCGGGGAATTCCCGGGAAAGCGGAATTCCCGTAATTTCCCAGGATTCCCAAATTCCCATAATTTCCCAGGATTCCCAAATTCCTGGGATTTCCCAGGATTCCCAAATTTTCGGAGGTGAGGAGGAGCCGAGCATGGAGATGCAAGTGGGTTAAAAAGGGAATTTTTGGGGTTAAAAATTATTTTTCTTGTTAAAAAAATCAAATTTTTTAGATTTAAAAACGGGGGTTTGGGTTAAAAATGGGTTTTTTCTTAAAAAAAATCAATTTTTTTAATTTAAAAATGGGGTTTTGGGTTAAAAAATATTTTTTTTCTTTAAAAAAAATCATTTTTTTTATTTAAAAATGGAGTTTTGGGTTAAATATTTTTTTTCTTTAAAAATCAGGGGTTTTGGTTAAAAATAGGGATTTCGGGTCTTTGTTGGAATTTGGGATTTTTTTTTCCTTTTTTTGAAGCTGAAATTGACCCCGGATCTGCTGCAGGACCAGCGGGAATTGGGGGAAAATCCCACGGAGCTCATCTACAGCATCCTGAGCGAGGGGTAAAAAGCAAAATAAACCCTAAAAATCACCCTAAAATAACCTTAAAATCCTAAAATGGACCCCAAATAACACTAAAACCTGCAAATAAACCCTAAAATAACCTTAAAAACCCCAAAATAACCCTAAAAAACCCTAAAAAACCCCTAAAATACCCTAAATAAGTAATAATAATAATAATAATAATAATAATAGAAAAAAAAGAAGAAGAAGAAGAAGAAGAAGAAGAAGAAGAAGAAGAAGAAGTAATAATAGTAATAATAGTAATAATAGTAATAATAGTAATAATAATAGTAGTGGGATTCTAAATAATAATAGGGTTCTAAAAACCCTAAATAAACTCCAAAATCACCCTAAAAAACACTAAAAGAACCTAAAAACCCCTAAAAATCACCCTAAAATAATCTGAAAAACCCTAAAAATCACCCTAAAACCCTAAAAATACCCCTAAAAACCCTAAAAATACCCCTAAAAAAAACCCTAAAAACCCAAACATAACCTTAAAATAACCTTAAAAACCCTAAAATGGACCCCAAAATATCCTAAAAGCCTGAAAATAACCCCAAAACCTCAAAATAACCCTAAAAACCCCAAATAATTTCCCCCAGATTTGGGATTTAGGGGATTCCTGACCCCAACATTCCCAAACTTTTCCCCTAAATCCAATCCCAGATTTGGGATTTAGGGGATTCCAGCCCCAATTCCCTTCTTCCCTGTCCCCAAAATCCCCAGATTTGGGGTTTGGGGGATTCCTGACCCCAAAATTCCCAAACCTTCCCCTAAATTTGACCCCAGATTTGGGATTTAGGGGATTCCTGACCCCAAAATTCCCAAACTTTTCCCCTAAATCCGACCCCAAATTTGGGATTTGGGGGATTTCTGTCCCCAAAATCCCCAGATTTGGGGTTTGGGGGATTCCTGACCCCAAAATCCTCAAACTTTCCCCTAAATCCAACCCCAAATTTGGGATTTGGGGCATTCCTGACCCCCAAATCCCAAACCCCAACCCCAGGAGCCTTGAGAGCGATGTGATCCTAAAAAAGGAAAACCTCGAGACTTTGGAAGAAATTCCAGGAGCTGGGGTGAGCGGGAAACCCCAAACCCACCCCAAATCCACCCCGAAACGGGGGGGGGGGGGGTGGGGGGTGGGGGTTGGGTTGTTGGGGTTTGGGATTGGGGTTGGGAACGGTTTGGGATTGGGGATGGGGTTTGGGATTGGGGTGGATTTGGGGTTTGGGGCGGTATTGGGGGTTTGGGATTGGGATTTGGGTGGGTTTGGGATTTGGGATTGGTGGACATTTAGGATTTGGTTTGGGAATTGGGATTTGGAGTTTGGGATTTGGGGTGGATTTGGGTTTGGGGTGGATTTGGGGTGGATTTAGGGTTTGGGGATTGGGGTGGATTTGGTATTTGGGGTTTGGATGGGTTTGGGAATTGGGGGTTTGGGATTTGGGGTTGGTTGAGGTGGATTTGGGGTTTGGGAATTGGGGTGGATTTGGGATTGGGATTTGGGAATTGGGTTGGATTTGGGATTCGGATTTAGGATTTGGGTTTGGGAATTGGAGTTTGGATTGTTGGGATTTCGGGTTTGGGAATTCAGGTTAGGATTTGGGTTTGGGATTGGGTGGATTTGGTGATTTGGGTTTGGATGGGTTTGGGATTGGGGTTTGGGATTGGGGTGTTTGGGGTTTGGGGATTTGGGGTTTGGGAATTGGGGTGGATTTGGGGGTTTGGGTTTGGGGTTTGGGATTTGGGGTTAGGATGGGTTTGGGGATTGGGGTTTGGGGTTATTTGTTTTGGTTTAGGGTTTAGGATTTGGGCTGTGTTTGGGGTCCAGGCTGTGTTTGGCGGTCGGGCTTGTGTTTGGGGTCCGGGCGTGGTTTGGGGTTTGGGGTGTGTTTAGGGTTTGGGGTTTAGGGTTTGGGGTCCGGGCTGTGTTTGGGGTCACCCCGTTTGTCCCCAGAGCTCGCTGGCCCGCTGTCGCCCCAGTCCCAATCCTGCGCGGGGCTCTGGCCCGGAATCCCAGGGCGCAGCGGAGCCTGCGCCCATGGGGTGGGGGGGGGTTGGGGAGGGTTGGGGTCACCCAGGGCTTTTGGGGTCCCCCCCAGGTTGGTCACCCCAAGAGATTGGGTTGGGTTTGGGGGTCCCTAAAGGGTTTGGGGAGTGGGGGTTTGGGGGTCCCCCAAGGTGGGTTACCGGGGTCCCCTAAAGGGGTTTGGGGTCCCCTAAAGGGGGTTTGGGGGTCACCTCGGGGTTTGGGTGCCACCTGTGGGGTCAGGTTTGGGGTTTGGGGACCCCTAAAGGGGCTTGGGGGGGAAAAAACCCAAAAGAATCCCATTAACCCTTTAATTACCCCAAACCCCCTTTCATTTCCCCCCAAAAAACCCATTACCCCTTAATTGCCCCGTTACCCCTTTAATTGCCTCGTTACCCCTTTAATTGCCCCATTAACCCTTTAATTACCCTGTTACCCTTTAATTGCCTCGTTACCCCTTAATTGCCCATTAACCCTTTAATTACCCTGTTAACCCTTTAATTGCCCTGTTAACCCCTCCGCTGCCCACGCTGAGCGAGCTCAGAGCAGCCAAGGAGGAGCTGGAGGTGCGGCTGGGCCGCCTTGAGGACCCCAAAAGTGACCCCAAAAGCGACCCCGAGAGCCAGGACCTCTACCAGGTAACCCCAAAACCCTTGAAAAGGGGGGAAATCCCAATAAAACCCCCATAAATCCCAACTTTACCCATCTTCCAGGAGCTCCTGGAGGTGTTTTTGGGGTCACAGCCCCAAATCCCAATCCCAAACCCCAAACCCCAATCCTGTTCCCAGGAGCTGCAGGAGCTGCAGGAGCAGCTCAGGGAGGTTTTAGGGTCACAATCCCAATCCCAAATCCCCAAATCCCAATCCTGTTCCCAGGAGCTCCAGGAGCAGCTCAGGGAGGTTTTAGGGTCACAGTCCCAATCCCAAATCCCCAAATCCAGGAGGTTTTGGGGTCACAATCCCCAATCCCCAATCCCGTTCCCAATCCCATTCCCAGGAGCTCCAGGAGCAGCTCGGGGAGGTTTTGGGGTCACAATCCCCAATCCCCAATCCCCAATCCCGTTCCAATCCTGTTCCCAGGAGCTCCAGGAGTGCCGGGAGCAGCTCAGGGAGGTTTTGGGGTCGCGGCGGTGCCTGGAGCGGGAGCTGCTGGCCCTGAAAGGGGCCCTGCAGGCCGAGGTGGCCGCGCACGACGGCGACCTGGAGCGGCTGCGGGGCGAGCTGGAACGGGAACGGGGCAACCTCGACAGGAGCCACAGGGTCGGGATTGGGGGATTTGGGATTGGGGTCAGGGATTGGGGATTGGGGATTTGGGGTCAGGGATTGGGGTCAGGATTGGGGATTGGGGTCAGGGATTGGGGATTGGAGCTGGAGCGGCTGCGGGCGAGCTGGAACGGGAACGGGGCAACCTCGACAGGAGCCACAGGGTCGGGATTGGGGGATTGGGATTGGGGTCAGGGATTGGGATTGGGATCAGGGATTGGGATGGGTCAGGATGGGATTGGGAGTGGAGGTGGGATGGAGGGTCAGTATGGGGATTGGGATTGGGGTGGGTTGGGATTGGTCAGGGATTGGGGTCAGGATTGGGATTGGGGTCATGGGATTGGGACGGACTGGGATCGGGAGGGGATGATGGGGTCATGGGGATTTGGGATTGGGGTCAAGGGAATTGGGGATTGGGAGGAATGGTCGTTGGAAACTGGAATTGGGGAAAATTGGGAGAAATCCTTGGAATAGGGGAAAAATTGGGGAAAATCCTTGGATATGGGGTAAATTGGGGAAAAACTCAGGATATGGGGAAATTGGGAAAAAACCTTGGGAAATGGGGAAAAAATTGGGGAAAATCCCTTTGGAATTGGGGAAAATTGGGAAAAAACCTTGGGAAATGGGGGAAAAAATTGGGAAAATCCCTTTGGAATATGGGAAAATTGGGAAAAACTTGGAATTGGGGGAAAAATTGGGAAAAATCCTGGAATGGGAAAATTCCCTTTGGAATGGGGGAAAAATAAGGAAAAATATCTCTGAAAACGGGGAAAAAAAACTTGGAAAGAATCCCTTTGGAATTTCCATTTTCCAAGGCTTTTTTGGGAATTTTTTTGGGAATTTTGGGGGTTTCCTTGCAGGAAAATTCCAGCCTGGAGCAGGAGAAGGAAAATTTGGGAGTAGAGGTGAGGAATGTGAGGAGGGAGCTGGAGGAGAGCAGGAGAAGGCGGAGCAGTGGTGAGGAATGTTCCAGAAAAACAGGGAGGAGCTCCGGAATTCCAAGCAGGAGTGAGTCCCAGATTTGTTGGGAATTTGGGGATTTTTTAAAAAATTTATAGGGATTTTTTTTTTGGGGGGGTGGTTTGGGGATTTTTTGGGGATTTTTTTTTTTTGGGGGGGGGATTTTTTGGTAATTTTTAAGGAATTTTTTAGGTTTTTTAAAGGATTTTTTAGGGATTTTTTTGTGGATTTTTTGTGGATTTTTTGGGATTTTTTAGAATTTTTTTTTATTTTTGGGGGGATTTTTTTGGAATTTTTTTGGGATTTTTAAAGGATTTTTTTGTGATTTTCTTCGAATTTTTAAGAATTTTTTTGGTGATTTTTTTGGGGGGATTTTTTTTGGGGGGATTTTTTAGGGATTTTTAAAGGATTTAATTTTTTTGATTTTTAAGAATTTTGGGGGTTTTTTTTAGGATATTTTAAGGCTTTTTGGGGATTTTTTTTTTAATTTAAAAAAAAAAAATTATGGATTCCTTGTGTGGCTTTTTTTTTTTTAATTTTAAAAACATTTTTACAGATTCTTTGGGGAAATTTTTGGGGATTTTTCCGCGATTTCCGGAACCCAAAAATTGAGATTTTTTGGTTGATTTTTGTGCTTTTTTTTTCCATTCTTTTTTTTTTTATTTTTTTCCCCCAAACCACTCCAGGAATTTGGGGAATTTGGGGAATTCGGGGAATTTGGGGAATTTTGGTTTTTCCAGGCTGCTGCAGGCTCAGCTGGAGCGGGAGGAGTTGGAGGAGGAGCTGCGGGAGCTGCGGGAGCGACTGCGGGACCACAGGGACCCCGGGCAGCTGGGGAAGCTCCAGAAGGTGCCAAAAAATGGGAATTCCCACCCCAAAAAATCGGGATTTTACGCCCAAAAATCGGATTTTTTCCCCAAAATTCGGGATTTAAAAAAAAAAAAAAAAAAAAAAATTGGATTTTTTTTCCCCCAAAATTGGGGATTCAGGACTTTAGTCCCTAAAATTTGGGGTTAAAATAAAAAAAAAAAAAAATCGGGATTTTAACCCCCAAAATTCGGGATTAAAAAAAAAAAACAAACCTGATTTTTTTTCCCTCAAAATTTGAGATTATTTTCCCAAAATTTTCGGACATTTTTTTCCCAAAAAATTCGGGATTTTTTCCCCCAAATTTGGGATTTTTTCCCCAAAAAGTCAAGATTTTTTCCCCTAGAATTTGGGATTTTTTCCCAAATCTGGGATTTTTTTCCAGGAGCTGCAAAAGCTCCAGAGGAACGGGACGAGGCCACCCAGGTAAGGGGGAAATTTGGGGAATTGAATTTGGGGGGAAATTTGGGGAAATTTGGGATTTGCTGGTGATCAGCTAAAATTGTCCTGAAAAATTAAAAAAATTCCCATAAAATTCCTCCAAAATTCCACGAAAAAGCCTCCAAAAATCCCCCCAAAAAATTTAAAAATCTCCCAAAAATCCCCCAAAATCCTCCAAAAATCCCCAAAATAATAATAAAAAAATCTCCCAAATCCCCAAAAACTCCCTAAAAAAAATCCCAAAAATATTTTTTAAAAAATCCAAAAAAATCCCCCCAAAAAATCCCCAAAATCCCAAAAAAATCCCCCAAAATTCCTCCAAAAATCCTCAAAAAATCCCTAAAATGCCATGAAAAAAATCCCCAAAAATAATTTTTAAAAATAAAAAAAAAAATCCCCCCAAAATCCCCAAAAATAATTTTAAAAAATCCCCAAAAATTTTCTAAACTCCCTGAAATTCCCTGGGATTTTTGCAGGCCTGGGATTTCCTGGAAGCTCGGCTGGAGGAGGCCCAGGAGGAGCGGAAAGTTCTGGAAACTCAACTGAAGGAAAGGAAAGTTCTGGAATCTCGGCTGGAGAAGGAGCAGAAAGTTCTGGAATCATCACTGGAGGCCCGGAAAGTTCTGGAAACGCAGCTGAAGGAAAGGAAAGTTCTGGAATCTCGGCTGGAGGAGGCCCAGAAAGTTCTGGAATCCTCATTGGAAGCACAGAATGTTCTGGAAGCTCAGCTGGAGGAGGAGCAGGAGGGGCGGAAGCGCCGGGAGCAGCTCCAGGACAAAATGGCTGAACTGGAGGTACTGGGGGTGCGGAAAAGAATTAAAAATAAATTTAAAAATTCATAAAGTTCAGCAAAAAAAAACCCCAAACCCCACAAAAAAATCCCACAGAAATATAAAAAATCCTAAAGACAACCTCAAAAAAACCCCACAAAAAAATCCCCCCAAAAATCCACAAAACCCATCCCAAAACCCCTAAAAAGTCCTAAAAAACGACCAAAAAAACCCAGAACCACCTCCCCCCAAAAATCCCCCAAAACCACCAAAAAAAAACCCCCCAAAACCCCACAAAAAAATCCCCCAGAAGCCCACAAAAAATTCCACAGAAATATAAAAAATCCCAAAGACCATTGCAAAAAGAAACCAAAAAAATCCCCCAAAATCACCAAAAAAACCCCAAAACCCCACAAAAAAATCCCACAGAAATATAAAAAATCCCAAAGACCACCTCAAAAAACCCCACAAAAAATCCCCCCAAATTTTATAAAAAAATCCCAAAAGACAACCCAAAACCAGAAAAAAATCCCCCCAAAAACCACAAAAAAACACCCCAAAACCCGGAAAAAAATCACCCCAAAAACCACCAAAAAACCCCAAAACCCCACAAAAAATCCCACAGAAATATAAAAAATCCTAAAGACAACCTCAAAAAAACCCCAAAAATCCCCCAAAACCACCAGAAACCCCAAAACCCCACAAAAAATCCCCCAAAAATCAAAAAAAAACCACCAAAAAAACCCAAAATCCCACAACCACCTCCCACCAAAAAATCCCCCAAAACCCCCACAAAAAATCCCAGAGATATATAAAAAAATCCCAAAGACTACCTTAAAAAAAACCCAAAAATCCCTCCAAAACCCACCAAAAACCACCAAAAACCCCAAAAACCACCCAAAAAATCCCCCCAAAAATCAAAAAAAAACCCCAAACCCCCACAACCACCTCCCACCAAAAAAATCCATAAAACCCCCACAAAAAAAAACCCCAAAAAAACCTAAAAATGAAATTTCAATTCGCCCAGAGCGACCTGCGGCAGGAGCGGCAGCGGCGGGGAGCAGCTGCAGGGCGTCAAGGAGCAGCTGGGCAAGGAGGCGAGGGGGAAAATCGAGATTTTTGTGGAAATTTTGTTGTTTTTTTTTTTTTTTTTCTGGAAATTTTAGGTGGTTATTATGGAAATTTTGCTCTTTTTTTTCCTGGAAATGTTGGGGTTTTTTCATGGAATTCTGTCGTTTTCTCGTGCTGAAATCCCCCCCGGACGCCATTTTGTAGGACTGGGATCTCAGAGGATTGGGAGCGATTCTGAAGAATTTTTGTGGAAATTTTGTTGCTTTCTGTGGAATTCTGAGGGGTTTTCTGGTGGAATTTTGGCTTTTCGTGGAATTTTGGATTTTTTTCCTGGAATTCTGTGGGGTTTTTCCCTGTGGGGTTTGGGCGAGGCGCTGCGGGAGGAGCGGCGAGCGGCGGGAGCGCAGGAGCAGCTGAGCAAGGAGGTGAGGGGGAAAAAATCCGGGATTTTTGTGGAAATTTTGGTGTTTTGTGTGGAATTCTGAGGGGTTTTCTGATGGAACTTTGCCGTCTCTGGTGTAATTTCGGTATTTTCTGTGGAACTTTGGATTTTTTCCTGGAATTCTGTGGGGTTTTTCCCTGGGGGGTTTGGGCGAGGCGCTGAGGGAGCAGCTGGGAGCGGCGGGTGAGCGCCAAGGAGCAGCTGGGCAAGGAGGTGAGGGGAAAAAATCCGGGATTTTTGTGGAAATTTTGGTGTTTTGTGTGGAATTCTGAGGGGTTTTCTGATGGAACGTTACCGTCTCTGGTGTAATTCCGGTGTTTTTTGAGGGATTTTGAGGGATTTTGTGGGGTTTTTCCCTGTGGGGTTTGGGCAAGGCGCTGCGGGAGGAACGGCAGCGGCGGGGAGCAGCTCGGCAAGGAGGTGAGGGGGAAAATTGGGATTTTTGTGGACTTTTGGGGGGTTTAATGGAAATTTTGGGGTTTTTTTTTCTGGAAATTTTGGGGTTTTTTTCATGGAATTCTGTCGTTTTCTCGTGCTGAAATCCCCTGGACTCCATTTTGTCGGTTTGGAATCTCAGAGGTTTAGGAGCGATTCTGAGGAATTTTTGTGGAAATTTTGTGATTTTCTGTGGAATTCTGAGGGGTTTTCTGATGGAATCTCGCCTTATCTGGTGGAATTCCGGTGTTTTTTATGGAATTTCGGGTGTTTTCCTGGAATTCTGTGGGGTTTTTTCCCTGTAGGGTTTGGGCGAGGCGCTGCGGGAGGAGCTGGGCAGCGGCGGGAGCAGCTGAGCAAGGAGGTGAGGGGGAAAAAATCCGGGATTTTTGTGGAATTTTTGGTGGGTTTTTTGTTTATTTTTGGTGGTTTTTTGTGGAATTTTTGGTGAATTTTTCGTGGAATTTTTTGGTGTTTTTTAAATGCAATTGTGGCGCTTCCTCATCCTGGAACCTTCATTTTGTGGGATTGGGATCTCTGAGAAGTTTGGGAAGAGATTCCGCAATTTTTCCCAGAATTCTGATTTTTTTTCCTGTAATTTTGTGTTTTTTCACAGAATTCTGGGGGTTTTATAGTTTTTTTTGTTTGTTTTTCACCAAATTGTGTTTTTTTCATGGAATAATGGAGTTTTTTCCCATGGAATTCTGGGGGATTTTCAATGGAGTTTTGTGGGTTTCTCATGGAATTCTGAGTTTTCTTCTTGGAATTCTTGCATTTTCTCCTACATTGCTGTATTTTTTCCACAGAATTCCATGTTTTTTTCGTGGAATTTTGGTGTTTTTTCCCCAAACTTTACAATTTTTTCAGAGAATTCCCTGATTCCCTCCCCTGAAAAATCCCAAATTTTTCACACCATCCCACAAAACTCTCCCCACCCCAAAAATTCACTTGTAAAATTTTTTTTTATTATTTTCCCTGGCAGCTGGAGCAGATGACAGCAGAATCCCAAGGCTCCCTGGCCTCTCTCTGAGCCCAACTGGAAGAATTCCAGGAAAAATCCCAGCGGGAACTCGTGAATTCCAAAAAATTCGCCCAAGACCGTGAGGCCGAGGTGGAAAAAATCCAACAAAACCTCGGGAAGCTGCAGGACGAGGTTTGTTGGGAAGCACAGCTGGATTTTTTTTGGAGAATTCCACACTTTTTTTTTTTTTTTTTAAATTATGGGAATTTTTGGGTTTTTTTCCCCCTCCGGTTTCCCGGCTGAAGGAGACGATGCAGGAAAATTGGGAAGAGCGGGATCAGCTGGTGCTGGACAAGGAGCTGCTGCTGCAGAGGCTGCAGGAGCTGCAGCAGGAGCTGGAAAATCGGAGGAGATCCCAGGAGGAGAGAGCTCGGCAGTCCAAGGCGCTGGAGGTGGGAATTCCCGTGGGAAAAATTCCTGGAAAAGTCCTGGAAAATGGGGGGAGAAATTGCGGGGAAGTTGCAGGGAAATTCCCTGAGAATTGCCAGAAAATTGTCTGAAAATTGCCAGAAAATTGTCTGAAAATTGCCAAAAATTCCTGAAATCAAAAATTCCCTGAAAATCCCCAGAAAATTCCCTGAGAATTGCCAGAAAATTGTCTGAAAATTGCCAGAAAATTCCCTGAAAATTGACAGAAAATCCCTGAAAATTCCCTGAGAATTGGCTGAAAATTCTCTGAGAATTGGCTGAAAATTCTCTGAGAATTGGCAGAAAATTCCCTGAGAATTCCCTGAAAATCCCAGAAAATTCCCTGAAAAGTTAAAAAAAAAGATGGGAAGTTGCCGGGAAATTCCCTGAGAATTGGCAGAAAATTCCCTGAGAGTTGGCAGAAAATCCCTGAAAATCCCAGAAAATTCCCTGAGAATTGGCAGAAAATTGTCTGAAAATTGCCAGAAAATTTCCTGAAAATTATATTTAAAACCCCAAACCCCCCTAAAATTTTCCTGAAAGGATCCGAAAAATTCCCCAAAAATTCCTAAAAATATCCTGAAGGGTTCCCAAAAATTCTAAAAAGAAATCCAAAAAGTTCCTAAAAAAATACCTTGAAAGGTTCCAAAAAATTCCGATAACTCCTCAAAATATCCTGAAATTCCCCCAAAAAATCCTAAAAATATCCTGATATTCCCCATAAAATTAAAAAAAAAAATCCCTAAACCTATCCTGAAATTCCCCAAAAACTTCCTAAAAATATCCTGATATTCCCCATAAAATTCTCGAAAAATTCCTAAAAATATCCTGAAATTTCCCAAAAATATCCTAAAAATATCCTGATATTCCCCCATAAAATTCAAAAAAATCCCTAAAAATATCCTGAAATTCCCCCAAAAAATCCTAAAAATATCCTGATATTCCCCCATAAAATTTCCAAGAAATTCCTAAAGATATCCTGAAATTTCCCCCAAAAATCCTAAAAATATCCAGAAATTCCCCCATAAAATTGCAAAAAAATTCCTAAAGATATCCTGAAATTTCACAAAAAAATCCCTAAAGATATCCTGGTATTCCCCCAAAAATCAAAATATCCATCCAAAAATCCTAAAAATTCCTGAATTCCAAAATTCATCCTAAAAATATCCTGTATTCCCGATAAAATTCCCAATAATATCCGGATTTTCCTGTGCAATTCCAGGAAAAGTCCAGCGTTTGGAGCTGGAGCTGGAGGAGGAGAGGAGCTCAGCAGAGCTGCTCACTGAGAGGGTGACCAGGAGCAGGGAGCAGGTAAAAAACTGGGAATTCCAGGAATTCCAGCAAGTTTGGGAATTCCCATCCTGGGGAAAAAAAAAACCCCAAATCCTCCCAGAATTCCAACCCCCCCCAGGGCTCCATCCCAGAATTCCACCTGGGAATTGGCAGTGAGGATTTGGGAAAATTCCCAAAGAATTCCTGATTTTTTTATGGTTGGGTGGGAATTTGGGATTGTAAAATTCCCCATTTTTTTATGGTTTGGGATTGAAAAATTCCCAAAGGAATTCCTTATTTTTTTTATGGTTGGGGATTGAAAAATTCCAAAAAGAAATTCCCAATTTTTTTAATGTTTGGGAATTTAAAAATTCCCAAAAGAAACTCCTGATTTTTTCATTTTTGGGTAGGAATTTGGGGATGAAAACATTCCCAAGGAAATTCCCATATTTTTTTTAATGTTTGGGGCTTAAAAATTTACAAAAGAAAATCCCAATTTTTTTTTAATATTTGGGGCTTAAAAAATTCCCAAAAAATTCCTGGTTTTTTAACATTGGGGAAATTTAACCCCCCCCCACACACACACACACACACAAAATTCCCAATTTTTATTTAATTTTAGGTGGAAAAAGGGATGGCAAATTCCCAATTTTTAATGTTTGGGTGGGAATTTGGGGCTTAAAAAGCATCCAAAGAAAATTCCCAATTTTTTTTTTACGTTTGGGTGGGAATTTGGGGCTTAAAATCCATGGGAAAATGCATGGGAAAATGCTGGAAATTCCTGGATTTTCCTGTTTTTATTCCCAGATTGAGTAGCTGAGGGCGGAGCTGCTCCAGGAGCGCTCGAGCCGCCAGGCCCTGGAGTGTGACAAAGCCTCCCTGGAGCGCCAGGTGGGGAAAAGTTGGGAAAATCCCCAGAAAATCCTGGGGAAAATCCTGGGAAAAAATCCCCCAAAATTCCTGGAAAATCCCCAGAAAATTCTGGGAAAAGCCCTGGGAAAAATCCCCAGAAAAATTCCTGGGAAATCCCAAGAAAAATTTTCAGAAAAAGCCCCAGAAATTCCTGGAAAATCCCCAGAAAATCCTGGGAAAATCTCCAGAAAAACTCCCAGAAAATCCTGGGAAAATCCCCAGAAAATCCCTGGGAAAATCTCCAGCAAAATTCCCAGAAAATCCTGGGGAAAATCCTTGGGAAAATCTCCAGAAAATCCCTGGGAAAATCCCTAGAAAATCCTGGGGAAAATCCCTGGGAAAATCTCCAGAAAAATTCCCAGAAAATCCTGGGGAAAATCCCCCAAAACTTCCTGGAAAATCCCCAGAAAATTCTGAGAAAATCTCCAGAAAATTCCCAGAAATCCTGGGGAAAATCCCCCAAAATTCCTGGAAAATCCCCAGAAAATCCTGGGGGAAAATCCTGGAAAATCCCCAGAAAATTCCTGGGAAATCCCCAGAAAATCCTGGGAAAATCTCCAGAAAAATTCCTGGGAAAATCCCCAGAAAATTCCGGGAAAATCCCCAGAAAATCCTGGGAAAAGCTCTGGGAAAATCATGGGAAAAAATCCCCCAAAATTTCCTAGAAAATTCCTGGAAAATCCTCAGAAAATCCTGGGGAAATCCCCAGAAAATTCCCAGAAAAATCCTGGGAAAAGTCCCAGAAAAATTTCAGAAAATCCCACCGAAAAGTTCCTGGAGAATCCCAGAAAAAATCCTGGAAAATCCCAGAAAAATTCCTGGGAAGAGCCATGGAAAATCCCAGGAGAATCCTGAGAAAATCCTGGAAATTCCCAGAAAAATTCCTGGAAAATCCCAGAGAAATTCCTGGGAAAAGCCCCAAAAAATCCTGGGAAAACCCCCGGAAAATCCCTGGAAAATCCCAAAATAGTCCCAGAATTCCAATTTCCCTCCTTGGGAATCCTTCCCAACTGCCAGAATTCCTCCCACTGGGAATAAACTGGGAATGACCCAGGATTGGGGGGATTTTTGGGAATAAACCAGGAACAGCCCCTGGGATTTTTGGGAATAAACCAGGAATGACCCCGGGATTTTTTGGGAATAAACTGGGAAAGACCTTTGGGATTGGGGAATTTTGGGAATAAACAGGAATTACCCTGGGGTTGGGGGGAGATTTTTGGGAATAAACCAGGAACAACCCCTGGGATTTTTGGGAATAAACTGGGAACAGTCCCAGGATTTTTGGGAATAAACCGGGAACAACCCCAGGATTGGGGGGAGATTTTTGGGAATTTCCCAGGAATGACCCCAGGATTTTTGGGAATTCTGGGAATGTTGCAGGCCAAGGAGCTGCGGGCGGGCTGGCGGCGGCCGAGGGGCAGCAGAGAGCCGGGAGCAGCCGGAATTGCCAGCTGGAATCACAGCTGGAGGAGCTGCAGGATCAGCTGCAGGCTGAGGAGAGGTGCCTGAGCCAAATCCCCCAAAATCCCCAAGAATTCCAAATCCCAAAAAATCCCATAGAATCCCAAATCCCCAAAAATCCCCAAGAATTCAAAATCCCCAAGAATTCAAAATCCCAAAAAAATCCAGCTGCGGGCTGAGGAGAGGGACCTGAGCCAAATCCCAAAAAATCCCAAAGATTCAAAATCCCAGATCCAAAAAGAAATCCCAAAAAATCCCCAAAAATTGAAAATCCCAAAAAATCCAGCTCTAGGCTGAGGAGAGGGACCTGAGCCCAAATCCCAAAAAATCCCCAAGAATTCAAAATCCCCAAGAATCCCAAATCCCAAAAAATCCCCAAAAATTGAAAATCCCAAAAAATCCATTTCCAGGCCAAGGAGGGGGACCTGAGCCCAAATCCCCCAAAGATCCCAAATCCCCCAAAACCCCAAATCCCAGATCGTGAATCCTAAAAAACCTCAAAATTCCAAAAAATCCCAAATCCCAAAAAATCTCAAAATCCTAAAAAATTCCAAATCCCAAAAAATCTAAAATAATTTTCTTTTAAAAAATTCCAAAAAAAAATCCCAGACCTTAAAAAAAAATATCCCAAACCTTAAAAAAATCCCTTAAAAATTCCTGAAAGAAAAACCCCTTAAAAAATCCCAAAAATGCCTTCAAAAAATTCCCAGAATTCCTGGAATTCCCTTTTTTCCAGGGAGAAGAGCGCACTGCTCTCGGCCCACCGGCAGGTGGAGCGGAAGATCAGGGAATTGTCTCTGCAGCTGGATGAGGAGCGCCAGAGCAGCGGCAGCCAGAGGGCCCAGGTGGGGCAGAATTCCCAGAAAAAGCTGGGGAAAATGGGGGATTGGTCCTGGAAAAAGGTGGGGAAAATTTGGGATTGGTCATGGGAAAATCGGGGGAAAATTTGGGATTGGTTCTGGGAAAGGCTGGGGAAAATTTGGGATTGGTCCTGGAAAAAGCTGGGGAAAATTTGGGATTAGTCCTGGAAAAGGCTGGGGAAAATGTGGGATTGGTGCTGGAAAAAGCTGTGAAAAATCGGGGATTGGTCCTGGAAAAGTCGGGAAAAAATTTGGGATTGGTACGGGAAAAAAACGGGGAAAATCTGGGATTGATCTTGGAAAATCTGGGGAGAATCTGGGATTGGTCCTTGAAAAAATGGGAAAAGTTTGGGATTGTTCTGGGAAAAATTTGGGACTGGTCCTGGAAAAAGTCGGGGAAAAATCTGGGCTTGGTCCTGGAAAACACGGGAAAAATTTGGGATTGGTTCTGAAAACTCTGGGATGGAATCAGGGATTGATCCCGGAAAAATCAGGGATTGGTCCTGGAAAAATCTGGGATAGAATCTGGGATTGATCCTGGAAATGCCAGAAAAATCTGGGACAAAAATCCAGGATTTTTTTATTAATAGGAAAATTGTGTGTTTTGGTTCTTTTCTTCCCCACCAGATACTTCTGAAAGGCTGCAATGCCAAGCACGGTTTCTCCATTTTCAAGTGCGTCTACTCATTCTCCACACGGAGGAAGCAGACCCAGATAAAGGTGAGGAGGTGACCAGGAGACACTGCAGGACCCTGACCTGGCTGCAGTGCCATCCATCACCCTGACCTCTCCCGTGTGTGTACTGCACAGAAAGAAGAGGCTGAGCACCAGAGTATCATCCCCAGCCACCGGCTGGATGAGGACAATGCCAGGCGGGAGCCACCGGCTGGGACGACCCCAGAGCACAGTGACAACAGCAGCACTGAAGGAATCGAGTATGGGATTGTCCTCAAGCCTGAAAACCACAGCAGCCCAGGCAGTGGCAGGGATGGTGCCAGTCCTCGGCCTGGCAGTGGCACTGCACGTGGCACATCACGGGTCCCAGCCCACTCAGCTCAGAGGGCAGCGGCGATCTGGATTTGGTGGCGGAACTCGATGGCGGTGCTGCCATTCTTCCTCAGGGTGAAGCCCCAGTGAGGTGGTGGTGGGGAACAGGTCCAGTGCCAGGAGTGAGGATAAGGATGATGGTGCCTCTAGGGTGGTTCCAGTGGAGGGAGACATTATTGCTGGGTGGGGGAGGGCCCCTACTACCAGAGGGGCAGGGGATGAGGGCAGCGGAGAGGCCACTGTCTCTGGCCGAGGGCAGGAGGGTGTTGAGCAGGGTCCAGGGAGAGGAGGCATCGCTTTGTCCTCTGTCACTGAGAACATGGAGGATGTCCAAGTGGATGCTGGAGGTGTGGATGAATACGCTCACATCCCCGATTCAGGCAGTGTCACCGTCACCCATGGGAGCCTGGGCACCACAGGCAGAGCCACTGGCTTCACCCAGGTCTCTCCAGACAAGGATGGCGAGGTCAACATTTTCATTGGGAGGGCCAGCATCCATGTGGGAGAGCAGGAAACTACCCAGGCTGGTCCCACAGTGGGTAGTGATGACGGCATCCCATCTGCGGGAAGCAGCAGCCCCCCCCGCCCAGGCTGGACATCACTGCAGCACCCAGTGGTGGTGAAGATGACAGCATCCCTGCCCACAGGCAGCCTGAAAGACTGGCCACCACAGCCAGCCCAACCCGTGGGGAGAGCGTCAGCAGCAGCCTCAGGGATGGCCATCTCACTGGAGAGGATGAGGAAGGTGCCACCACCATTGGTGTTGATAGACAACTGGTAACCTCTGCCCCCTGGAAAGTGACTAGTGGTGACATTAGCAGCCCCACAGCAGCCAGCATCCATGGGAAAGACGATGAGGAGGTGAGAGGAGTGGGACAGCGGTCCAAGGGGAAGCCAGACCGTGCGGCTACCCCGGCCCCCCGCCGCTGGGGGGACACGGAGGCCGCTGTCACTGTCCCAGCCGAGGGGGCCGGCATCCGCCCGGCCACTACCGAGGGGGCCCGCAGCAGCCGGTCGGTGACAGCCAGCAGCCACCAGGCAGGCGCGAGCAGCGTGCTGGGCAGAGGAGGGAGTGGGGGAAGTGGGGACAGCCACCTGCCGACCGCCCCGTGTGGAGGCACGGCCCGGGGCAGGGACGAGGGTCCGTCCAGGGGCAGCAGGGCTGGACAAGACGCCCAGGACGGAGAAAGCGCCATCCCCGGGTGGGAAACGCAGCAGCTGGGCGTCGAGCGGGGCGCAGACAAGTGTTGGCAGCTCTGATGGTGATGCGGGGGGCAGGTCGCAGGCCACCAAAGCGGGGGCCAGCCCCGCTCCACAAGCAGAGCAAGACACAGGCAGCATGGCAGCAGGCAGGGGCCGGGAGCGGGGCCGAGGCGGAGAGAGCGGGAGCGCAGCGCCGGGGGCCGGGGGCGGCCGCCTGCCCGGGCACCATGGCCGGGGGCGGGGGCGCCGGGCACCATCGCGGCTCTGGGCCGCAGCCGGCAGCTGGACCAGGTGAAACGCGCCGACGAGCTCCACGTCCGCGAGCGGGCCTTCTACAGCCTCGGCGGGGCGGGCGGCGGCCCCCACGGCCCCTACGCCGGCCTGGAGAGCGCCGACAGCAGCCAGTCCTCCGAGGGGGACCGGGGCAGCCACAGCGAGAGCGGACAGACGGGACTGCAGCCCTCGGGCTGGGCATCCCCAGGGGACCCCCAAGGCCGCTGCATCCAGGGGCCCCTGTGAGGCGCGGCCGGCATCCACCCGGCAGGCTCCAGCGGGGAGCGCCGGGGTCCCACACGCCGCCTTTTCCCCCTTGGCATCCCCGCTGCGGGCTCTGCTCTTGCCTGGGTGAGGGGCAGGTTGCTGGGGGGCACACGGTGCTTCACAGCCCAGGAGCTTACTGGGCTTACTTAGGGAGGTGCACAGAGCATCCTCCCCCTCGTTCATCCACCTCTCCCAGCAAGAATTCCCCATCGTGCCCCCGTGATGGTACATTTCCTGGCCACGCTGTCCTTCCGGGAGCACCATAGCACTCTGCTGTGCCACCACCATTCCTGCCACTGGCCCCCGTACACAGGCCAGGCTGCGTTTCGACACACTGGAGCCATGCCGTCAGCGGTGGCCGAAGTTAATCGCTGTTTATGCAATTGCAGGTTGCCTTTTCTGTCTGAGAAGCTGCTAAAACAGGCGTGTTCAGCAGTGCACCAGAGCAAACGGCACAGTGGGAGGGGTGTTGAGCCTCAAGGGGAGAGGTATTGCCTCAGCACATGCTGAGGGGACTCACCCCCAGTGCTGTGCCCATGCAGGGAGCAGCTGAGAGCAGCCAGGAGCAGCCACGAGGTCAGAGAAGTACCCACAGAGTGCCTGCTTCCCTGCCCTCTGCACACCTGCATGCATGGAAGTGGCAGGTCTTGTTACGGGACACAGAATCACAGGATGGTTTGGGTTGGAAGGGACCATAAAGATCATCTAGTTCCAACTCCCCTGACACGGGCAGGGATGCCACCCTCTAGACCAGTTTGCTCAAAGCCCTATCCAGCCTGGCCTTGAATGCTTCCAGGGATGGAACATCCATAGATTCTTGCAGCAACTTGGTGCTTAGGGACCCTACGCGGTTGATTCATGCTGGAACACCAGGACACTGTGTCTCACTGGTACTCTCAGTTAGCACCAGCTCTCAGGACTCTGCTTTGTTCCTGCTCATGCTCTCCAGCAGAAAAAATCAAAAATTGCATGGGCTCACCATTCCCCCACCAGGACATCAGGCCCTGGTGTCTTCAGGTCCCAGTAGCTTGGTCCCAATGCTGCAGGGACATGGAGACTTAGGCAGCCTGTGGCAGGGATTTGCCTGCAGCTTTCCAGGCTTGGGGCATCATGCAGAAGAACCCCGAGGGCTCACAGACCTCCTGTGCTGGCCCATCCAGCTCAGACTAAAAGGTGCTGCAGGGGTGCTGCCAGTCTGGGCTGGATGACTCACCCCTAGAATTGCCACGGCACGTCACACCCCCAGATTGATGGACTGTGGCAGTGCTCTGGGGGTCTGGGGCTCGGCATGATTGCTTGGCAAATGAAGAGGGTGGTTTTAGGGTCTTGCCGCTGGCAGGGTTGGAACGAAGGAGATTGCAGCCCCGGCGTAGCGCCCAGGCTCCTTCATCCTCAATCCTGCCCGCACCCTTTTCCGAAGGATTAAGCAACACCCTTAAGCGAGGGCTGGGCACCATCTAGTGGAATAAACAGCCTGTTGCTGGGAATGTTTTGTGCCTGTTGAATGATGCCCAGCTCTGACTGATGCTGGCGTGGGCACTGTTGCTGTCTTGTCCCACTGCTTCCCTAAAGTCCCGGGGAGCTCTGCCTGAAGGGCGAGATCAGGTATAAAACTGGCCAGTTCAGGAATAAATGGCATACATTTATAAGGCAGCACTACCTCCTTGCACAGTCGCTGCTAAAGCACCTGGAATTTTTGTGCTGTGACTCTGGCTCTACAGCTGGGAGAATACAGCGTTTTGGTATGCTCACCCTGAGCCCCCTGTTCAGCACCACAATGTTGCTTGACCCTGCTCTTTCAAAAGCCTAGCCTAGCCAAATAGCACAAATGGCCACTGAACATAAAAACTGCAAGTTTCCCTAGAAAGGGTTTTCCCAGAGTGTTGGAGCAAAGTGGGGAGCTGTTTTTGCCTTGCAGTGAAGGGTGGGCAGATGAGGGCTGGCACTGCCCACCCCTCATGCTCAAAACATGCCCAGCTTTCAGCTGGGCTAGAGGTAGTCTTCAGGTCTGGGAGGTGCTCTTCCGTGGCCCTTTGCTCTTTGGCTCTGCTGAGCTGTGTGTTTATGAGGAAAGATTTAATTTAGTCTCTTAATAAATATACATTAACATTATGTTCCTTGTGTTTTGGGTTTTTTTAATCAAGGGCAAGCAGTGATTTATCTACAGGTGTTTCTTCATGCTGGGACAGCAGAAGCTGTTGCTGAAGTGATTTAGGGTCTTTCAGCCCACCCTGTAAGTGCATGAACCCAAGTGAAGTGTGATATGTGAGAATACAGAACAAAAAATTTTTTTTTTTTTTTTTTTTGCTACATTCACCCTTAAATTGCTTTATGGGCCTTGGTCTGGTCATCAGAGTACCCCTGATTTGGGAGAATACAGAACTGACAATCCTTGGCCAGTGAACTGTGGGTTTCTCACTTCCTGAGGTTCTCTGGAAAAAAATTTCTCCTGCCAAAACATCCTGGCAAACTGTAGCCATTGTGTGAAAATGCCATGCTGTTCCTCCAGGTGATTAATATACCAAGACAGACATTCTGGGTTCAGCTTAGGCCGTTTGCTATAATTAATCTTCTGTATTTAGGAAGTTGGTAGATACAAACTTCTTCTGTCATGAAATGGAATGGCAGGGGGTCTTTCAGAGATCTTACACCTTGCTTCAAAGCTGGCTTTGCATGAGAGGAGATAAAATAGGTATGTGGCCTTGTCAGCTCCCCTGCAATGTGCAGAGAAGGGGCAGGGGCTTTATCTCCCTCCCACCACCAAGTGATGAATATCTTCAATAGTGGCTTGAATTAAAAAGTGTTGGGCCTTATAATAAAGTCTCCCAGCCCCCAGCAGTGATGAGGAAGATCAAGCCTGACAGACTTCAAATGTTTGACTTACTAAAAGCTGGCCCTCCTTTTCCTCAGTGCTCCCTCCTCCCTTATCCCTGTTAACACGTTCCTGCAAAAAGCCATCCAATTCCACCCAAAATACAAGTGGAGCTGAGCCCACTCAGCCAACCTCAGCTGTACTTGTAGAATGAGTGAACAGGCTCCCTACCTTAACACATGGGATGTTTCATGTGCCAGTAAATCCACTTGTACTTTATCTCAGCTTAAACTTGCCTGCTTTCTAAAAATGTTGGGTCCAAAGATTTCTTCTGAAGAAGAAGAGTTTTAGGTAATAAAAATACTGATGGAGATTTAATGCTTGAAATAAAAATGCTAAGGTGTTAGAGCAATTCCAAATACTTACTTAAAATACGAATAAGTAAGTACCTTGTGCCAGGCACCAAATATGAGAAATGAAGGATGTGAGTATGACGACCAAAACCAGCCTTTGCTTCAATTTCCAGACATAGGACAGAGAAAAATGGGAAAGTCATCCCCATCCATCTTTAAAGACTCAATACTTTGCCAATTACCTAATAGCAACAATTGTATCAACAGAGAAATGATTTTTAGAAATGATCCTCCTCATGTAGAGTGTGAGCTGAAAATATCTGTATGCTATCCAGATCACTGGATGAATTTCCACCATCCTCTCCACACCCAAGAGCACCTGCAGGACCAGAAGCTGAGGAGCATCCCTTTATCTAGCAGGGCTGGGTTGGTTTTGCTGCTTCTTAGGAGCACCAGCCAAACCCTTTGAATGCAGGTCCAGTGACAGACTGGCTAGGAAAAAAACACTGAATTTTCATTTCACTTTCTTTGCTTGTGTTGCCTTTCAGAGTGCTGTCCCCAGAGCAGAGCAAATCTCCTCCCAATCCTCTTGTGAAATGCTCAGCAGAAAAATAGTTGAATACCTGAAAAATTCAAGACTTCAGAGGCTTTAAATAAGAATCTAAACTGTTAGACTTGCAGCAGTTTAGAAAAAAAAAAACAACCCAACACAAAAAATCTCTTTGTTTAATTTTAATTCGTTTACTAGGGCTTAAAGTTAAAAGAGTTTCGTAAGAGTTTTCAGCCACAAACTAAAAAACATGGAGGAGAAGAGAAGCTGTGGATGCCCTGACCCTGGAAGGCCAGGCTGGCAAGGGTTTTGCCCACCCTTATGGGGGGGATTGTGTCCCTGCTCATGGCAGGAGCTTGGAACCAGCTGATGGTCAAGGCCCCTTCCACACCAAAGCATTCTGGGACATCAGGGGGGTGCAAAGAGGGCTTCTGCTACCGTTAACGGAATGTTGCACCAGCCAAACCGTTACCACAAACCTTGCACCCCTGGGTGCCCAGGTGACCTGGGGTCCGTTGAATCAGTTGATGGACCCTCTGCTGAGAAGCAGATGCAAAGCATTCTTCTCCTCTGCTTAGTCCATCTTCTCCACCCCCAGTGTGAACAGAAGGTGATTTGCTGGCATTTTTGAGGACAACTCTTGACTGACTACACAGGTAAGTGTAGATTAATTTTGAAAATGTTTCTGGTGCTGATGGGCTGTTCTGGGCTTCTGGTCAGCTGCAGGTGTCTGAGGCTCCAGTACTGAATTTGTACACTGGTGACTCAGGGATGGGAATCCTGGGGCAGGGGTGGTATTTAAGAGAACAAGAAACTTCAGATGGGTAATCTCCTCTTCTCTTCTGGTAGGTTTGGAAGAACATCATTCTCTGACTCCTAGAAGTCAGGGGTTTGTCGCAGTTTGCTACCTTCATTGTAGCCTCTCTGACATTTCTTCGCTGGTGCCTGTCCTGCTTACTCTTCCAGTGGTTTTAAGTCATTAAACACCATGAACACAGTGAGTGCTTTACTACTCAATGTAAATCTGATTCCTTGAACACATTGTCTGGGATACTTCCAGAAAGAATATCAAGAGTTTGTAGCAAATGTACAGGAATGTCTTTAATGCCTATTAAGTCTTTATGTAACTTCATGTTTCCGGAGACAGAAGATTTTGAATCTCTCTCAGTGCTAGCAATAGTTCAAAAATGCTTACAGTGTGAACAATGACCTGATAAAATTGTGAAGTAGTCTCCTCATTTTCAAGCCTTTGGGATAGGCTTTTTATTGGTGAGACAACTGGTAAGAGGTCAGAGAAGACTCCTTTTCCTTGATGCCATGTGGTCAGGGAGAAATGACCCATAGCACAATATGATGCATATTCCAGCCTTTGCATGAGTATTTTCTGTACCCTCATGCTTTCATTGGTGTTGCAGAAATGGGGGCCATGTTATCCTTACTCCCACAGAAAATGCTAAGGCTTTGCTCCCTCTTAGAACCAGCAAAAGCGCCGTGGAGAAGCAGATGATTCTGGTCCAGCTCAGAAACGGAGCAGGATGATGGCTTCTAGCACAAGTGGAGCCTCAGAGACAGAGCCAGCAGACTTCGAAGAAAGCGGTGCACTTTCTTTTGAGTTTGGTAAGGACAGAAAGTGCTTCTGCAGGGCTGGGGTCCAGCCAAATGTGTGTGTTTGCCAGTCTCTAGGCCCTTTAGTGGGGAAAAAGAGAAACCTGGGATTGTAGGAAGTGCCTAGTATGGCACCTGTAAACAGCAAGGCTTCCAACAAGCTCATGGGTTTGTTACTGAGCTGCCATACATTTGCACTAGCAGGAGGTGAACTGTGTAGCAAAGGTCCAAGTGCTGCTCAAAACACTTGCCCCAGCTGCCACTACACAGGGTGACAAACTAAGTTTGGGATCTCCCAGCCGGAAGCAGATAAGGAAAATTTGTCGTTAGCTGTGTCCTGTCCCTCAAGGGAACATGTATGGTATGGTACTGTAAAATCAGGATACCTGCTATGATTCCAGCTTTGGTTTGGGGTTATTCTTTTCTGTATGTCATCAACATTCCCCTGTGTTAGATGAATCTTAAGTTGGTGTGTACCTCCTGCAAGTTTCTGTCATCCAACAGAACTGTGTGAGGAGCTCAGCCACTTTTTCTTGCAGAGGACAGGGCTGGCAATGCTCTCTTGTGGACTGTTGAGAGCAAAGCTGGAGTGAAATGTTGGACACATTCCTGAAAAGAAGAGACCCAGGGCACAGATGAATCTTACCTCAGCCTGTTCTTCTGGGGCTGCCCATTTCATTCCTCTGCAATTTCTGATATTGATTCTAACATTCTGGCTTTCAGCTGGTGATGAATTCATAGATGTCACAGATTACTCTCCTGACTCTGAAGACATCGATCTGATTGGCAATGACTCTGGCAGTGTTGTGGTAAGTAGTGAATGACACACTTCTCTCCATCTCACAGCCCAATTAGTTTTCTCTTGTGCTGCCAGGCCTGTCTTCTGGCATCCACATGTTCAGTCTGGCATTCAGGGCTGAAACACAGCTCTATTTTAGACAGAGCTCCCAGACAATCCCAAATGCACCTGTGAAAGCATCAGCATCTCTGAAGAGAGTTGAAGAGTAATTGAAAAGACCTTGTTGCTCCAAAACTTGGGGAGAGTGTTTAGCCATCATGGCTAATGGAACAGAGGGAGACAATTTAAAGCTGAAGCTGTTCTAGAGATACCCAAGATATAGGCCAGTGATTTAAAGAAAAGGGAAAGAAGAGGACTGGAAGCTTTTGTCTTCCCAAGCATGAAGTGTTTAGCTGCAACATTGGTTTGAGGTACTCCTGTCACTGAGGTACCAAGCACAACTGTAGCTGGCTGGGGTACAAATTGTTTATTACTCCAAGAAGTATTTAAAGTTGATTAATCCAGTTCTATTTATTACTCCAAGAAGTATTTTACAAAGATCCAGCCCACAGGGTAGTTTATCCTCTGAGTTTTGGGATGTCACTGCTGTTGTGTAAAGCAGAAACATGCAGCAGTGATGCTGGAAAAGGCCTTGAACTTTATGGAATATTCTGCATGACCCAGCAATAATTCTTCAAAAATAAGAGTAGGTTTGGGGTTGGATGTTTTTCTTCAGCACTTGTTCATCTCATGCAAAGACTTTATGGCTATCACAGCTGAATTTGCCTATTTGTGGGAGAAAGAGGGAAAGAAACACTTCCAGCCTAAATCCAATCAGGAAACTGAAACAGAAGAGCGGATGGAAGGTGTTCATATGATTCCTAAGTTACCTCTGTTTCTAACCCATTCTAGCAGTGGGAGCAGAACCAGCAGCACCCACTTGTTTCCAGAGCAGCAGATAATTCAGCCACACTACTGGCAAGTGAAGATGACAAGAAACCAAGAGACAGTGATGGGTATGTGACAGATAAAGTGTATCTCCAAAGTCTAATTTCTGACATAGGGTAGAAAGAGGATTTTGTCATGGTTCTGGGTTCTGCTTGATATTATAATCTAGAATATAGTGGCCTGTCGGGAAGAGAACTACTTAAAAAAAAAAAAAATCCTAGAAAAAATCCAGCAGAAATTGTTCTTGTCCGTCATGGGTCATTAAAAAATATGTCTCACGTAATTGTTTGAGATTGCTGAAATGCTTGCAGTACATAAGAGTTTTTTGGGAATAATTGTGTTGCTGGGCTGGGGTGTTGCTAAGTCAGAGGAGGGGATTTTTAATTTCTACATTCTATGTATCAGTGACCCTTTATGTGTGGTAAATTAATAGCAGCAAATCCTTTCGGTTTGTGCTCTCTCTAGTGCGTGGTCACCCAGGGGCCTTATTTACAAAAACGGAGGGATGAGTATTAGAGGTAAGGATCCCTTGTTGTCACCATTTCTGTCTTGTGGGAGGGGAATGGGCAGAGAGGAACTGCACAGCTCAGCTGGCCATTTGGGGGATGCTGTGGCAGCGGGCGGGAAGCACAGCCCTTGCTTTGAAGCTCCAATAGCTTGTCCCTCCAAGTCCCTTTTGGTGGTGTACCCCGAGGGAAAAAATTCCTGCCAAGGTGGCACTGGCACATCTGTGGTTCCTTGTTCTTCTAGCAGCCACTGACAGGTTGCAGATATTCGATTTCCCCAGTGCTAGTGCTCATAGAGCACAAACTGGAATTCTTTCCATTCAATCCCTGTTCATTTGGGGTTTTTCTTTTTCTTTTCTTCAGTTCATCAAAATTAATTTGCCTTTTAGGGAAAATTGAGGGAAAGAAACACCTCCAGCCAAAATCCCATTTGGAAACTGAATGGAGGAGGGAGGGGGGTTTTTTCAGGTGTTTGAAGTGCCTCTGTTTCTATCCTTTTTGCAACATGGGAAGGGACTCAGCAGCGACTCTTATTTGTTTTCAGGCAGCAGCTATTTGGCTACTACTTTTAATGTTCTTAACCCAAAATTAGAGAGTGAATCCAGCATTATTCATCTGATTTGTTGCAATTTTTTTTGGGCTGAGCTGGTGTTGGTATGGGGAAACACCAGGGCGCATACCAAAGTCAAATTTGCCCTTTTCTTTTTTTCCCTTCCCATATGCGCTGATGCAAGTTTATTAAAGGGTGAGTTTATATTTTAAAGTTGATAAGGGAAATTGTTATAAATATAATCATTAGTTTTTCTGTGCCTTTCCAATCATCTCAAGTAGCAGGGATTGAAAGTGCATTTAGCAGAAGGCAAAGAAAGTGCTAAAGTCTCAGGCCATGCTTAAAGAATGGATCCCATCTGTGTCTGAGAGCGCTATCAAATGTAGTGGGAAAAAACCCCACCACAGAAATTGTTGCTTATGTATGAAGGAACTTTAATTTTGGTGTCATTTCCTGTAAATTTAATTGATTTGTGCTTGTTTATTTTACATGGACAATGGGTTTTCAGAGATCATTGTTGCATTGTATTCGAGAAAATTAAAAAGCAGACAGCATTCTCCCCTTTGGTTTTTAAACCCGGGGATTAAAAATTTATTCTTTTGAACTACGTGTGTTATAATTTCAAGTTACCATAAACACCATAGGACCACAGCAAACCCTGTTAGTAAGAATTTTGTGAGGGGCTTCCCTTTATAATGCGATTTGTTCACAAGTAGTATAAATCTGTGGGAAAGTAGACACTGAGACTCTCTCAGGGAACATTTTAGCTGTTTTTAGGGTGAATAAGCAATGTTTTGTCTGTAGCAGAATAGTCACAAAGTGGGGAAGGGTTCAGCCTCAGTATTTAGGGAACCTGGGTGTTTACATTGCTTTTATGGGTCCATTCAAGTGGAACTGTACAAACCATTATAATAACTCTTTTAAAGGGTATTTTCCCAAAGGAAAACAGAGAAATAATAATTAACTCTGAATTAAATTGCAGGGTGTGAAACAACGAAAAAGCCAGATGCTTTGGACACTCTGTATCGATTTAGAAGATGAACAACAGATAATGATTTTCTCGAGACTGATTTCAACATCTGAAAAAAAAGATCCTCGAAGAGGAAACTGAAAGTTCAAAGATGTATGCTCATGACCCAGCAGACATTTTGCCTTTTGTTTTTCATACAGACAGGACTATGGTTTCTGCTATGGCCTGGGTTACCTTGGAAACCTTCACTTACTCTACTTCTTTCCCTCTTTCCATGATGACCCATCCTGTGCACATGATGATCAAATGATATTTTCAGTTCAGGGGAGGAAGGCACCCAAGGCAGATGGAAAACTTTGCACACAACCTTAAGGACGATTTTGGGGGTTTTTAGCAAGAGGAGGGGGTTTGGCACAGGCCATAGCTCACAATGCATTTCTTTTTTCTTTTCATGCCAGGCCTAGTAGTGCGTTAGATAAGGAAAATTTTTTTATTGGTATTGGTGGCTGGCACAGCCAGACAAATTCTGTTCAGGTCTTAATAAAGCGGTACTTTGGGTTACTGAAAGGCAATGTAGGAGAGAACTTAATAAAAAAAGCATAAAATTTTTTTTCCTTCCATCTCAAGCTTCTCTCTTAACATGCACCTTCCTGCTCTTTTAGGTGAGGCTGAGTAGCAGCACTTAACACGGAGCAAAGGGTCCTTCTTGCCAAAAGCTGTCGCAGTGTTTTTCTGGGGAGTGGCAGGTCTTGTTCCCTTCTAGACCCAACACTTTCCAGAGGACAGCTCAATGCTTTAGTTACAAAGCTGTTATTGATGATCTGTTGGACTAAATGCTGCCATACATAACTGCCCAGTGCTGGAGGCTGCTGGTACTTCAGATTCAAAAGCAGGGTGCCTGACTGCATCCTTCTCCCCAATGAAAACCCAAAATGCTGTTTCCTTTGGGAGACCCACACCATTATTACATACAGCAACGGAGAGAGTTAAAGATATGCAGGGTTCTCCAAAGGAAAGTGCCATGGCTGCTCAGTGTTAATGACATTTTATTGCCAGTGACCCTCATGTGTGGTGACAGAAACATGTTCTTTCTGGTTCTGTTTTCTCTATGCTTGGCCACAATGTATTTTAGGTGCCCGATCTGCAGGATTTTACCCACAGGTAAGAACCCACCTGTTGTCACCCTCTCCAGCTTTGTGGGAGGGGAATGGGGCAGAAGGGAGCTGCCCAACCGAGCGGGCTGATGTGGATGCTGTGGGCACTATTTGAAACACAGACCTTGGTTTGGAGCTCAAAAAGTTTACTTCTTGTGGTGTACATAGAGGGAGAAACCCTTGCCAAGGAGGCACTCCCAGACCTTTGTGTTCCTCGTTATTCAGCAGTAAATACAGTTTGCAGATACTCCAAGTCCTATTTACTTGCTTCCAGTAAAGCACCAAACCAAATTCTTTCCTGTTTGTGATTGCCTTTCTTCCAGATTATCAAAGTGGACGACAGATTTTGTCAACAATGTGGGGGCCCATGTCTTCTGCAGTCAATGCCTCCCTCTTGCCCTTCAGACTGCCAGCTTTTTGCCCAACCTGCAGGACATATCTCACTCCGGGGACATACCACCCCATTTATATATAAGGTAACTTCTATTTTTCAAGACATCGCAGATGGAATTTGGGGATAGGTGATCAAAAGAGATTTTTTTTGTATATGTAGTTTTTGTTCTGAAGGTTCAATTTTCTTGAATTTAATTATAAATAAATTTTTTTTTGATTTAAATATAACAAGTTTGTTCATCTGTGTTGGATTCTGCTTTTAGACAGAGATTTTTTAACAGTGGAAAAAACCCCTTTTTGGGTTTTGATCAGTCAGAAGTGTTTGTTCTTTTCATCACACAGTATCATTGATTTTTTGGGGGAAATGTTGAAGGAATAAGCTTTGTAGTTCTTGTGATAGTGGGTTTTATGGGAAAAAAAGAAAACAGGCACTGCTTGGGGTGTGAAGGCTTCTGTTTCTTAGGACAGACCACAACTGGATTTTTTGCTAAAAATGTCATTATTTCAGTGTTTTGAAGGTTAAAGAGCAGCAGGGTTTTGCACACATCCAAAACAACTATTTTTTTGAAATAATCCTATATATCTAGATAGCTTGTTTATGGCCCAAGATGCTCCTGTTATTTCCCTGGTTACAGTGTTCCATTAATGACTGTCAGCTAGTAACAGGAGTGCTGCCAGTTCTATGAACCTCCCCCTTCTAAAAAGTGTGTAAGCTAAGAACTTTAACATCATTGCTTCAGATAATTTCTTTATAGAACTGCTTCAATATTGCTTTAAAACCACTGCACTATAGTAGTTATAGTATCTACTGTGCGGGAAATACTTCTGATTAGCCCTTTTAAAATCATTATCACTAGGCAACCCAATTTTAAATTTCATTTTTTTTTTATAAATATATTTGGTTTGCCATCCTTTTAAAGCTGCAACAAAGTCTTTTAAAGGCTCAATACACCTGTATAGTCCCTTTGGAAATAGCCATTTGAAAAAAGTCTGGGCCCAAGGGGCTGCATCCCAGACCAGGACTAGGCTCCTCTTTGAGGAGTTCAAAAAAGCAAGGGGGTTTTCCACACCTTGTGGGCTTAATGGGAGGGCTTCTCTAATAAACTTTGTCTGAAGCCCACTCTGGCCTGTGGCACAGGTCCAAACCCCCATTCATCTCAAGCCCCCCAGCAGCTGGGGACAAGCCCTTTACACCTGTGTGTCACCTCTGGGAGGATTGTGGAGGAGCCTGCTGGCCACAGAACCCGCAGGGAAAAGCGCTTTACACCCTCCTCCCACCCGAAACTTGACCAAGGGGCAATTTCGGGGGATGAAAATACACTTTTAAAGGGGGGAGGGGCCACTTGGGGGGCTTTTTAAAAAACCCGGGGTTGGAGTGCAAAAGCACGAAAACTTTGGCCCCACGGGCAGTTTTTTATACTGTTTTTTTTGGGGTCTGGATCAGAAATCTGTGGTTTTTTTTTGTAAAACCCAAACCCCAAAAATACAACCCCTTCTCCACACAGCGCTCAAAAAAACCAAACACAAGCAGCTCACGCAAAAAACATGAGCCAAAACGGGGCCTAAACCCAAAAAGGGAAAACGAATTTTCGGGGAAGGGAAGGGCCCCACTTTTAAAAATTTCAAAAAGCAAATAAAAACCCAACAAAACGGAAAAAAAATTTTCTGGCAGGGAAGGGAGCTCTGCTGCAAAGTGGGGATGGGATCACTACAGATGTTTAAAAAATTTTCTTTGGTCAGGCATAACCCCATCCTTGATAGGGTCCTTCCCACTACAAAACTGGGGAGATTTAAAAACTTTAGAAAAGCAGATTTAATTCAATTGGCCAGAGATGTAAAAACGCCAAAAGGTTTTAATATAAAACAACAGGGCAAAATCAGAAAATAGGCCCATTTTAAAAAGGGGGGGGGGGCATCCCCAGAAACATGAAAACCAAGGTTCTCCTTTTTTTTCCTCTGTCTTTCCCCCCATTGCTGCTCCCACCTTGGGAAAATTTGGGGTAAAAGGTTGCATTGGGGAGTTTTTTTCAGTGGCCCTGGGAAAAAGGGGAGGCGCCATGCGGAAAAAAAAAGGAACCCTTAGGGAAGCTAGGAAAATTCAGAGCACGCAGAACCCAGGTTTGGGCCACAAACAGCATTAACCATCAAAATTTTTCGTGCAGATCACACCAAGCTTTAAGGCAGGGCTTGCAAAGTTTTTTTATTGGGGATAATATATTAATTAAGTGATCAAGCTCATGAGAGCAGAGTTGATGCAGAGTGCAGACATGGCCAACCTGCCCCCAGTGCCCACAGATTTGTGCAAAAAGGCGTGTGGCGCTGGGGGCACAGGGAGACTTGGGGCCATGCTCTTCCCTCTGCTTAAGCTCTGCTTCTACTGACGCTCACCTTATGGAGTGGATTCCATTTGGGTTACTTTGCTTTCTGCCCCATTTTTCCAGCCCCCGTTTCCTCACTACCTGTGCTCCAAGCCTTCTGCCATCCCGGCCTTCTGGCTTCTCGCCCCTTGGCTTTTTCATCTCAAGCCTTTTCTTACTGCTTTTTCTCCAGCCTTGCCTTTTTCTGCTGTAAATTCCCCCTTCTGTTTCATTGTTTCCTGCTCTGGCCCTCTCTCGTGCTCACCTCCTCTGCTCCAACCTGAGAAACTGGTGAAAAGCTCCTTGCTCTGACTGGCCCCAAATTCTCACCAAAATGAAGTCAGGGACTTTAATGAAATCCTTGCATATCAGTTTTTGTGCATTAGTCTCCTACTCATTGTATCGGTTCTTTTATTGCTTCCAAAGCTTCGTTTTATGCTTTTTGAAATGACCAAAGAGAAGTGAAAGGAAGGTGCTGTAGGAAGGCGGGGGGGGGACATAAGAACCCAGTGCTGCCGGGGCCGGGCCCATATCTTGGAGTCCCATTTGTTTGCCTGGAAAAGTTTTTCCCCTTAATTCCCTGTTTATCTTTAATGCATCTGAGAAGGACATTAATGCAAGAATGGTTCTTGCTGCAAAATAGTCCCCTGTAACAAAGTAAATAACTGCTACACTGCTGATAAAAAAGTTGATGTTGAAGATCTATAGGTTACTTTGGATATAGGTCTGATTCCACTTAGCGGGGGAAGGTTCATGCTCAGCTAAAGGGGACCCTTCAGAATGATTTCCCGGGGAAAAACTCCCTGGGTTTTGCAGACGGCTCCTGTGCCCAAAGGTTAAGGTATCTGGATGTAAACCACTAACAGGCCCAGGGAGATGTTGATGTAAATCGCTAACAGGGAGGGGGAGATGTTGGGCTCCAAGCAATTGCCTGAAACTAAAGCTGTTTGAGGTGAGTCACAATCAGATGATGATGATTTTGTCAACTCATTTGGACCCCCTGTCTGCTGTGCCTCCCAGCTCTCATGGGTCCGGAAACAGGCTCTGACACATGCCTGGGCAGAAAGGGATTTTCGTGCAAGAACGGGGGGCATTCTGCTCTCAGCACTTCCCCGCAAGAGGAAGTGCTCCTGGAAATGAATGGGTGTCAAGAAACCCTTCTCTTACCTCCCTGTGTGCCTCTCCCTTTGCACCCCGCTGGGGCTGGGGGGTACTAAGTGTTTTAAGGTGAGGTGCTATGATACAGGGTCTAAACACGATCTCTCCCTCTCCCACAAAGGAGAGGTCTCCACTCCCTGTTTTCACCCTGCACACCCCTCCCTTAAGCCCTGTATGCTTTCCCCTGCCTCCGAGTTGTCCTGCCAGCCCTAACTGGGTGTCCCCACAGAAGGGGCTTTTTTGAAGGTTTCTTAGGAAGGCAGCAAAGTTTTAGCTTCCTGTTTATAAGCCAGGAGTAGGTTTTTAACAGAATTACGCTTATTCCTTTGCTTACCTGGTGCTGCCTGGCTCTGGCCACTTCAAACAGAAAGCCAGACCCCCAGAAAGAGCAAAGCATCGTTACGGTCACTGGAAAAAAAAACCTGTGTCCTTCTCCATGGAGGTCAAACACTGCCCAGGCCTGGCTTTTCAAGCTAGAGAAAACGCCCCCCCAGTTGGGAGGTGGAGGTGTTTGGGGGGGCTGTGGGCTTGTGTTTCTCCAACGGAGAAGTGGAGGGAACTGCGGGGTGTCTGTGTCGTCTGGGGGAGCTTGGGGGGGGAGAAAATTTAATTCTCTCTGCACTGGCTGCTGCATCCGCTTCCAGAGGGGAAAAAACAAGGGCTGATGCCCAGGGACTGAGGTCTTTGGCCAGGGACTGTCCGGGTCATGGGGTCTGGCAGCCTGCTCTGGCACACCTGACAGCAGGGGTTTGGCACAGCAAGTTCTGTATCACACTTAATCCCTGAAAGATGCTTGTTTAAAGGCAAAGAATCAATCTGGTAATTCATGGCTAACTAGAAAATGAGATTTAGTTAATAAGGTAGGCATTAGGACACCAGTGAGATGGAATCACTTGAGTTTTAATGATAGCAACAAAATATTTCAACCCCATGGTACAAAAGCCTCAGCAGCAGCTGGTGTTAGCCTTGGCTTCTCTCCATGGTTTCAAAGACCTTGCTGTCAGAGACAAAGTGACCAGGACACAACTCATGTCAGAGCCTTGTCCAGGGCATTGTAGAGGGGAAAGGAAGGGGACCCCTTCCTAGGGATGCTTGGCTCAGGAGGCAGAGCTGTGCAGGGCTCTGGCATGGATTTGCTGTGTCAGACTGTTTTCAAAACAGCTACTCTGCTTCTCAGGCTTTGCAGAAGGATTCCAATAGCCATGAGGAACACAGAAAAGGGTTTTAAGGGCTCAGAGATATAAGAAATGTGAGGACACAGGTCAAAAGTAAACATTTTCAAGGGCAGATAAAGCCCTGAGTCTGTAAGGAACGCAGTGTGGGACAGCTGACTGTGTACATGTGACAATCTAGAACAGCTACTGTGATGTGCTCTCCAGGAGATGAGAATCAGCTGGCAAAAAAGGGGTATTTATCTTGTTTGCTTTCTCTTCTGCCAACCAATCCCTTGGTGTGACTTGTATCAGAAGAACAATGGTGATGTTTCCTACTCTTTCTGCACTTAAGATTTGTATTTCCAGAGCCTGCTGCAAGGGCCCTGACCTGTTAGCATACCAGGCACAAACGGGAGGTTTTGCCAAGGTACGTGGCATGGCTCGCTCTGTTTGCCTCCCCTTCTTGCACAAACTATACAGGAATTAGTTTCCAGTATAGTTTCTAGCAAAATGCTGATTCAATTCAGTTCATATAAAAGCACTTGCTGATAGCTACTCGTGTTCTTCTGACACTATTGGATATTTCATATTTGTGTGCCAGAGAAATACTTTTACTTGGGGTTGTTCTGTCTCGCAATGGCAAGCTGTCACTAAAAACCCCCCAGGAAGGAAAAGCTTGTACTGGAGAGATGTTTTCCAATGACTGGTGGAGTTTCCACCCCTTTTTAAAGAGTAGAGCATTGCTCAGGCTGGACCTGCTCTCATTTCAATGAGCAGCAGGGAGCTTTAATATTCTTTGCTGCAGGGACTGACGCACATTGCTGATGTGACTCAGCTCTGGCAGATGTGACACTGCCCTCACTGAATGCTCCTGGTAACCAGAGTCACTGAAAAATACAAAATATGAGCAAACAGAAACCCCAAAAACCTCCAAACAAACACAACCCCAACCCCACCCCTCCCCTCAACCTTACAAGCTCCAAAAGTCTTTCTGGACTTTTTGGAGTCTTGGTTAACACAGGTGCCTCTTCTTCAACAGGTACAGGACATTCCAGCAGCTTCCCATCTGGCTTTGTGCTTTCCATTTGTTTCTCCATTATCCCATACTGCATCATTAAGAGTAACACTTTTAAGAACCAGGAGGTATGATTTCTCATTGAACTGAAACACTCCAGAATGATGAATTGTCTTTTCTAAAAAGCCTTTTCTGGTAGTGCTGTAAATTCAAGAGTTGATACAGAAGAGCCCATTGGAGGCATCAAAATCCTCCAGGGTAGTACTTCAGCATTTATCTTGTTCCAAGAAGATAGCAGAAACCACGGGGTTTAAACAAAAAAAAATACAATTAATGAGGCAAAAGAAGCCCAGAGCTGGCAAACGGCTGAAGATCCCTTTCTTCCACCCAGGGCCACAGCCCTCAGCTCTTCTCCCACATTCCAACAAGCATTGAAGCACCCCAACCAGAAGAGTTTTGTTGGGGAAGGCAGGATTTTATAACACTCAATACATCAATGTGCTTCCTCCATGCAGTTCTCAGTTCCTATCATCAGCAAAAGCAGCATCGCGTTTTGGCTCTAATTAACCCTCCCCTTCTTTCAGAGCTGCAACATCAGCTGTGCACCATTTGAGCAAAATATCTGCCATCAGACAGTTTCCCCAGCGAGGAATCCACACAGTGATTTGGACAGCCAAAATGATTTAGTGCTAAGCAATTTTAGAGCCCAAAGCAGGCTCTTTCTCCTAAACTGCTAACAAATCCAGCTTCTGCTGCAGGGCAACGGGCAGGTTGCTGATGGATGGCAACAAGCCTGTCGATTAACTCAACTTATGCTCTCCCAGCTGAGAAAACACTACATTTGCTGGGGCTGGGGGGAAAGCTTGTTCAAATAATTCCTATCGGTGTCCTCTGACAGAGAAATTAAAGCAGAAATAGCCCAAGAACTGACTTGCCACATTGCCGAGCTGCTTTGCTCATTTGCCTACATCAGAGGGCCAGCAAACTGTTTATTCTCTTTCAGTCAGCCCCTAGCAAGCAGAATGAATTACAAAAAAGCCAAACCCACAGCCTTGCAAAGCTGGGAAACAGCACAGGCAGCCCTAAAGAGTTAGGGCTTATTAATCTGAAGTCTTCATTGATTTACACACACCAGGCAATTTTACATGGAAATGGCTTGGGCAAGAGAGGACTGGCTAAATCTCACTTGAAAACTTGAATCTCACTGGAGAGATTTCCAGCAGCACACAGTGGAGTTGCATGACAAAGGTCTACATGGCCCCTGGAAATTTCCCAGCACAGCACAAAATGCCTGGAATAAGCACAGGATGCCATGCAGGAACTGCAGTGCACCTGCTGCAGAGGGGACTTTCCAGCAACAAGGAAAAATCCAACTCACAGCAAATCCACGGCTCTTTGCTTTCTTTGTTACAGCAGCACTTGAAGCATTTCCTCATCCCCATGAATATGTAGGCAAAGATGACAAAGGGGAAGGCCATGGTCAGGCGACTGCAGTATTCCTGCACCAGGAAAAAACGCTGGATCTTCCACACCTGGTCCTTGTTCTCTTGCACTGATCCAACGGTGTAGCTAATGGGAGAGGGAGAACACACCCAGGATCACCATTCACCAAAGAGCTGCATCAGAGCCATGAACAGAGAAGCTCTACTCTACCAGGCCATGGGTTTATAGTCACAGAATCCCAGAGTGCTTTGGCTTGGAGTGACCTTAAAGCTCATCCCATCCACCCCCTGCCGTGGGCAGGGACCCCTTCCCCTAGCCCAGGGGGCTGGTCTAGAGGTGGTGGCACTTCTCCAGACAAAGCCCTTTTGTGTGTCCCAAGGCGATGTGGCCCATTGCCTGTGGTCTGAGACAGAACAATAAAAGGCAGGTTCATCAAAGCAATACCAGACCCATCCTCAGCACACAGCACTTCAGGTTAATAAAACCACAGCATCCTGAAGAGTGATAATAACTCATTTGCTCTCTCGAGCAAGGTCACTTGGGCAGCAACTCACACTTGGGAAGGCCCTGAGCCAGCATCGCCCCGTGTGACCCCCATGGGGCAGAGAAGGAGGCAAAGGAGAAGCAGCAGTCCCTCCCCAGGACACTGCAGCAGCTTCCCCCTGGCTGCTGTGACAGATGCAGAGGCAAGGGCTGTTTTGCAGCCCTCCATTCCCTCTCCCAGAGGTATGTCAGGACAGAGATGGCCAGGAAGCCGTCGCCCCTTCCTTACGCACCCAAACGTGGCCACGAGCAGCTTCACCAGGAGGAGTTGGTGGAGAGCATGTCAATGCACACGAGGGGAATGGTGATCCACTCTGGGAAGCGGGGCTGCTTCTTGGCATCCAGCTCCACACACAAGGGCTTGGACTTGTTCCCAGACACAGTGCAGTGCTCCAAGTTGTAGGTGGTACCTCAGAGAGCGAGAGGGGAGAGCAAACTGAGCTCCTCGTTCTGCTGCGCCCAGCCCCACCTCCTGCCCTCCTCCCTCCCTGCCTCCCATTACACTGGGAGGCCAGGGCTCAGCACACGCCTGCACAAGCTTTAGTAGGACAGAGCCTTCCACCCACCCAGGAGAACCCCCCAGAAGATAAATACCATCAATACCAGCAGGGGACTGGCCAAACATGGCCAGCTAGGGCTCGTCGATGAGCCAGCGGAAGATCCACTCCCAGCGGTGCTCGTTCTTCCACAGCATGCCTTGCCTGGCCACACCAAAGGCCACCATCCACACAGCAAAGAGCAAGAAGAAGACATCTATCATCTGAAAAAGGTCAGCAGGCATCAGCAGGGGCCCACTGCAGGTCTGTTGCAAGCTACACATGGACGCTCCTAATTTCACCAACGCACGCGGTAAAAATTGACCACTCCCATCCAGAGAACTTCACAAATATTTATGCAACCATAAAAGCAAGGCATGTTTTGGAATACAGGATACCCCCCTGTCTTAAGACAGGCTCCACAAAAGCCAGAACCAGGTACAAGGGCTGTGGCTCACCTCATCCCCTGTGAGGTGAAAATTGCTGGAAATGCCACTCCGGATGGCTTCCAGCCGGCATTCACAGCCCACACACTCTGGCCAATGCATTCATGAATTTCTAGCACTGGATGAGAGGCTCCTCACCACCCTCTTCCTCAGGTACTCATGTGATGGATGCAGTGGGGGACCAAAATCCCCCTCCTGCACCCTCAAGGATCATTATCTTGTTTGGGGAACACTCATGGCAGCAACAGAAATACCACTCAAACATCTGAGGCATGCAAGACCAAAGCTACCAGAAAGCAAATTCCCTCTGCTCTTCTTCAGCCTGATCCTTATTCTTTCCCTTGACACAGAAAAATGCCCTGCCCTTAATTAGGTCCACTGAAATCTTCATTCATCCCTGTTTAGCAGCTTTAACTTGCTGCCATCATCAGAATGTGGTGCTTTCACTCTTAAGGGGGGAGGGAAAAAAAAGTGTCACATCATTGATTTAGACTCTCTTGAACAGCTGCCAGAATCTTACCATCCTCTGCAGCATAATCATTTTGGGTCCTAGATTCCTGCTAACTGTGAAAATATGGATGAGCCTCAGGGTAAAAACTATGTCGTCCAAACAGAAGATTACTCTCCCAGAATACCAAGAGCTTTCATCAGAGTGAAGCCTGATGGAGACAGCAAAAGAGCACAAAGAGAAGCCTTGGGTGAATCATGCAGAAATCAGGTAAAAACACACTGAAACATTGGAATGGAGAGTGGGAAGTGAGTATTGGAGAGCAGAGCACACTTACCCAGGGCCCCATGGCCTCCCCCATCCAATGACAGGGGACAGAGATGGGGAATGCATACCTTGTTTACACTCCTTCTTCCTGACATGCATCCTTCCCTGCATTTTTTCTCTTACCCTTTAAGCTATTAACAGCAAAGAAATTTGTACCTGGTACTCCCCAGCCCTCCAAAACCACCACAGTGCAGCAACTGCTCCACTGCACTGAGGCAACAAGGACTGAGTTACAGCTGACTGAACAATTGCTTGGGGAATTGTGTTTCCATCATTTCTTTGCCGTGCTTTTTAACTCACCCCATCACGGAGAAACAACTTCTGGGACTTAATGACATTGTTAGGCTGCTGTAAGGACAATCACAGTCCTCTTAAATATAACACAAAACCCAGGTGGTCATACTAAAGAGCAACAGGAGCCACAGAAAATCCTAAAGATCTCCTGACTTTTGGGGGTTTTTTTGAACACTTGACTGGCGGTCCCTTCAAGTCAGGGCCACTGCTCCCCCTCAGCCTTTGTGGCCAGCCCAGTGTGGCAGGAAGGGGAACACTTCTGGGGGGAAGCTGGGGAAGTTGCTCCCTTGCACAGAGCTCCAAATCTTCCCCATGCCTCCTCCAGGTGCCAGCCATGGTGAAGAAAATCCACCAGAGACTGGCATCCCGTGACACTGTGGATGTCGGGCTGCAAACTGACATGGTGAGGCTGGCTGAAGAACTCCCTGCAGACGTGGTGCCGACCCTCCTGCACTGTGCCCCATCCTGTGACAGGTACGGGGCCCACCTGCCTTGAGAGCTCAGGGCTCTCCAGCGACGACGCGGCTCGGCTGCCGCACTCCACGTCCATCTCCAGCACCGGCCCCGCCGCCCGCCGCCGCCGAGTCTTCCTCAGGCTCGAAGCCCGGGCTGTCCCGGCTCCAGGCCTGTCGCGAGCAGGCGGAGAGCGGCGGCGACGGCGGGCAGGAGCCGGCCCGCGCTGCCTGGCCCAGCCGCTCCAGCTGCTCCCGCCCGCGCCGGCAGCCGCCGCCATCGGCCCCGCTGCCGCCGGGCCCGGCCCGCCCTCCGGCGGAAAGCCCGGGCTACGGAGGGAGATGTAGTCGCTCTGGCTCCCGACGGGAGCGGCGGCCGGGACCTCCTTCTCCTCCTCCCACGCCTCCCTCCCCTCTCCAAAGCAGCCCCGGCCCGCCCCTGCGGTAGCGGTGCAGGGGCCGGCGCTGGGAGTTTGGAGTCCCGCTCATCCTCGGCAAAAGTACGAGGAGGCCTCGCGAAGAGGTTGTACTGGTTATATTCGTGGGGAACAGCGATTTCACATAATTTTTAAGAAGTATTAAAGCTTCCCCCTCCCGGTCCAAGCCCCAGTGAAGAGTAACGCAGGTACAGGGGATTGAGGTTTTATTGAAGTCTCGATACAGCAAAACTCCGCCCGGCAGCGCAGAGAGCAGCATGCCCCAGGGGGCCGCTCGCCCGCAGCCTCCGCCTGCACAGCCCCCGGGGCCACGGACCGCCCCGAACCCCAAAAGTCACCACGCGAACTACATTAACAAACAGTTCCCCGAAATGAAGCTACTCCCCGCTTCTCCTTTAGGCAGGGATTGAAAAAGAAGGGAATATTATTTTTGTCTCCCTTTAAAGGGTGACTTCGTTCCTTTCGATGCTGTGACGATCTTGAGAATCCTCCGCACTTTCCAGGGTTTGGTTGCTGATATGGTCAGAAAGCTCAGCTGACACGCCGTCCCGGCTCTCCCTGCTTTCCACACTCGGGTGGCTGTCCAGGCTTTCCCTGCTTTCCACACTCGGGTGGCTGTCCCCTCTGACACCAAAGTTGCTGCTGTCGCCTTCTGCCTCCTGGCTGTCGGATTTGTGCCAGCTGTCGTTTTCCAAGCTCCGTTCACGCGGATCGCTGTCCTGCTCGCTGCTGTCCCGCCCGCGGCTCTGGTCAGACCACACCACGCTGCTGGCGTGCTTCTTCAGGGAAGCGGAATCCTCCCGGGAGACAGAGCGCTGGCTGTCTGCACCCATGTCGCTCTCATCTTCCTCAGTGGCATCATAGATGAGCTGTGTTAGAGAGCAGAACAAGAGCCATTATCACTCCTGAGGAACTGCTCCGTCAAGTGCTACGCTAACGCTCGGGCTTCGCAGACCATCAAAGCCTGCTTGATGAGCCTCTGCCTGGAGATACTCTGGTGTTTTATGGAGTTACATGAACCTTCCACATTATGAGAAATTCTCATTTGCTCCTGGCCTCAGATTTCACGTGTGTAAGTATATCCTGACAGTGCAAGCTGCAGTCCTGCACGGCTTACAGCAGCTGGCTGCACTCCTGCCCCGCTGCATCGACAGCCCTAGAGAGCCATACCCTGATCTGTGGTATCCAGAGAAAGGAAATGCATTCCTTCACTTATGCCTACTTTGCCCATACTAGTTTTCAAAACCAACTCCCATAACATGCCATGTCCATTTTCAAGTTCACTCCCCATTTCCAGGAATATGGGCACCACTGCTCAGTTCTATTTACCTTTTTGGCAGATTTGTAGTGTTTGATAGACTTCAACAGTGCAGCCTTTGTCCTCAACGATGCAGCTTTTGCCCTCATCCTGTAGGCCACACTGTCACCTCTGCCAGCATTGTCTCCCCGGTTGAAAGGGAAAGTGGGGAGCGGTTCAGTTACTGGAAAATCTGTGGGAAAACTCGTGACAGCCTCTTCAGATTCATCTGTGTCATTGGAATCATTATCATCATTATCCACGTCTTCATGGCTCTTGCTTGACTCATCAGGAAAGTGCTGGAAAACATGAATTGTGCAAAGGAACACGGATGTGAGACATGCAGACTGCTGTCTGTCCCATTCACCCAGGGCTCAGCATTGTTGAGGAGCTATGTGCAGGCATTGCACTCATTTCACCTCACCCTGCCTGGAGCTTTGTGTTATTTTGGGAGAGATGTTACTGCAGGATCCACACTTGAGTGAGGAAAATAAGAGCTGCTACGCACTGGTGCCCTGCAGCCTTCAACTGACCTGGTGTCCTTCAAAACACTTACCAGTTGTTCTGGGACATCCACGGTTTCTTCTGAAGAGTAAAGGGTCTGAAAGCAACACAAAGCTCAGTGTTAGTACACAAAGCCACCTACAGTGAAGCTGATCAGCATGTTGACTCTTCTTTAAGCACTTAATCATAACTTGCAAATCTTGGAATGGAAAGATGCTCTGCTTTCTTTTCCAGTTAGGTGCCTGTACCTGCTGGGATGATGCCAGGTCACTCTCTGGGTGCAGCTGACTCTCCTGAGACTGAGAATTCACCTGGTCGTTGTGATATCTGTGCAAGTGATTGCCCCTGGAGTCCTTCAAGAGAAAATAAAAGGGAGGGGTTAATCCTCAAAGGACGAGGCAAAGCTGCTGCATCCCAACCTGTGTTTTCAGGCAGATGTGACATCTGAAGTGCACAGTCCTTTTGTATGGGATGTGTCCTCAGCTATCCATTGCAGTAGGAAGAGGACTCAGAACAAGCCACGACCCCAGATGAACATTGTACCCAAAAGACAGATGTAACTCTCTCGGTGGCAAAGAGTCTGGGCAAATTCAGATCAGTTTCTCCAGCTTGTTTTTATTGAGTGGAATTTGGAGTTATAGCTAACAATTGTTGCTTCTGCTAATTCTTAGGCCCTTCTGGAGGGTGATTTATCTCCCTCATCACGAAGACTCCAAACTAAACGCAGTAGTTTAGAGCCAAGAATTGATTTTACAAGGGTAACAGCTGGTAATGGGGAATAAATTAAAGAGCTATATACAAGACTGAATGCATTTCACTTACATCACTCGCAGAAAAACAATAGCATATTGGATTAAGGTGCTCCTCCAACACCAAATACTGTCATCTGATCCACACTAACCAATATGGGTTGTAATTTTTCCATACTGCAGCCCCTTTCTCTTTTTACTTGACAGCTAACACATTTTTCATTATGAAAAAAGATTTCCAGTGCTTGTCCGGAGATAGAACTAATGAAAGACCACAACCAGGACACGTGACACAGGAAACATCTCTTTACATCAGTGGCTCTCTGCTTTGAAACTGGCTTATAGCAGCCAGGGGAGGACATATTCTGCAAGCATCTACAATCATAGACGTACCAGAAAATGTGTTTTGGAGGAGAACAAACAAACAACAAACAAACAAAAATCAGAAAGTACTTATCAAAGAAAATTAGCAGAAAGACAAAATGGACTTACATATTTTTCTTCGGAGCTGGCAGAAATGGCATGCTGCTTGGATTGAATCACCTTGAAGGGAGAAAAGAGAAAAAACATTTATCAGTGTTTCTTGCTGATGTGCCAAGGAAATAATGCAAGTGCAGGGGATGGTGCTTGTGATTCACTCACTGGCCATGCAGAGGTGATGCTAATAAGGCATAAACACAGAACTGCCACCTTCATTGGGACATTTTACCTAGAAAATATTTTGGAACAGTAATTCAATAAAGTAAAATACCATAAAAATGCTATAGGCTTTTCCTTTATCCTGGTGTGCTTCACTGTGCCAAGACCAGGCCCCTGCTATGGATTCAACTTGCCCATGCTGATATTATTTCTTCTATCATCCATCAGCATCTCCCACCCACCTTGTAATGACTTAGCAGCTCAAAAACTGCAAGAATTTTGAAACTGAATGCTGAGAAAGGCTGAGTAGTGGTAAGAAAAACCACACTGAAAAGGTGAACTGACTTCTGTTGTCTACTGACTTGCATAGGCAAAGGATAAGCTCTGTGAAAAACTGTTATAAAAACCAGCTTTGGTTATCTTCATTCATTGAATGCAATTGTTTTTAAAAAGAGGTAGATTAAGGCAAACTGTTTTCTCTTGTCAGTTATTTTAAAACTAGTTTCTAGGATTATTAACAACTTGAGTTGCTGAAAAGTCAGTTTATATGAACATAAACTGCTCTTATTGATAGACCTGCATTTCCCCCTCCTGAATACAGCCTGACACTCTGTGGGTCAGGCTGTTGGTAGCAGTCTGATCCAATGGTGTCTGCAGCCCTCCTGGTTCTGTTGAAACAATGTTCCTGTTGAAGATGTGGTTCTGTTGAAGCAATGATCCTGTAGAGAAGTGTGGATTTCCTCTGAAGACCCAGTGGTGGTGTAGATGGGTCTGATCTTCCTCGGGGAATCCAGCAGAGAAAAGGCTGCTTGGGGTTCCAAATCTCAGACTTTTATTCCAGGTAGGAATGCTTGGCTCCTCCCCCTGGATGGAGCATCTCCCAGTGGGATGATGTAAGTTTATCAGTCATGAAATGAGACTCAGTGGTCCATTAGCAGAAGATACATCCCTGGAGGGAAAATGGGTCGTGGAAGTGATAAAGAAAGCCGCCCCACTCGGTTCTTAACAGCTGGCCCATTAAAAGAGGAGTTCCAGACCCCCATCCCCCACCCCAGTTTCAACAGATGGTGATAGAATACATGCTCCTGGTCACATCTTGCACTGAAACCCAAGACAGAGGACAATCCTCGCTTTTATTTTCAAAAATAAAATAAAAATAAAATGGTCAATGTGACCATTGTTATATGGTAACTCAGAAAACACTTTTCAACCAAAAAAGTCTTCAGCAACTAGGATTTCAGCATCAAGATCTTCAGCAGATTTAGACAGATTTACCATCTCCCATTGTATCTGCAGTTCAGTGGTGCTGGAAACCAGTTTGCTGAAGGCCTTGAATGCAGATACAGGACTCCAGCTGGAAGTGGGTGCTCTTTGAGTGTTGCTTTGAGCATCACGCAGTAGCCAATGCTTACTTAGTTACTAGGGTGACTTCAAAAGGCCACTGCTGTTGACTTCAGGGAACCCAAAGCCAGACCCTTAGGTAGCTGAGTATATTTGATCCCAGACACCAGACCTGACGTCAGGAAAACGCTGCTTCCATCAGACAGAGCAGAAACGGAGACAGAGTGAAGCCAGTGGCTCACACCACTGGATGTGGGACTGGGTGTCCTGCTCTCCTGTCCACACCCTGGATTAAATTTTAAGCCTGAAAAACCTACTTTCCCTACAAACCATTCATCAAGAAACACAGAAATGAAAAACAACATCATGCTCAAAGATCCTCTAGATCTGCATTGTTGGCCAAAACCAACACTTAAAGCTGCATAATGGTGTATTACTGTGAATCAGAGCATGAGGAAAACACGTATTACGGGAACAACCTGTTTCCCCAAGTCCAGCAGCAGTTCTCAGTAGTGCTATGGAGCCATTAGAAACAGAGCCTTCCTGCAGTGTGGTATAGACATTCCTGTACAGGTCTATTATTACTGTGGCACCTCAAGGCAAATATTTTGCAAGAATCTGGAACTCTCGTCTCCCAGCAGCAGAGTCTCTGTGTGACCCCCAGGGAGGTGTTTCTGGCAATCAACTGATATTTCCAGTGTACTGGAGGATGACAGTGTTTTGGAGCACGTTGCCAAATCTGTAGGGTGGATTCTATAAGAACTAAGGAAGAACAGGGATGTTTTGCAGTAATCCAGAAGCAGGATGAGAAGCAACAGCTATTACTAAATGTCTTCATTTTATGTAAGATTGCCCTGTAGAGAGCTGTAGTAAATTTAGCACTTGTCTCATGCCTATAATTATGTGGTTATTCCTCCTGTAAATCATTTCGTCTAACTGAGAAATCCTTTGCCTTGGTAGGATTTATGCTTCTTGTTGTCCCAAAGATAAGGAACAAGCAGGGAAGAAAGTGGGGAACTTTCACCATTTTCACTTCCCAAATTAAAATCCTTAGTTCTAGAGAGAACCCTTGTCTGCTGGTGTTCACACACAGCAGAAGCAGCTTGCTTGAATTTGTACAGGTGGAAGGGTATGTGATTCTGGCTTTCAAGAGCTGTCAGAGTCTGTGCAGAGCATGACTGTGACTGTAATTTGTTGCATGTAGGTGACATTTTCTACTTGTCTGTCCTGTCGAATGAAGCTGTTGACAACAGTTCCTTCCATCCTGGGCTGTGTTGGAAACATGTGGTTAGGCTGTCATTTTGTGTTGTGAACAAGCTGTATCAGTGCCTCCCTGTGCAACCTCCAGCACGAAGATCATAAATGCAATGCCCAGTGATACCTCTGGCTGGCTTGGGAAATCCCAGCCTGCCTGCGGTGACCTGGAGTGCTCAGTCAGCTTTCAGGACAACAGCTTTTGTTGAGTTTTGTTTGTCAAAAAACAAATCTGGAGGTGAATGTGAGCAAAGACTAGATGGCAAAGACCAAGCCTGGAAGACAGAGGCTGTTTTCTTTGGCAGCATTAAGAATGCTATCAAATACTGTTTTGCAACTAGAACAACCCCAAGAAAAGTAGGCTTAGTAAAGAGAGGTTTCTGTGAAAGACAGATGAAAAGCAAAACTTTTTATATTGCTACCATAAAATGCTCTTTGGAAATTCAGTGTATCAACCAATATACCTCCCAAAGCCATTACATTTTCTTAATTAAACCTTCAAAAGCTTACATACAGCAGTGGGTAGACATAAAACAAAGCCTTCTGCCTCTTAAACGGACTACACAGGACCACCACAGTGTTTGTGTCTGGGCCCAGGAGAATATTTGGTATGCAGAAGAGATATGGGTGTCAAATCTGTTTGATAAAGAAATTACAACAGATTTGCTCCTTACATGTGTTAGCAGGGCATCCTGATAACACATGCTTTGCAGCACAACTGTTTCTCTTTTTCTTTGTACCAGCTGGAGGAATTAAAGAGGTCACTTTCCCAGAGTCAGCCCTAACAGTTCCTCGAGGAGTTGCAGAACCAGGCACAACACTGACCTAGAACTGGAGCAGGTGACAAATTGGGACAGAACAGTGACTTTCTGGGAAACAATCCCACCACAGGCTGACGACATATTAGAAAGTGCCTGACACATTGCACAGTCTTTTGGTCTGTCCTTATCTCCCTCTACTCAAAGAGAGCCCACTCATCTGTCTCTGGGAGTAGTCACTATCTGTTCCCATTTTCAAATGGCTTTTTAGGAACAGCTTTGGAAAGTGAAGGAAAAATTAATATTTGATAAACTGCCATGCAGCTGTGTCTTACAAATCCTGGAGGTTGAACAGCCTCAGTCAGATCCTGGCTTTCAGAGAGGCAAGTGGATGCTCCTGTAACAGCCTAAATACAGACCGACTGTCTATAACTTGCTAAAATGGAGCCCCACTGATGTCCCCTCCCTTAACTTTTACAGCCAACTAGAAAAAAAACTTCCAGAACTTTTTTTTTTTTTTTTTCCCATTTAAATTCTTGTATTTTAATACTGAAGTCCATGTAGCAGAAGGAATTAAACCAGCACAGAAACATTGGGTTATTTTCAGGTGATCAGAATTACCAGGGTGAAGAGCAAAACACCAGCTTTTCAGTGCTGGGTTTGTGGCTGTGCTTCAGCTCTGAATTGAGAGGAGAAAATTGCATTTCTTTCAACTGGAAAATAACAAACAAAATAATAGTCTGAAGTACTCATAGAAACAAGAACTACCAGTGAAAGAATATATGGTGTACACCATGTTTTCATAACTGTGCTATTTCTTAATGTATGTAACCCTCAAAAAGCAATTTTTTGAGGACAGGAGTATGAGACTTTCTCATCCCAATGGGAGCTGAGCTCAATCTGAAGCCTGAACACTGCAGTAGAGATAACACTACAGGATGAACGAAAGCATGCAAGGTGTGTGTCCTTAAATCCCACGTATGCTCATAAGACAGCAACTATCAGGTTGCCAGCTCAAGGCTCACATTTTGAGTGCTGAGGGGAATTTCACAGTAGGAAACAGTTTTACAGAAGATTGTTTCTCAGACAAGCATTGCAAAAACTTTGTGACAAGTTGTTTCCCTCTCTGCCCCATGCTCAGTTCCCTGTTTCCAATCCTACTGCAAAATTTTCTCCTCGTATTGAGAAAGGACACTAATGGAAAAATCTGAATATGCAGAATGGGCATGGAAAGAACAGCATTGTCTCTCTCTGCATTGTGAAATTTGGAAAGTCACAAGACGCCGGTTCTCCCAAGTGTAGGGAGTTTTGGCAGGAAGGATTCTGCACACTGCACCCCTCTGGTTACATCTTCATGAAGCTCTGCTGGCAAAACACAGAGAACCACCCCTTGCTGTGAGAAGCAGAGTGGATCACAGCACAGCAGGACAGAGAAGAGGTAGACAGGGAGATGATGGGCCACCTCCTCCACACACTGCCTCTGAGCATAACTGAGATGAGCATGACAGAGTCCTAACTGCATCCTGGGAATCCTTATCACACAGCAGCCTTGATTTTGCATTCCACATCTTCCGTGTTGAGCTCCTCTCATGTTTCCACACACAGCTATGCAAGGATGGCAGCACGAGGAGCAGAGAGTCCAAAAATGTTTGCTACTGATCCCAGAGACAAATCTTCCACAAGACACATCTTCTGAGTGCCTCCTGGAAGAGGCCAGTGCAAAAGAGATAACTTGGAGAGGTGCCAGGTGTTGTGCAAGCCAGGATTCCACACTGCCTATCTGTGGTTATCTGTACACAAGACATCTTTTCTGCTGAAGGTCTGGAGCAGGGGAAGTATGTGCTGTTTGCATGTTGTGACCCTATCAATAAACCTGACCTCAGACACAGGCTTGGCTACACATGAGAAACCCATCAGATTTCACGTGGCTTCAGCTTTGCTGGGAGCAGTTTTCTTAACTCTCAGCCCAGGTTCACTGTGGTCTGAGGTGGGACGGGTGCAGAACTGAGTCAGTGTGAAAGCAAACATGTCCCAGGCACCGTGCCCTGGGGTGTGGGGGCCCTGCCAGTGGAGTGGGAGGAAAGACCCATCTGTGGGCCTGGTGAAGGGCAGCTAAAGAGCTGGGACTAGCGCTTGGGCAGGAAGTTCTTTGGCCAAGAAGCTGATTTGATTTTGTTGGGGAACCAAAAATCAGTAGGCCAGGGTCAAGGCCTTGACTGGATGATGAAGACATTCCCCACGGCTTACTCAAGCCTGGAGGTGATAAAGCTGTTTTCCCACTAAGTCTATCCAGGCAGGAGCTCTGCAGGAACCATCTTCTCCACTGCAGCAATGAATCCTTTGGGCACTGGCTTGGAGGCCAGAACATCTCCTGCATGTCAGTACACTTCTTTTAATTAGTATTGGGGTCGCCACCTCTTGTACAACAACCAATAAATGTGCCAATAGAGAATATGCTCAGACCCAGCAATTTCTCCTCATGTTCTGCATACTAAAATTTTTTAAACTTCAAAGGGTTCTTTAATGAAATGTGAAGTGATAACTCATATCTGACAGGTATCACCATCAGCAAATCAAAGGGGATGTTTTCTTAAATGTATAATTTTTCAAGAAAATAGGATAAATCGATAGACTGAATAGTTCTGATGCAAGTATCTGAAAAAAATAAAAAGTTTTCTTTTCATTAAGCATAGAAGCACAAACACATTTGGCAAATCCCTGCTCTTCCTCCTTGCTTACCAGCTCTCTTTGGAAGGCAGCTGCTCTTTTGGAAATACACGGTTGAGAGATAATCACATCCAGATTTAGGAAATAACATTTTGCACATAATTCATACTTGGCTACCTAGACAGATTATTGGTTGAGTGTGTAGCTATAAATTTGGCAGAATAAATGACAAACTGTGGTTGGCATATAGATACAAAGCAGGATGCAAACTGCAGCTATACATTAACTAGAGGAAAGGGAAGCCTAAGAAACTGAGTTAAACAGCAGGATCTGAAGCAAACAATCAGAAGGGGCAGCTGACATGACAACTAACTCTTGAGGAGTGTTTGGAGCATCAGAGCTCTTTGCATGAGGAAGAATATTACCAGTCAATAAATAACAAGCCAGCACTGCTATTTTGCTCACTGAGTCTTGTTTATCACAAAGAAGTCAAATGACTTCTCCTCACTCATGGAAAATGTGAACACAGAGGATGACAGGCAATTTTGGGAAGCAACATCCGTTCTGTATGGAGAAACTTGATCTGCTGTACCCAAAATAACTGCTGTTGAAACACAGATGAGATCTCCTCTCAGCAATCGATTAGGCAAAAGGAGGAAGCTCGACTGCTGGTTGGAGCTGAGTTGGTCTCACCTCAGACAGCAGGGCAGCGCCAGGGCAGTGATGTGTGGGCTGAGCCAGGCTAGAGAACGCAGACCTCAGGGGGCAAGTCGTCAGCAGGTAACTCTGTGCCCTCTGCAGGGCTGAAAAGCATTTTTGATGCACCCAGACCCTGAAGGGAACACTACAGGAACTCTGGCACCTGTACCTTCATTGGCACCGATGCAGTCGCATCCCACAGGAGTTTGCCTCATCCCTGACACATCCTACCTCTGCTCTACCCGAAAAGGAGTAGGGCAGGGAACATTACATAGCTACATTATGCAGGCTCCCTAACCCTCCCGCTTCAGAAATCAACAGCAAAGGGGAGTGCTGGAGCGCAGGAACTCCCAGTGAGATTATTCATTGTCTTCTGATTCAGGCTTAGGTAAAGACAGAAAGAGAAAGGCTTAATTTCAATGAATATTCATGGTCATGGGTTTCCTCTCCTCCAGGCATGGAAGTCAGGCTGATATGCATACCGTAATATGCATATCAGAATATGCATATATGCAAATCAAATGCCTAGGCATTTGTATGTATAACCTCCCAATCTTTCAGGCCAGCAGATTCATTCATCCTACCTATTTTCTAGGTAGCTGCTCTCCTGAGAGAGAGCGAGCAGTGTGACACAGCTGCAGTCCTGTTGGACATAGATTTTTGCAAAAGGAAAGGCAGGACCAAATCTCAGAACAAGGGCAATAGAAGATGAGTTGTCCAGGGAATATTATCCATGACTCTCTTTTGGGCAGTGCCAGCAATGTCATTGCTGGGGTGTAACACTGCTGCTTCACAGGCAAGTTACAAGGCACCCTCAGTGACTTGCCTGGGGTCTTAAGATGATAGGAAGAATGTAGATTTTCCAATAATAATTGAAAAACAGTAGCGTCAAACTAATAAGAAATGCAAACTACCATAGCAAGACTTTTTTAAGGAGTCTTTCATTTAGCTTCATGTCTACCATACCTGCCCTTCCCACACTGATGTTATGGCATGTGACTTCAATAACTTTCAGCAAAAATAACATGAATTAACTTGCAAAGCTGCTGTATGGGCACAAGTTTCTCTTAGAGATGAAATAGTTATCAGGTCCTGTTATGGAGCAGACTATTTAATATATATATTTTTTAAAGGCAGACCACTCTAAATCCTGATGTAAAAATCATTTGCTCTTTTGTTTATCATCTCCTGGCATGATACTGTTAACAAATGAGATGAGGCATAGATGCCTAAGAGGTAGTAAAAGCTCCCTCTGAACTCAAGTTGTACTAGCATTTCTCTTAACACATTGATTTCCCATCTTTACCACCATGGATGTCCGGAAAAAGTACAGAGGCAAAATAGAAAACAAAAAGACCACAAAAAACACCCAGCCAAGAAATTGCATTCACTTGCTGTAGGTTTTAAATATCTTTCTCCAGCAGGAAGTCTTCCCCATAGACTTCAGTGAAGAGCACCTCTGCACTTGCACAGATTGCACACGGGAGGCAGGGGAAGGGAGAGGCTCTTTTAATTACTTGGGCTACACAGATGCTGCAAATTGAAGCTTGTGACTGCAGGGCTGCTCCCTTTTCACCATGATAAGGCCTGATGACAAATGAGCCTGTCTGCTTCTTCCCTGCTTAGTAATTAAGGGGGCACAGGCAAGTCTACAGTCTCCCTTGTTCCATGCTGGAATTACTGCAGGGGCTACCCCAGTGTCCAGGTCAGTACCCAGGAGATCTTTCCTGGAAAGCCAACAACTCCCCCAGGCCTGAACTGGTAATACAGACTGGAAGAGTCAATTGCCACGGTGTACAGATGATACAAACCAGAGGATGAGGATCTGTGGATTTTTACAGCTAAAATAGGCCATCTTTTATGCTGACTCCCCTACACGCCTCAGACTGAAGGAGAAATTTCTCATACTGCTGAGCTTATCAGCTTGCATTTGGCCAAATGCAGTTATTCCTCCTGCATTGGGGTTATTCTGTGTTAAAGCTACTTTCCATACAGTCATAGGGCTCAGTTGATGAGCACCAGCTACAGCACCCACTTGTAACTCTAAGAATTAAATTAGGCACAGGCCTTTGGATTTCCTCCTTGCTTTTTGCAGCCAGAGAAGAGATTATTCTGGCCATTTACACAATTCAACCATGCATAAACACAGCAACCTGGCTCACAATTATCAGTTCTCTTCCAACCCCTGGTATTCATACGTCATATTCTGGTTTTAACAGAGATGAACCTGATGGCAATGCTGGTGAGATTTTGCCAGCACCCTAATACTCACAGCTGGGAAAGCCTCCCTAGAGCACTGGCTTCTCACCCTGCTCCATTTTCAGATTTTATTGCCCAAAAGGTCTGCTTCACTGTATGGTAAACCTATCTATGACGTCGAGAGAAACAGGAGCTTCCCCAGCTCCTTTAGGCTTTCACCTCCTGGCTTTCTGGAAATAATATTTCTTCTCCCAGTGATCAACTCTGAAAGACAGCAAGATGTCAAAGTAACTGGAGCACTGATGCAAAATGGATTTAGAAACACATGGGTATTAAAAGATTTTTAAAAGTGTCAATATTTCTCCACTTCTTCCTCAAGGCAATACAATGTATTCTCATTGCTCTTTCCTCTGAAAAAGCTTTTCCTAACTCCCTAAGAACACCTGGTCATCCTGCAGGGCCTGTGCCCAGCAGGAGCAATCCTTGTGCAGATTTTTCAGCTCTTATTCTCCAGAAAATCTCATCATCGGCACAGGCCCTATTCTAATAAGCAGCAAGGTGGAAATAGGGCTCTCCAAAGAAAACAGCTATTGGTTTATTTGTTTGGGGTTTTATTTCAACATAGTAATCTCCCTACAGGCACTCTAGGAAAGCACAAGAGGAATGTTTCTTTGGCAAAATGCAATTAACATTGTTTTCTTCCTGTTGCAAAGCATAATTGCAAATACAGACCAACACATGAGAATGGGGTTATTTTGGGTGATGGTTTTGTGCAGCAAAATACTGTGGGGAGTTTGGTTTGTCATACTGAGGACAGGGCAGACGTCTCTCTCCCTTCCTGTTTAAGCCAGTGGTCTGGGAAGGGCTGCTGTAACCTATGATGGTCAGCTCACCCAAAGAAACTTGTTTCCCCCAATCTATAAATGCAGTTTTCTGAAGGCTGAACATATGCCAGAACATGCACATGCTTTGTGATCCCTGATTTCAAGTTGTGTTAAAACTTAGATAAAAATGCCTCAGTTCTGACAAACCTGCTGCCTTTCAATACCTGAGGGGAGCCTACAAGAAATCTGGACACCAAGTGTACGAGGGTATAGGACAAGGGGGAATGGCTTTAAACTGACCGAGGGCAGATTTAAATTGGCTATTAGGAAACAAATTCTTGATTGTGAGGGTGGTGAGGCACTGGCACAGGCTGACCAGAGAAACTGTGGAAGCCCCGTTCCTGCAAGTGTTTAAGGCCAGGTTGGATGGGGCTCTGAGCAACCTGGTCTAGTGGAAAGTGTCCCTGCCCACGGCAGGAGGATTGAAATTAGATGGTCTTTAAGGTGCCTTCCAAGTCATTCTATAGGATTCTGTATACTTTCTCACACACAGCTCACACGAGGGTGTGGAATATCCTTTCAAAGTCAAAGAAATGAGCCAGACTTCCCTCTGCAAAAGCATTTCCTAAGAGCCTGACCAACCCCGGGATCATCTTCACATTTCACTGTGTATTTGCACTTGCTCTTCAGGTGGCAAAGCCCTTCAACCTGTATACGGGCTGGTCCTCGGGAGCTGTTGAGAGCAGTGGAGTGTGGCACAGTGGGACTGGAGGGCTGGAGCCTAGGGAAGCAGTGGTGAGTCACCTCCTGGCTGCAGGTCACTTTACCCACATGGGCAATTCCCTGCCATGTGTCCCCACATGCAAAACGTATAATCCAAGACGGAAACAGGGACTGAAATAACAGTCTCTGCACACCCTGCTCTCCACACCAGGTCAATCATTAAACATAAATGAAAATTTACATTCCATCAGTACAAGTCCTCACTAGTAGAAACAGGCATTTGCTTACTGAACTTGTTTGGATCTGGGCTCTACAGTCATTACTATAAATCTTTTGAGCCAGTGTACCTTAAAAAAGCATCACCTGCTTTGTCTCCTATCTTCCTTATTCACTGCAGGAATATCCAAGCGAATACTCTGTCCTCCATCCATAAGACAAGAAAGACACTGCAGCAAAGGTAGCCTGGCTGAATAAATCACTGGGGAAAAGCAGGCAACAACTTTGCACCCTGAGGAACTGCAGAGCAGTCAGTTCCCCCCTCGGTTCCTGGAAAGATCCTGGAGCACATTCTCCTAGAAACTATGCTAAAGCACATGGAAAATAAGGAGGGTGATTGGTGACAGCAAACATGGCTTCACTATGGGCAAATCACACCTGACAGATTTGGTGGTGTTCCACAACAGGTTTACAGTGTTCATGGACAAAGGAAGAGTGACTGACATCATCTACCTGGACTTGTTCAAAGCATTTGACACTGTCCTGCACAAGATCCTTGTTTCTAAACTGGAGAGGCATGGTTTTGATGGGTAGACCACTCAGTGGATAAAGAAGTGACTGGATGGCAGCATGCAAAGTTACAATCAGCAGCTCATTGTCCACCTGGATACCAGTGATGAGTGGTGTCCCTCAGGGGTCAGCTTGGACAGGCACAGTTTAACACCTTCGGGGCATACATGGACAATAGGGTTGAGGGCAGAGTCAGCAAGACTGCTGACACCACCAAGCTGTGTGGTGCAATAGGCACACTGGAGGGAAGGAATACCATCCAGAGGGAGCTGGACACACTTGAAATGTGGAGCCTTATGAAGCTCTGCAACATCAAGTGCAAAGTCTGCGTCCAAAGCAGTGTGGCCAGGAGGTCAAGAAAGGGGATTCTGCCACTCCACCCCACTCTGCTGAGACCCCATCTGGGGTGTTCTATCTAGCCCTGGGATCACAAACATGAGATGGACATGGAATTGTTGGAGGGAGTCCAGAGGAGGTCACGAAGATGATCAGAGCACTGGAGCACCTCTCCTATGAAGACAGGCTGAGAGAGATGGGGTTGTTCACCCTGGAGAAGATTCAGCTCCAGGGAAGGTTTACAGCACCTTCCAGTACCTGAAGGGGGCTGCAAGAGAGCTGGAGAGGGACATTTTATAAGAGAACATAAAGGACAAGAGGGAAATGGCTTTAAACTGACAGAGGGCAGATTTAGATTCGATTTTAGGAAAAAATTCTCTACCGTAAGGGTAGTGAGACACTGGAGGAGGTTGATCAGAGAAACTTTGGCATCCCTATCCCTGTAATTGTTCAAGGCCAGGCTGGATGGGGCTCTGAGCAACCTGGTCCAGTGAAATGTTTCTCTTCCCATGGCAGGGGTTGGAACAAGATGGTCTTTAAGGTCCCTTTCCACCCAAGCCGTTCTGTGATTCCAAGTGAGAAGGCTTTAGGAGCACACATGACTAAGAACAAGTGGTATATACACACAGCATATACTTTTAAAATTAATTTTCTAGACAACAGAAGATAGCTGGTTATCTATCAGAAGGCACCCCCATCCTTCTGGGAAGGTGTTAGGAAGGGAGTTGGAAAGATGACTAAATATTTTCATTCCCAGGTAATTACACAAAGGCCAATTCACAAGACCTGAAGATCTACTTGAATAAAATTTCTGCTAAAATCCAGGAATCAAAAAACTGTTCCCTCACTGGTGTTTCATGATGTTTTGGCCTATTCAGTCTGGTGACTTACTCTGTCACAAGATAATATTCACAGCTAGAACTCAGCAGGGATTTACCAGACTGCTGACCCTTCCAGCAAGCTTTTAGAACCAGATTGCTTTTTTGACTCTTTTTGTGAAACCTGTGAAAGGATTCATCTGTTAAAACCTGGGGCCACAGTGGCCTGGGTGGTCCTTGTCTGGGCAAGTGGGTAACACTGGCAAGTAGGTGCAAGGGAGGGTGAGGGTAAATCCACAGATTGAATTTAGCATTCATCTGACACTGGCAGTGGTCACTGGAATTGCCACAGGCTCACAATCACAAGAAGTTCTCCCCATAGCCTGTCAGTGGGTACAGAAAGACTTCTTAAAGGAAAACAAGGAAAAGGTACAGAAAATTTGTCAGGCCAATCACTGAGGGGAGGTGGTTTAAGCAAAGCATTGTATGCAAGGGTTCTGCCTCTTGCACCCCTGTCCACAGGCTCTGTAGGCTTGTAGCTCCTTGCAGGTGCCCATCTCTCAGACCAAACACCTGCAGGCTTTGGAGAATGAGAGTCTTTCCTGACTCTCAGAAGGAGAGGTCCAAATTTCTGCTTCTTGTTTCAAACACAAGGAAATGCACATGAATTCTGAGCAACTTGAGAGGTGTGACAGACTGCTTTGCTTCAGTACCATGTAAAACTTTTAAACTGGGATTTTCCAGCAGCATTCCAGTGCCAGACTGATGACTTATGAATCACATTCTGTCTGTCACATCAGCAATGTGCGTCAGTCCCTGCAGCAAAGAATATTAAAGCTCCCTGCTGCTCATTGAAATGAGTGCAGGGTCCAGCCTGAGCAATGCTCTACTCTTTAAAAAGGGGGGTGAAACTCACACCAGTCATTGGAAAACATCTCTCCAGTACAAGCTTTTCCTTCCTGGGGGGTTTTTAGTGACAGCTTGCCATTGCGAGACAGAACAACCCCAAGTAAAAGTATTTCTCTGGCACACAAATATGAAATATCCAATAGTGTCAGAAGAACACGAGTAGCTATCAGCAAGTGCTTTTATATGAACTGAATTGAATCAGCATTTTGCTAGAAACTATACTGGAAACTAACTCCTGTATAGTTTGTGCAAGAAGGGGAGGCAAACAGAGCGAGCCATGCCACGTACCTTGGCAAAACCTCCCGTTTGTGCCTGGTATGCTAACAGGTCAGTGGCCCTTGCAGCAGGCTCTGGAAATACAAATCTTAAGTGCAGAAAGAGTAGGAAACATCACCATTGTTCTTCTGATACAAGTCACACCAAGGGATTGGTTGGCAGAAGAGAAAGCAAACAAGATAAATACCCCTTTTTTGCCAGCTGATTCTCATCTCCTGGAGAGCACATCACAGTAGCTGTTCTAGATTGTCACATGTACACAGTCAGCTGTCCCACACTGCGTTCCTTACAGACTCAGGGCTTTATCTGCCCTTGAAAATGTTTACTTTTGACCTGTGTCCTCACATTTCTTATATCTCTGAGCCCTTAAAACCCTTTTCTGTGTTCCTCATGGCTATTGGAATCCTTCTGCAAAGCCTGAGAAGCAGAGTAGCTGTTTTGAAAACAGTCTGACACAGCAAATCCATGCCAGAGCCCTGCACAGCTCTGCCTCCTGAGCCAAGCATCCCTAGGAAGGGGTCCCCTTCCTTTCCCCTCTACAATGCCCTGGACAAGGCTCTGACATGAAGTTGTGTCCTGGTCACTTTGTCTCTGACAGCAAGGTCTTTGAAACCATGGAGAGAAGCCAAGGCTAACACCAGCTGCTGCTGAGGCTTTTGTACCATGGGGTTGAAATATTTTGTTGCTATCATTAAAACTCAAGTGATTCCATCTCACTGGTGTCCTAATGCATACCTTATTAACTAAATCTCATTTTCTAGTTAGCCATGAATTACCAGATTGCATTCATGCCTTTAAACAAGCAGTACTTTCAGGGATTAAGTGTGATACAGAACTTGCTGTGCCAAACCCCTGCTGTCAGGTGTGCCAGAGCAGGCTGCCCAGACAGCATGACCCAGGACAGTGCCTGGCCAAAGACCTCAGTCCCTGGAGCATCAGCCCTTTGATTTTCCCCCTCTGGAAGCGGATGCAGCAGCCAGTGCAGAGAGAATTAAATTTTCTCCCCCACCACAAGACTCCTCCAGACGACACAGACATCCCGCAGCTTCCCTCCACTTCTCCGTGTGGAGAAACACAAGCCCACAGCCCCACAAACACCTCCACCTCCCAACTCGGGGGACGTTTCTCTAGCTCTGAAAAGCCAGGCCTGGGCAGTGTTTGACCTCCATGGAGAAAGGACACAGGTTAGTTTTTCCAGTGACCGTAACGATGCTTTGCTCTTTCCTGGGGTCTGGCTTTCTGTTTGAAGTGGCCCAGAGCCAGGCAGCACCAGGTAAGCAAAGGTATAGCGTAATTCCTGTTAAAAACCTACTCCTGGCTTTATAAACAGGAAGCTAAAACTTTGCTGCCTTCCTCAAGAAAACCTTCACAAAGCCCCTTCTGTAGGACACACCAGTTAGGGCTGGCAGGACAACTCGGAGGCAGGGGAAAGCATACAGGGCTTACAGGGAGGGGTGTGCAGGGTGAAAACAGGGAGTGGAGACCTCCTCCTCTGCTGGGAGAGGGAGAGATCGTGTTAGACCCTGTGTATCATAGCACCTCACCTTAAACACACTTAGTACCCCCCACAGCCCCAGCTGGTGACTAAGGGAGAGGCACACAGGGAGGTAAGAGAAAGGCAGTTTCTTGACACCCATTCATTTCCAGGAGCACTTCCTCATTGCTGGGAAGTGCTGAGAGCAGCAACTGCTCCCCAGTTCTTGCACAGAAAATCCCTTTCTGCCCCCAGGCATGTGTCAGAGCCTGTTTCCAGAGACCCATGAGAGCTGGGAGGCCACAGCAGACAGGGGGTCCAAATGAGTTGACAAAATCATCATCATCTGATTGTGACTCACCTCAAACAGCTTTAGTTTCAGGCAATTAGCTTGGAGACCAACATCTCTCCCTGCCTGTTAGCGATTTACATCCAACATCTCCCTAGCCTGTTAGTGGTTTACATCCAGAATACCTTAACCTTTGGGCACAGGAGCCGTCTGCAAAACCCAGGGAGTTTTTTTCCAGGGAAACTCATTCTGAAGGGTCCCTCTTTAGCTGCAGCATGAACCTTCCCCAGCTAAGTGGAATCAGAACCTATATCAAGTAACCTATAGATCTTCAACATCAACTTTCTCATCAGCAGTGTAGCAGTTATTTACTTTGTTACAGGGGACTATTTTGCAGCAAGAACCATTCCTTTGCATTAATGATCCTTACTCAGATGCATTAATGATAAACAGGAATTAAGGCAAAACTTTTCCAGGCAGCAAATGAGACTCCAAGATATGCCAGGCCACGGCAGCACTGGGTCTCTTGATGTCCCCCCACAGCCTTCCCTACAGCACCTTCCTTTCACTTCTCTTCTGGCTCATTTCAAAAAGCATAAAACGAAGCTTGGAAGCAATAAAAGAACCAGATACAATGAGTAGGAGACTAATGCACAAAACTGATATGCAAGGAATTTCATTAAAGAGTCCCTCGACTTCATTTGGCTGAGAATTTGGACCAGTCAGAGCAAGGAGCTAGCACCAGTTTACTCAGGTTGGAGCAGAGGAGGTGAGCACCGAGAGAGGGCAGAGCAGGAAACAATGAAACAGAAGGGTGGAAATTCACAGCAGAAAAGGCAAGGCTGGAGAAAAAGCAGTAAGAAAAGGCTTGAGACTGAAAATGCCAAGAGGGCAGAAAGCCAGAAGGCCGGGATGGCAGAAGGCTTGGAGCACAGGTAGCTGAGGAAACGGGGCTGGAAAAATGGGGCAGAAAGCAAAGTAACCAAGTGGAATCCACTCCATAAGGCTGAGCCAGTCAGTCAGAAGCAGAGCTTAAGCAGAGGGAAAGAGCATGGCCCCAAGTCTCCCTGTGCCCCCAGCGCCACACAGCCTTCTGCACAAGTCTGTGGGCACTGGGACAGGTCTGGCCATGTCTGCACTCCTGCATCAACTCTGCTCTCATGAGCTTGATCACTTAATTAATATATTATCCCCAATAAATCAACTTTGCAAGCCCTGCCTTAAAGCTTGGTGTGATCTGCACGAAAAATTTAGATGGTTAACTGCTGTTTGTGGCACAAATCCTGGTGTTCATGCAGTGCTCTGAATTTCCATAGCTTGCCTAAGGGTGTCCCTGTTATTGCCAGCATGTGCAGCCTACCCTGTCATCAGGAGTCCACTGAAACACATGCCAACTGCAACCATTCTATCCAATTTCTCCCAAGGTGGAGAGCAGCAATGCTGGCAAAGACAGAGGTAAAGAAATGTTGAGAACCTTGGCCTTTTCAGTGTTTCTGGTGATGAACTCACCTCTCCTTTTTAACAGTGGGCCAATATTTTCCATCGATTTCTGCCTGTTGTTTATATATCTAAAGAACCCTTTCTGGCAGTTTTTGACATCTCTGGCCAACTTGAATTCAAGTCTGCTTTTCTAACAGTTTTTTAACATCTCTCCAGCTTTTGTAGTAGGAAGAGACACTCCTCATCAAGGATGTGGGATTATGACCTGACCAAGAGAAGATGTGTTTAACATCTGATAGCTGATCCCCATCACCACTTCTCGCAGCAGCAGCATCCCCTGGTCCCTGCCAGACAATCATTACACGCTTTTGTTAGGTTTCTATATATGCTCTTTTCTGTAAATTTAAAGTGGGCCTTCCCTTCCTGTACATTACAGCTTTCCTTTGGCTTTCAGGCCAGTCTGCTGCTCATGTTTTCATGCAGCCTGAGCTGCTTGTGTTTGGATTTTCTGAGACGCTGACTGTGGAGAAGGTTAAGTAGTTTAGTGGTTGAGTGGCTGGTACAGAAACAAACCTACAGATTTCTGATCCAGCACACCAAAACAACACAGTATAGACAAACTGCCCAGCTGGGGCCAAGTATACGTGCTATTGCACTACACAACCCCGGTGTTTATTTACAAAGCCAGCCAAGTCAGGCTGCCATCCCTCCTTAAACGTGTACTTTTCATGCCCAGAAATTGTCCTTGGATCAAGTTTCTGGTGGGAGGAGTGTGTAAAGCAGCTGTGCCTGCAGCATCTGTGGCCAGCAGGCTCCTCCAGCACATCCTCCCAGAGGTGACACACAGGTGTGAAGGGCTTGTCCCCAGCTGCTGTGGGCTCTGAGATGACAGTGGGGGTTTGGCACCTGTGCCACAGGCAGAGTGGGAGCTTCAGACAAAGTTTATTAGAGAAGCCCTCCCATTAAGTCACAAGGTGTGGAAAGAACCCCCTTGCTTTTTGAACTCCTCAAAGAGGAGCCTAGTCCTGGTCTGGGATGCAGTCTTGGGTCCCAGACTTTGTCAATGGCTATTTCCAAAGGACTATACAGGTGTAATTGAGCCTTTAAACGACTTTGTCTGCAGCATTAAGGATGGCAAACCAAATATATTTATAAAAAATAAAATGAAATTTAAATTGGTTGCCTAGTGATAATGATTTTAAAGAGAGGGCTTAATCAGAAGTATTTACAGCACAGTAGATAACTATAACTACTAGTATAGTGCAGTGGTTTTAAAGCAATATTGAAGCAGTTCTAATAAAGCAATTATACTGAAGCAATGATGTTAAAGTTCTTAAGCTTACACACTTTTTAGAAGGGGGAGAGCTTCATAGAAGCTGGCAGCACTCCTGTTACTAGCTGACAGTCATTAATGGAACACTGTAACCAGGGAAATAACCAGGAGCATCTTGGGCCATAAACAAGCTATCTAGATATATAGGACTTATTCTCAAAGAAAATAGTTGTTTTGGATGTGTGCACAACCTGCTGCTCTTTCAACCTTCAAAACACTGAAATAATGACATTTTTAGCAAAACATCCAGCTGTGTCTGTCCTAAGAAACAGAAGCCTTCACATCCCAAGCAGTGCCTGTTTTCTTTTCCCTATAAAACACACACTATCACAAGAACTACAAAGCTTATGCCTTCAACATTTCCCCCCAAAAATCAGTGACTACTGTGTGATGAAAAGAACAAACACTTCTGACTGATCAAACCAAGGGGTTTATTTCCACCTGTTAAAAGAAATCTCTGTCTACCAGCAGAATCCAACACAGATGAACAAACTTGATTATATTTAAATCAAATAAAAATTTATTTATAATTAAATTCAGAGAAAATTGAACCTTGCAGAACAAAAACTACATATACAAAGAAAAAATCTCTTTGTATCACCTATCCCCCAAATTCCATCTGCGACTGTCTTGAAAAATAGAAGTACTTATATATAAATGGGGTGGTATTGTCCTGGAGTGAGATATGTCCTGCAGGTTGGGCAAAAGCTGGCAGTCTGAAGGGCAAGAGGGAGGCATTGACTGCAGAAGACATGGCCACACATTGTTGACAAAATCTGTCGTCCACTTTGCATAATCTGGAAGAAAGGCAATCACAACAGGAAAGAATTTGAGTTTGGTGCTTTACTGGAAGCAAGTAAATAGGACTTGGAGTATCTGCAATCTGTCATTTACTGCTGAATAACGAGGAACACAAAGGTCTGGCAGTGCCTCCTTGGCAAGGGTTTCTCCCTCTATGTACACCAACAAGAAGTAACTTTTAGAGCTCCAAACCAAGGTCTGTGTTTCAAATCAGCTGCCCACAGCATCCCACATCAGCCAGCTCGGTTGGGCAGCTCCCCTTCTGCCCCATTCCCCTCCCACAAAGCTGGAGAGATGACAACAGGTGGGTTCTTACCTGTGGGTAAAAATCCATGCAGATCGGGCACCTAATAATACATTGTGGCCAAGCACTAGAGAAAACAGAACCAGAAAGAACATGTTTCTGTCACCACACACTGAGGGTCACTGGCACATAAAATGTCACATAATCACTGAGCAGCCATGGCACATTTCCTTTGGAGAACCCTGCATATCCTTAACTCTCTCCGTCTGCTGTATGTAATAATGAGTGTGGGTCTCCCAAAGGAAACAGCTCTTGGTTTTCATTGGGAGAAGGATGCAGTCAGGCACCCTGCTCTAGAATCTGAAGTACCAGCAGCCTCCAGCACTGGGCAGTCTATGTATGGCAGCATTTATGTCCAACAGATCATCAATAACAGCTTTGTAACTAAAGCATTGAGCTGTCCTCTGGAAAGTGTTAGGTCTAGAAGGGAACAAGACCTGCCACTGCAGAGTAACACTGCAGACAGCTCTGGCAAGAAGGACCCTTTGCTCAGTGTTAAGTGCTGCTACTCAGCCTCACCTAAACAGAGCAGGAAGGTGCATGCTGTAAGAGAGAAGCTTGAGATGGAAGGAAAAAATTATGCCTTTTTTATATTAAGTTCTCTCCTACATTGCCTTTCAGTAACCCAAAGCTCACCAGCTTTATTAAGACCTGAACAGAATTTGTCTGGCTGCTGCCAAGCCACCAATACCAATGAAAAAATTTCCTTATCTAACAGCACTACTAGAGCCTGGCATGAAAAGAAAAATGTAATGCATTGTGAGCTATGGCCTGTGCCTAACCACCTCCTCTTGCTATAACCCCAAACTCGTCCTTAAGGTTGTGTGCAAAGTTTTCCATCTGCCTTGGGCTGCCTTCCTCTCCTGAACTGAAAATATCATTTGATCATCATGTAGCACAGGATGTGGTCATCATGGAAAGAGGGAAAGAAGTAGAGTAAGTGAAGGTTTCCAAGGTAAGCCAGGCCATAGCAGTAAACCATAGTCCTGTCTGTATGAAAAACAAAAGGCAAAATGTCTGCTGGGTCATGAGGCATACATACTTTGAACTTTCAGTTTCCTCTTCTGAGGAATCTTCTTCTTCAGATGTTGAATCAGTCTCAGACACATCTGACACATTATCTGTTGTCTCATCTTCATCACTTGATACAGAGCTGTCCAACAGCATCTGGCTTCTTCGTTGTTCACACCCTGCAATTTAATTTCAGAGTTAGATCTATTATTTCTTCTGTCTCCTTGGAACTACCCTTTAAATGAGTTATTATAAATGGTTTGTAACAGTTCCTACTTGAAATGGACCCTATAAAAGCAATAGTAAACACACTAGGTTCCCTAAATACTGAGGCTGAACCCTTCCACACGTTGTGACTATTCTGCTACAGACAAAACATTTGCTCTATTCACCCTATAAACAGCTAAAAATGTTACCTGAGAGAGTCTCAGTGTCATACATTCCACAGATTTATACTACTTGTGAACAAATCTGCATTATAAAGGGAAGCTCCCTCACACAATTCTTACTAACAGGGTTTGCTGTGGTCCTATGGTGTTATGGTAACTTGAAAATTATAACACACGTAGTTCAAAAGAGATAAATTTTTAATGCCCTGGTAAAACCAAAGGGTGAGAACTGCTGTCTGCTTTTTAATTCTCAGAATACACATGCAACAATGATCTCTGCAACTCCCATGTCCATGTAACAATAATCAAGCACAAATCAATTAAATTTACAGGAAATGACACCAAATTAAAGTTCCTTCATACATAAGTAGACTGAGCAACAATTTCTGTGGTGGGGATTTTCCACTACATTTGATAGCAGCTCTCAGACACAGATGGGATCCATTCTTTAAGACACTGGCCTGAGACTTTAGCACTGTTCTTTGCCTTCTGCTAAATGCACTTTCAATCCCTGCTACTTGAGATGATTGGAAAGGACACAGAAAAACTAATGATTATATTTATAACAATTCCATTATCAACTTTAAAATATAAACTCACTTTCAATGAACTTGCATCAGCGCATATGGGAAGGGAGAAAAAAGAAAAGACAATTAGACTTTGGTATGCAGCCCTGGTGTCACATACCAACACCAGCTCAGCCAAGAAATTGCAACAAATCAGATGAATAATGCTAGGATATCACTCTCTAATTTGGATTAAGAACATTAAAAGTAGTAGCCAAATAGCTGCTGCCCTGAAAACAAATAAGAGTCGCTGCTGAGTCCCTTCCCACTGTTGCAACAGGATAGAAACAGAGGCAGCTTCAGAACCACCTGAAAACCCTCCTCCCTCCTCCATTTCAGTTTCCAAATGGGATTTTGGCTGGAGGTGTTTCTTTCCCTCAATTTTCCCTAAACAGGCAAATTAATTTTAGATGAACTGAAGAAAAGAAAAAGAAAAACCCCAAACTGAACAGGGATTGAATGGAAAGAATTCCAGTTTGCTGCTCTATGAGCACTAGCACATGGAACTCGAATATCTGCAACCTGTCAGTGGCTGCTAGAAGAACAAGGAACCCACAGATGTGCCAGTGCCACCTTGGCAGGAATTTCTCCCTCGGGGTACACCACCAACAAGGGACTTGGAGGGACAAGCTACTTGGAGCTTCAAAGCAAGGGCTGTGCTTCCAGCCAGCTGCCCACAGCATCCCACACTGGCCAGCTGAGCTGTGCAGTTCCCTCTCTGCCCCATTCCCCTCCCACAAGACAGAAATGGTGACAACACAGGGATCCTTACCTTTAAGTACTCATCCATCCAGTTTTGATAACTAAGAGCCCTGATGACCAGCACTAGAGAGAGCACAACCAGAAAGGATTTGCTGCTATTAATTTCACCACGCATAAAGGGTCACTGATACATAGAATGTCAGAAATTAAAACATCCCCTCCTCTGACTTAGCAACACCCCAGCCCAGCAACACAGTTATTCCAAAAGTTCATATGTACTGCAAGCATTTCAGCACATCTCAAACAATTACGTGAGACATATTCTTTAATGACCTCATGAACGGACAAGAACAATTTCTGCTGGATTTTACTAGGATTTTTTTTTTTTTTAAGTAGTTCTCTTCCAGACAGGCCACTATATTCTAGTTTATAATATCAAGCAGAACCCAGAACCATGACAAAAACCTCTTTCTACCCTATGTCAGAAATTAGACTTTGGAGATACACTCTATCTCTCACATACCTATTGTTGTTTGTTCCTTCCTCTTCATCACTTGCCAGAGTGTGGCTGAATTATCTGCTGCTCTGGTAACAAGTGGGTGCTGCTGGTTCTGCTCCCACTGCTAGAATGGGTTAGAAACAGAGGTAACTTAGGAATCATATGAACACCTTCCATCCGCTCTTCTGTTTCAGTTTCCTGATTGGATTTAGGCTGGAAGTGTTTCTTTCCCTCTTTCTCCCACAAATAGGCAAATTCAGCTGTGATAGCCATAAAGTCTTTGCATGAGATGAACAAGTGCTGAAGAAAAACATCCAACCCCAAACCTACTCTTATTTTTGAAGAATTATTGCTGGGTCATGCAGAATATTCCATAAAGTTCAAGGCCTTTTCCAGCATCACTGCTGCATGTTTCTGCTTTACACAACAGCAGTGACATCCCAAAACTCAGAGGATAAACTACCCTGTGGCTGGATCTTTGTAAAATACTTCTTGGAGTAATAAATAGAAATGGATTAATCAACTTTAAATACTTCTTGGAGTAATAAACAATTTGTACCCCAGCCAGCTACAGTTGTGCTTGGTACCTCAGTGACAGGAGTACCTCAAACCAATGTTGCAGCTAAACACTTCATGCTTGGGAAGACAAAAGCTTCCAGTCCTCTTCTTTCCCTTTTCTTTAAATCACTGGCCTATATCTTGGGTATCTCTAGAACAGCTTCAGCTTTAAATTGTTTCCCTCTGTTCCATTAGCCATGATGGCTAAACACTCTCCCCAAGTTTTGGAGCAACAAGGTCTTTTCAATTACTCTTCAACTCTCTTCAGAGATGCTGATGCTTTCACAGGTGCATTTGGGATTGTCTGGGAGCTCTGTCTAAAATAGAGCTGTGTTTCAGCCCTGAATGCCAGACTGAACATGTGGATGCCAGAAGACAGGCCTGGCAGCACAAGAGAAAACTAATTGGGCTGTGAGATGGAGAGAAGTGTGTCATTCACTACTTACCACAAACTGCCAGAGTCATTGCCAATCAGATCGATGTCTTCAGAGTCAGGAGAGTAATCTGTGACATCTATGAATTCATCACCAGCTGAAAGCCAGAATGTTAGAATCAATATCAGAAATTGCAGAGGAATGAAATGGGCAGCCCCAGAAGAACAGGCTGAGGTAAGATTCATCTGTGCCCTGGGTCTCTTCTTTTCAGGAATGTGTCCAACATTTCACTCCAGCTTTGCTCTCAACAGTCCACAAGAGAGCATTGCCAGCCCTGTCCTCTGCAAGAAAAAGTGGCTGAGCTCCTCACACAGTTCTGTTGGATGACAGCAGCTTGCAGGAGGTACACACCAACTTAAGATTCATCTAACACAGGGGAATGTTGATGACATACAGAAAAGAATAACCCCAAACCAAAGCTGGAATCATAGCAGGTATCCTGATTTTACAGTACCATACCATACATGTTCCCTTGAGGGACAGGACACAGCTAACACAAATTTTCCTTATCTGCTTCCCGGCTGGGAGATCCCAAACTTAGTTTGTCACCCTGTGTAGTGGCAGCTGGGGCAAGTGTTTGAGCAGCACTTGGACCTTTGCTACACAGTTCACCTCCTGCTAGTGCAAATGTATGGCAGCTCAGTAACAAACCCATGAGCTTGTTGGAAGCCTTGCTGTTTACAGGTGCCATACTAGGCACTTCCTACAATCCCAGGTTTCTCTTTTTCCCCACTAAAGGGCCTAGAGACTGGCAAACACACACATTTGGCTGGACCCCAGCCCTGCAGAAGCACTTTCTGTCCTTACCAAACTCAAAAGAAAGTGCACCGCTTTCTTCGAAGTCTGCTGGCTCTGTCTCTGAGGCTCCACTTGTGCTAGAAGCCATCATCCTGCTCCGTTTCTGAGCTGGACCAGAATCATCTGCTTCTCCACGGCGCTTTTGCTGGTTCTAAGAGGGAGCAAAGCCTTAGCATTTTCTGTGGGAGTAAGGATAACATGGCCCCCATTTCTGCAACACCAATGAAAGCATGAGGGTACAGAAAATACTCATGCAAAGGCTGGAATATGCATCATATTGTGCTATGGGTCATTTCTCCCTGACCACATGGCATCAAGGAAAAGGAGTCTTCTCTGACCTCTTACCAGTTGTCTCACCAATAAAAAGCCTATCCCAAAGGCTTGAAAATGAGGAGACTACTTCACAATTTTATCAGGTCATTGTTCACACTGTAAGCATTTTTGAACTATTGCTAGCACTGAGAGAGATTCAAAATCTTCTGTCTCCGGAAACATGAAGTTACATAAAGACTTAATAGGCATTAAAGACATTCCTGTACATTTGCTACAAACTCTTGATATTCTTTCTGGAAGTATCCCAGACAATGTGTTCAAGGAATCAGATTTACATTGAGTAGTAAAGCACTCACTGTGTTCATGGTGTTTAATGACTTAAAACCACTGGAAGAGTAAGCAGGACAGGCACCAGCGAAGAAATGTCAGAGAGGCTACAATGAAGGTAGCAAACTGCGACAAACCCCTGACTTCTAGGAGTCAGAGAATGATGTTCTTCCAAACCTACCAGAAGAGAAGAGGAGATTACCCATCTGAAGTACTTGTTCTCTTAAATACCACCCCTGCCCCAGGATTCCCATCCCTGAGTCACCAGTGTACAAATTCAGTACTGGAGCCTCAGACACCTGCAGCTGACCAGAAGCCCAGAACAGCCCATCAGCACCAGAAACATTTTCAAAATTAATCTACACTTACCTGTGTAGTCAGTCAAGAGTTGTCCTCAAAAATGCCAGCAAATCACCTTCTGTTCACACTGGGGTGGAGAAGATGGACGCTAAGCAGAGGAGAAGAATGCTTTGCATCTGCTTCTCAGCAGAGGGTCCATCAACTGATGCATGTGCCAGGGCCCTTTATGACACACGGTGCAGCATGGTCACCGTGGGCTGGAACAGGACAGGGTGTCACAGGACCCTTTGTGATGCTGGTCACAGAGGTGCTGGCGGTGACACGGCAAACCCAGAGTGCTCGGAGCAGGCGACGGGACAGGACGGGAGAGAGCAGTGCCGTGAGGAGACCCCGCACAGCACGCTCGTTCTCATCTGACCCGCAGCATTTCCGAGGATTTATTCCAGCAGGTGACCCCGTGGCAGACTGTGGGTCTTGGTGACTCTGAGATTTCCTGAGGCATCTTTCAAAAGGTGCCCTCGAGTCCAGACTGTGCCATGGCCAGCAGATTCCGCAGCCTGTTCAAGGTGTTCAGGGAAAAGGGAGAAAGCCCCTGAACCTGCCCCAACACAAGAGAGCGAAGAGCCAGAGCAGGTCCAGCCGTCTCAGGAGGGTGAGCGGTGGAACTGGGCCACAGGGCTGGTGCTTGCTGACAGCTTGACCCCGTGCCATGCCATGCCATGCCATCACATCCCATCCATGCCATCCACATGCCCATGCCATGCCCCATCCCATGCCCATGCCATGCCATGCCATGCCATCCATGCCATGCATAGCCATGCCATGCCATGCCATGCCATGCCATGCCATGCCATGCCATGCCATCCCATCCCATGCCATGCCATGCCATGCCATGCCATGCCATGCCATGCCATGCCATGCCATCCATCCCATCCCATGCCATGCCTTGCCATTCCCTCCCATGCCATCCCCTCTCCCCCCATCCCATCCCCTGGGGACATGCCCATGGACAGGACAGCAGAGGGGCCGTGGCTGCCCCCCGCAGTGGCCATGCTCCATCCCTGGGGCATCCCGGGGCTCTCCCTGCCTGGGCAGTGCAGGGCTGGGCTGTGCTCTGCAGCCTCTCCCGCAGCCCCTCAGCTCTGGCTGCGCTCTCTCTTTGCCAGATGCAGCCATGGACCGGGCACAGGAGCAGGGACCCACCCGTGGCCGCTTCCGCAGGGCACTGAAGGTACCTGCGGCCATCCCCACCTGGGCTGGGCCTGCTGCCACTGCTCAGCCCAGCACTGTGCTTGCAGCACTCCATGGAACATCCCTCTCTGCCCTGCCTTTTCTTCTCCTGCAGTGTTCCGGAGGTTTGTGCCCGTCGATGCAGACGACCACACACGGTGCACCAGAGCAGCTAGCCTGGCTTGGCGACGAGCTCAGCAAGCCTGATCTGCATATATTCAGTGAGCTCATGACTGACAACTCAATGCTAGAATGGCAAGCTCTTCCTGCATGACTGAGACATATGTCACAGACGATTAGACTCAGGCTCACCAATACAGACACCAGCCAGATTGGCTGACCTCAGTAGACAGCCTGCAATGAATGACGGCAGGGCAGAGGCTGACATGGAAGTGACTCAGGATGTGGCCATTCACAGAGCCGACACCAGAGAGACTGAGGACCTTGGAGCACTGACACCCAGGCTTCCCGACGTCAATTCTACTGCCAGTAGGGATTTTTCAGAAGTGCTCTTCCCTTTGGAGCAGCAGGTAACAGCCTGGGGCCAGGCCTGGAGCCTCCAGCATTGTTGTCCTCTTTCAAGCCAGCCACTGCTCCCACTCAGCCTTTGTGGCCAGCCCAGGTGGCAGGAAAGGAACACTTCTGGGGGAAAGCTGGGGAAGTTGCTCCCTTGCACAGAGCTCAAAGTTTCCCATGCCTCCTCCAGGTGCCAGCCATGGTGAAGAAATCCACCAGAGACTGGCATCCGTGACACTGTGGATGTCGGCTGCAAACTGACATGGTGAGGCTGGCTGGTGAGCACCCTGCAGACGTGGTGCTGACCCTCCTGCACTGTGCCCCATCCTGTGACAGGTACGGGGCCCACCTGCCTTGAGAGCTCAGGGCTCCAGCCTTTAGGGCCCAGGCCCTGCACAGCTAGTCCAGTGGGGTCTGCCAGACAGGCGGAAAAGGTGCAGGAGCCTCAGGCCCCTCTGTCTCCAGAGCCTGCTGCCATGCTGCCCCTCAGGGCACCAGGGCTCTGTCACCTGGGCCCCCACAGCTGCACAGGGCATGGTGCTGGGATTGAGACACCCCTGACACAGAGCTCCCATCCCACAGAGCTGCATATGATTTGGAGAGCCATAGGCTCCTCAGGACAGCAGTGGAGAAGGTGCTGCCAGTGCTGGTCCAGTGATAGAGGACTGGCCCTACACAGGATGTGCACCTCTGAGGGAGACAAAAGGACGTTTTTTCCCTGGCTGTGAGTTTCTGCAACTGATATCTTTCTACCTCCAGATTGCCTCCATCACCTCTCCATCCTTCTGTGCCTCAGCTGCTGGGCTGAAACCTGGGCTAGGGAGGCTCAGGGGCACCAGGGCCCTGCTGCCCCCTTGTGTCTCCCCTCTGGGTCCTGCACATGGACACCAGGTCACTGAGGCTGTCTCGGGCTGCTTCTTTTGCAGGCAACCCTGGTGCTCTGGGGATTCTCGGTGCCTCATGCCACAAGGCATGACCCTTATTCTGGGCGACTCTTTGTGGCTCTGCTCTTCCAAGTTGTCATCACCACTCAGCAGATGCCACCAGAGGAAATTGATAAATTCTGGAGAGCATGCCGGAGGAACACCGCCTTCCCAGCAACCCCAACAGGTCCCAGTCCTCCCTGCTTCCCATGCCCTTGTGCCAGCACCAGTGCTCCCAGAGTGACCTGGCCTTTGCTCTGCACACAGGTTTGCAGTGCAGACCATGAAGTCTCTGCTCTGCTGGCTGAGCTGTGACACGAGGTGGTGGCCATGGATTGCAAGCGTGGCTGGGACATCCAGCACGATGCTGTGAGTCTGCTGGCCAGGTGAGACGCCCTTCTCCCCACTGCCCTGGCATTTGTGTTCTGTGCCCGGGGTGCCCGACACACTCCCTGTACTCATGGGCCGTAGGGCCTTGACACCAAGGGCTGGCTGAGCAGGCTGGAAAAGGCTAGGAGAGGAGGGTGCCCACAGGAAGCCACCTCCCACATTTCCCACATCACCTCCCAGGATGCTGGGAAAGACCAGGCCTCAGTGAGTCAGTCCTGGGAGAGGCTTGACCCCCACTTCAGGGTCTTGGTGCCTTTGTCCCCCTTCCAGGGAGATGCGCCGTGGCTCGATCCCCTTGTGTTCCTTGATTGGATTTCATGTGCTCCAAGTGCTCAGAGTGGAAGAGCCACGCTGGGATCTGCCCTTCCTGGCATTCCTTGTGGAGGTGAGCCTGATGGCCAGCGCTTCCTCGCTGAGCTGCCTCCCAGCTCTCTGCCCTCTCATAGCTGCAGTTCCCTGGGACGTTGCCCACAGCCCTGTGCTGCTGCCTGGGGCCAGCCCTGTGCGGTGCTGGGCTCCTGCCGGCCGGTTGCCCCGTCACTGCCCTGTGCCTTTCAGGTCCTCGAGTGCATGGACGTGACTAAATGCGGAGGAGTGCCATGAAGGTCATGTCAGGTACCTGCAACACTTGCAGGGAGAGGTGTCGCCTGGCGCTGAGAGGCCTCGTGGTGCTCAGCAAGGATCCCTCAATGGTGAGAAGGGGGCAGCGGCTGAAGCTGCACTGGCTGGCTGGGCTTCAGGAGCTGAGGCAGCTGCTCCCAGCTCTCCTGTCTCAAGTCCCTGAGTGCTTCAGGACAGGCCTTTGGTCTCTGGGTCCCACAGCAGCAGGGTGAGGTTGCAGTGCCAGGGCAGTTTTGGCAGTGCAGCTTTTGATGGCTTCCCAGCACACCTTGTGTTCCAAACAGGCCAGAAAAATGGGCAACCTGTCTCAAAGACTTGTAAAGCTGCTGCATGATGCAGAAGGAGGAGTGGTCAGCATGTCCCTCTGTGTCTTCACCAACGTTCTGCACTATAAGGATATCGAGATGTCCAGCAGTGCTGCCCCAAAGGTGGCTGAGGCACTCCTACCGCTCTTTGAAAACGTAAGGCAGTCTGCACACAGCTACGGGCACTGGCTGCTGCTGCTGCTGTGAAAATTTTTGCCCTGTGCAGTTTTAGGTTTTTGCTCAGGAGGGCCTGGTGTAATTGGTGCTGAGGTCTTTTCTGCTTGCTTTCCCCAGGACAACTCCGTGTGCAGCTGCTCTCCATTAACCTCTTCTGCAAGGTGATGGAGTTGATTGCGGACAAGGGAAAAAAGCTCCTGGAAAGAACTGTGACCCAGAGCCTGCTCCCACTCTTCTTCCACTGCCATGATGAGAACCAGCAGGTGGCAGAGGTGAGGTTTGGTGTGATGCTGGTGTTCTCTGGGAGGGGGCTCAGCTGCCTCCTGCCCTGGAGTCCTCCAGGCTGCAGCTACCTGCAGGCCTTGGGACAGGGAAACGGGTCCTGTGCCCTGGGCTGTGGGGCCATCTCTGCATCTCTGCTGCTCTCCAGGCCTCTCGGGAAACGCTGCGTTGTGTGGCTGAGTTCCTGGAGAACACTCATCTCCAGGAGCTGCTGAAGAAGGAGCAGCTGTTGAAGTTCGCCGAGGTCCTGGTAAGGACAGCCTGGAAGTGCCAGCCTGAGGCTGGAGAAGCACCCTGCCTGCGGTGCTCAGTGTGTGGGCTGGCAGCTGTGCCCCTGCCCAGCGCTGCACCCAGGGGCACCAGCCTGCACCCCACACGCTGCTCCCTTCCCTGGGCTGTGCAGGCAGGGCAGGCGGGCCTGGGTGCAGGCAGAGCCCGGCCCAGGGGCAGGGCCAGCACCAACCCTTCCCTCCTGCCGCTCTCTCAGCTGGCACAGGACAGGAGCCGAGCAGAAGAGTACCTGTGCCAAGCCCTGCCGTACCTGCAGAGCCCGCAGAAGCTCCTGCGAGAGGCGGCCGTCTGGTTCCTGGGTGAGCTCTGCCGAGGCCGGGCTCCCTGCCCGCCCCGCCGCAGCTCGGCCCCAGCCCCGGCTGCTGCCCCGGCAGCGCCAGGCGGGCCCGGCGCCGTGCAGCCCCGGCTGCCCTGGGCGCTGCTGCCGCCCCTCACAGCCGTGCCCTGGGGCCTCAGCCTGCGGCCAGCGCCCGGGCTGAGCCCTGCCGGGCCACGGGGGCCTGTGGCCACAGGGCTGGCAGCGCCGCTGGCTCGCAGCTGTGCCGCTGGCGCCCTGACACAGAGCTCTGTGTTCGCAGGCATGGCCGGGCGGGACCTGAGGCGGCAGCAGGAAGAGCTCCAGCTCATCTGTAGGGGTGAGTGAGGGCAGCGGGGCTGGCGGGGGAAACTGCAATGCCTGCCCCGGCTGCACAGGGCTCTGCTCCCTGTGCCGACGAGCAGCGGCATGGGCAGAGCACGGCGAGATCTCAGGGCTACGTGGGGGATTCATGACCAGCAGCTTTGGGCCGATCCCGGTGGTCCCCGCTCCCTCCTGGCCATGGCTAGAGCGGGCTGGGATGGTCCTGGCCCGGGGCTCTCCCCGGGTCCCCGCAGATCTGGAATCCGATCATGGCTCTGTTCCTGTCTCCTGCAGCCCTTGAAATTATGCTACATGACAGCAGCCGTGCTGTCAGACACCTGGCACTTCAAGCACTGTACATCGTTCAGAAGTACAGAGAACTCGCTACTCCGTCTTCCAGAGGCTGCGCGATCAATTCCGCTCGGCAAGCAGGAGACGGCCTTGTCTGTGGGGCGGTGGCAGGCTGTGCTGCTGGAGCTCTGCAGAGAGCTGACTTGAGAGGCTCTCAAATCTGCTGGGCCCCCTCAGCCAGCAGGGAATTTCCATTTCTTTAAGAAAGTTCTTTTCTTCTGTTTGTTTTCCTTTAGTGTATAAATATAGGATGTGTTATAATACACAGGCTCCCAGGCTCTTTCTTTTGGTGCCCAGGCTCTGCAGGGCATAGCGGAACAAGGGGAAAAGGGTGCTTGTACTCAGCAAGCTGCCCAGGTGTGCAGTGTTGCAGGGAAAATGGCCAGAAGCCCCTTGGCCTTTGGTGCTTCTGCCGGAGCCTTTGTGCTGCCGACAGAGCGGGTGGGCAGGGGCCAGAGCTGCAGGGATGCCTGTGAGACCGGTGCCTGGAGATGGCCACGAGCCCTGTGCAGCCAGGAAGTGTCACCTGTGTCCTGCTGCCCGTGAGTTGCTGGCTGGGTTGCTGAGGGCTCTGAGGTGCCTCTTGATGCAGCTGCATCCTCAGCCCCCAGGCAGCCGCCCTGTTCCTGCCTCCCAGCTGCTCTGGAGCTTCCCAGCCGTGGATGTGGAGCCTCAGCAGGAGGCTGGGGACACCCCCGGGGTGCCTGGGCTGGACTGGCTGGGGACAGGGAGGGCAAGGCTCCCCTGCTGGGGGATGGGACATGGTAGTGGGAAGTCAGAGAAGCTGAGATTTTACCCCAAAAGTGTTCCGCATTCCTGCCCAGCTCCACTGAGAATTGGAAACTGGGAATGAGGAAACCTCCTGTCTTTGGAGTTGGCAACAAAGTCCTCAAATGTGGAGGTGGATTCAGCTGGTGGAGTTGAATCCTGCTAGGAAAAAAGGTGGAATTAGAGCAGGTGTATGTTAGTGTGGTGAGAATGCCGGGACGTGCCAGCACCGGAGCCCTCAGGATTCAGAAGAAACCATAGGTGCCCTTCTCCAGGAGATCCCAAGCCTCTGAATCACGCCTGGGATTTGGATCAGCGGAATCGCCAGAATGCCGATGAGTTTTGCCAGGACTGCAACCCTGGGAAAACAACCTGGACTTTAATTATCCTGATTTCCTGATGGAAAATGATCCAGGAATTCCGTTTTTTTGGGGGGTGCCATAGGTTCTCTGGGACTGGGGAATTCCGCCAATCCATCCATCTTGGATTGAGGAATTAAAGTTCATGGGATGAGCCAGGATTAACGGAGCCTTCCCTCAGGTGTGTGATCCAGGATTTTCCTGGTTTTCCCAGGCCAGGTGAGCCATGTGCAGCATTCCAAATGCATGGAGCTGTTTAGAGGGAAATCCATGATTTTTTCCATTTTTCCCAGTGCAGGTGAGCTGTGCGCAGCATTCCAAAGGCATTGGTTACAACCAGGAAGGGTTGTATTCCCCATGGGAATAAAACCAGGCTCAAAAATGCTCCTGGAAAGGCAAAATCCCCATTTTAGCAGCTTTTCCCACCTCCACATGCCAGGAATTCAGGGATCTGCTGGATAGGGAATGCTCATCGCCGATTTTCTGCCCATTTGTCTAGGAATGCTCCAATGACAGTGCTGATGCAACTTGTGCTGAGTCAGTCTTTGGAGGATTTTTGGGATCATTTTTGTGATTCTGGGGGTGCAGGGAGATGGGAGAAAGGCAGGACACAATCCAGATCTGGAAAAATCCTGGATAGCACTGGAAATGGGGAGATTGCAGTGGCAGCAAGCACAAGGAACTTGAAAGAAAAAGGAATTTTTTAGAGGAAGAAAAAAGGGGGGAAAAGAATCAAATTCCAAACAAATCCACTGGAAAAGAACTTAGCTGTGGAATAGGAGACATTCCAACACAACAGGTCACCAGGGCCTGGGAGCACCCAAAGTTTTAGTTGTATTGGGAATCTTTGGGGGTTTTTAAATTTCTTGGGTTTTTTCCCAAGAAAATCCTACTTTTCCTTTCTGACGGCACTGGAAGTCACCTCCTGTTTGTGCAGTGCTGCTTTTGCCCAGCCTAATTCCCAAATATTTTTGACACTTCTTTAAAAGGGTGAAAATGATGATGGCCTGTGGCTTTTTTTCATTCTCGTTACTCGTGATGCAATTGCAGTGAAAAGGAAAAAAACCTACAAAAGAGCCCTGAAAAAAAAAGTGATGAAAAAATCATAATTTTACCATGTATCAGTGCCTGGATTTTTGTTATAAAGCTTCTTTTTTCTAGTGCTCTTTTTGCTCTAAAATGAAATCATAAGACACCCTGAGAAGGTTAAAAAATAAGGAAAAAAAAAAAAGAAATTTAAAAAAGCATTGGCTTTTTTTTTCCACAGAAGCAATCTATTAGTACCAAAAAAAAAAAAAAAAACCAACCAAAAAAACAAAGAAAAAAAAAACCTGAATCACAAAAGAATAAAAAGGGGGAAAATAATAATTGTGAAAAAAAAGTCATGATTCTGAATATTTCTTCTTTGTAGAAGTAAAGTTTCATATTTAGTTTACTATTTAAAATATAACTGCTTTGGTTTATTGGAAGTTTTTGGTTTTTCCTTTGAGTTGCCAGGAATTTTTCTGGTTAAAAATTAAAAGGGGTTGTATATTAAAATTAAAAAAAAAAAAAAAAAAAAAAAGGAAAAAAAGATAAAAGTGGAAAAAAGGTTTTTAAAAAGGGAAAACTATCTTGAAATTATAAGAAAGAAACCAAAAAGAAGAGTTACACTTTGTTTTCACTGTGTGGCTGAGTGCCTGGATTTTTCCATGTTTTTTTGGTATATTCCTGAGTTGTAGAGTTGTCAGGATGGGATGCTGAGCTTGGCGGTGATTTCAGAGCCACCAGGGCCATTCCCAGATTTCCTTCCCACCCACAGTACCCAATGCCGTCACGTACATGTCCTTTCTGTGGCAATAAATGTGCCATTCTGCTAAATCCTGATGCCTGGAATGCCGTTATTCCATGGGAATTTGAGAAGGGAACTCCAGGGCTCCAATTTTCCCATGCCAGGAATACTGTAATTCCATGGATTTGGTGGGAATCTGGGAGGGGGAGCTGGAGGATTCTAAATCCTCAATGCCTGGAATGCCATTATTCCATGGGAATTTGGGAGGGGAGTGTCTTGGTTGAGGGCAAATTTTGGAGAAAACATTTCAAGGGGTTCCTCTAGGAAACAAATTTCAGCGGCTTTTCCTTTAACTGCTTGGGGAAAAGTGTTTTTTGGAGAAGTGGCAGAAGCCTGTTTATTGCTCAGTGCGAGCACTGTGCAGCACACCAAATGAACAATCCTAAGCAGCCAAGGCTCTCTGCGCTCCGCAGAGATGCCCAAGGCAGCCAGTCTGTGCCCTGGGTGCAGCTGGGCTCACTCAGTCCGTGGCAGCCCCTGGGCTCTGGGCAATGCCGGGCCCAGGCCAGGCCTGGGGGACACAGGGGGAGCTCCCGGGGCTCTGCTGGGCTTAGTCCAGAGCAGGGCAAACAGTGCCAAGGGAAAGGGAAACAAATAACCCACGGTCTGCACAACTCCTCTGCTTCAGCCAGCCAAGAGAGCTCTCTCCCTGTGCACACTGCAGACAGCACAGGCTGTGTGTAAGGAAAGCTGAAAACTCGGAGCTTTGTCTGTTGGAAACAACTGCCCCAGACATTGCACCGCTTCTCCTTCTGCCCCTTCACTCGCAGATCCAGTTGGAAAGGGGCAAAACTACAAAACTTACAGGTCAAACCTGAGAATGGCAGAGGGAACGAGACTTGATGCAAGATTTAATAGGAGAGCAAATCATGAGAAACAAACAAAAAACCAGATACAGCAACCCATCCCAGAGCCAACTCCATGTGGAGCTTTCTATGCAAATGTCGGACAACAACTAGAAACTGAAATAGAAATCCCAAGGTTAGGAAAGAACTTGTTTGTAGATCTGGGAGAAAGGACCAGCAGAGAACTAAACATTACCAGCGGCTGGGTTTGCAGAAGAGCTTTAACGCCCCAAGAATGGCCGTGGGAAGGCAGTGGCCTGGGCCCTGTTGAACTTCTCCAATGGAACAGAACCACATCAGAGGAGAAAACCGGCCAGAGGGGTGGCTATTAAGTTCAGAAATAACAGGAGAGGAGTGCCTCTGGCGTATGGGAAAAGAATTCTCAGACAATGGAGGACAAACCAGCTGTAAAAGATACAAGGTTTATAATGGAACCTTCACATGGTGGATTCCTGAAAAAACAACACAGTATTGGATCCGAGAGAAAAAATAATTGTAGATATGAGGAAAGAATGGAACTTTTCCTGTGTAATGACCCTGGGGAAAACCCTTCTTACAGGATCCCTGAAAGATCTAAATTTTGGCAAAACAGGAATAGCCAAAGAAAGGAGTACTGGAAAGGCACCAGATGGCTTCTTCTGGAGATGTGGGAAAAGGGCTTATCCCAAACTGCCTCCCCTGTGGAAGGGAAGTTGCACTCTAGGAATTAGACAGCCAGGAGTTTTCCTGTTGCCAAGCCAAGACAGCAATAGTTTGGGAATACCAGCATGCAATGCCTTAAAAAGAAACACAAGGGAACCACCTGGACAAACTGGGGGATACCAAAAGTATCCGCCAGTGGATGAGTGTGTGAGGATGAGGAGTGGCCTCCTGAACGAATAATACAGACATATGGTCCAGCTACGCGGGCACGATGTGGGAGTTGGGGATTTCAACCCCCAATTTCTATGCTAAATTGCATCCTAAGACTCCAGGCAGGTGTATAAATCATAACCAATGGAACGGCCGTGGCCGTGGAATTAACAGTCAGCCAGCAAAGGCAGACCGGAGCTGCAGTGCATGAGAATCAGTTAGCACTGGATATGCATTAGCAGAAGGAGGAGGGGTTTGTGGAAAGTTTAACACATCTGATTGCCGTTTACAAATTAATAATAATGGGGGTGCGGTTTTGGATATAGCCAAAAACATCCAGAAAATCGCCCATGTACCAGTCCAAAAGTGTGAGTCTAGAATGGAGAGAGGATGGGTGGAAGATTTCTTTGGAATGTCCTGGTGGAAGAAGGCAGGATTTTGTGTTAGGTTTTTAAAATATAAAATTATATGTTTTTTCTTGCTGTTTTGCTTTTCTTGTCTGGCTTTTCCTGGGTTCCTGAGGTTTCTGTGTGCTTGGCTTTCATTGACTTAACTTGTCTCTGTCTGTGTCTCTGTGAAGGCTTTTTGTTTTCCCCCAGCCCTGCATGTGAAGAAGAGGTCGAGTCGTCTGTTCTCTCGTGGTCAGGAATTTGTTTATTCTTTGCTTCTCTCATATTGGTTCCCTGGCCTGCCACGGTCTTCTCTGCAGGCCAGGCTGTGCCCAACTCTCCAGGCTGTGCTCTCTCCTCCCGCCCTTGGGACCCGCACTATCTTCTATACTGAAAATTACCTATGCTTTATTTAGAACAATTCTCCAAGATCTATCCACTATGCTGTGCAGTGTACTTTTGTTCTAGACCAACCCAAATGTGCCACACCACCAGAGAAGATGGAGAACAAGAGGACAAAGAAGCAGCTCAGGGACACACCCCATTTCCTCCATCTTTGTCCCCTGATCTCACATTCTAAAATCCCAATATTCTACTTTTTCACCCTGTGACATACTAGTTATCATTCTATCTAAATTCTTGTGACTTATCAATCTTCCCAGGACAGTCAGAAGGACGTCCTGGTTCCCACAAAAATCACTGAATATTTGGAGGCAAATTTAAATTGGAGCTCTCAAGTGCTGGCGCAGCAGTCCATCAATTCACCCTCGTGCTTTCAACCCAACAACCTCCAGTAACCTAATCCAGATAAATTTTAGACATCTATTGGATATATTTTAAATGTCTATTTCTGGTTCTATGGAATTTAACAAATAAAATTCCTCCTGCTCCTTGCTTCCTTACGCCAGAGACATTTTAACAGCTTGAGTGTGTTGCTTTTTAGATGCACAATCAATTCTAAAAGAGCAGATAACAATGTGTTCAGGCAGAATTTCTTAACTTGGGTCCTGGTTTGCATTAGCGCATCGACTGCATGAGGATAATGGGTTTTCCAGGGCCTGGAATTCCATTATTTTCATCCATGTTTATTTTAAAAAGCATTGGGTAGATTGGGAAAAGGCACTAAACATGAGTACTTGGTTCCCTTGTTTGCCAGCATCATATGTTTGGTGTTCCAGGGTTCCCTAGGAGACCTTTGGGCTTCCACAGAGGGAAATGCATCTTGTAAAACAATTCCTAAACCTTGCTTTGTCCTCATAAAAGAAAATGATGAGTCTTTGTGGATGGGATGAAGCAGTGGGAAGTTTCTGATGGAGCTGATGGTGTTTGCTGAGGATTTTTGTCCGCAGAGCTCTGTGCAAACCAGGAGCATTTGCAGAGGGGGAAACTGAGGCACGGCACCCCTGCTGTCCTGCAGCACCAAACCAACCCAAACATGGGATCAACCTTTTTTTCCACAACCCCAAGCCAATGCTTTCCATGGGCCTTCACCCAGGTCCCTCCTGAGGGATACCCATTCCTGAGAGATACCTGCACCTCTTTGCCCCCAGCTCTTCCCACCCCATGGGAAGAAGGTGCTGGGGACCAGTGGTCAGCTCTGAGCCTCCCAGCTGCCTCCCACCCATGGGATCTGCCTTAAGAAAAGACCCCCCCGAGATCAGATTTGCTCCCAGCCCATGTTTCTTGGGAGGGAAGCACAGGACCTTACAAAGGCTGTGTTGCCAGAGCCCTCTTGCTGGCTCTGCTCTGCTCCCCAGCCTTTTGAGGGATCCCTCCTCCACGGCTGGTGTCAATTGGAGCAGGCTCCAAAAGAAACAGCCTTGTCCTATGGTCTCCAGCATTGCTGAGGTGGGGAAAGCCTCGTACTGTAAAGAACTAATGGCTAATAAAAGCACAGTGTTCTTCTAGAAGAAACAGCTCTGCTGCTTCAATTCAACAGGGATGTGAAAGATGGAGGTGCTGGGTGCATCCCAAATTATCCCCCTGGAGAGGGGCTCCCAGAGGGGACCCTCCAAACAGGGGGGCTGCTGTGTCCCCCTCCCCCAGCCCTCTGGGAAGGATGGAAGCGCTTGCAAGGCACTTTCAGCTCGGCTTTGGATGACAAAATATCCCTGTTCAGAGCATTGACGTGCTGGGAACTGTGAAGGAAAGGCTGTGACGAGGGAGGAGACAGGGATGGGGATTCATCTTCAAATGTGCACAGTGTGTACGAGCGATCCTAATTGCCTGGCAAGCTTTTACTCAGTGTTCCAGGGATTCTATTCTGGCTGGCTCTGTCCAGTGTTCCCCTTTCTGAGCCACAGGCAGATGTGCAAGGGAATTACTCACAGTGCCCCTTGCCCAGCTGTCTGCAAACAGCTCCTGTGAGGTGTCCTGCACCCACAGCAGGCTCACATCTGTCTAATGAGGAGAAACCCACCCTTGGACTTTATTTTATCTCCTTCTAAATCCCTTTTCTCCTCATCCTCATCTTAGTCCATCAATGCATCTGAGGATGCTCAGTCCATGTATGAACACCTGCAGAAGGAAGATTATTAAATTGATTGTTGATTATTAAAATTATGTTGCATTCAAGGCCACAAAACGCTGCCAAAAATGAGATGTGGAGAAAACGTCAGGAGGAAGTGGAGGGACGGCCGTGCGTTGTCGGCATCAAGGATGCTCCTGCATCAAGGGGTTTTCCCACACTGCCAGTAACTTCATGGAATCCCAGACTGGTTTACATTGCAAGGGACCTTCATGATCACCCAGTGCACCTGCACGGCGGGACTCTTCCACTATCCCAGGCTGCTCCAAGCCCCATCCAACTTGACCTTGGGCACGTCCAGGGGCAGCCACAGCTTCTCGGAGAATTCCATGCCACTCCCCACCCTCACAGGGAACAATTCCTTCCCAGTATGCCATCTAAGCCTGCTTGTAGCAGTGCGAAGCCATTCCCCTTTGCCCTGGCACTCCAGGCTTGTAGAACTACATCCTGGTTCTGCCAGAGGCTCTGCCCAGCTCATGGACTCTGTGTCTGTAGCTTTTCCTTTTGCTCTCCTTCCTCTTTTCTTTCCTGAGGAAACATCATCTTTCATCAAATCATGGTCTCACCCAGGGCCAACTGGCTATCCCATCCTTCCCAGGAGAAATAATTAAGGAATTAAACCTGATTGTGCCAGAGAGAAAGGCACGTCCAAGATGTTTTGAGCTTCGAGGGGCAGATTTTCACTTGCCTGAGATATTGTAAAAGATACTGCAGAAGACAAGGAAAAATTCCCAGCTCAGCACACGAAACACAGCCCCGAAGAACTGAGCAGGTCAGGAGGAATTTTGTCTCACCCACCATCCCTCTTAACAGGCAAAATCTGCTGTGGTTGATGAAAAAGCTGCTTTTTGGCTAAACAAAACCACCTCCAGAGTGAGTTTTCCCTCCCTGAGATACAAAATACTTATAAAAATGCATGAAGTTTGTTATGAATCTGAAACTTCTCTAATGAAAACCTTTTGCTCTCCTCCCACAGCCAGCGAGCACCATCGCCCCAGGGAAGGGAGGATGGCTGGGAGGTGTCAGGGACATCCCACCCTTCTGCACCCAGGAGCCCAGTGAAAACCCTGTTGGATCATGGTGAAAAACACGTTTTTTTTCACATTAGTGGAAGGTGTCATTGCCTTTCTTTCTTGGATTTCCTTTCTTCTGGTTTGTCCAGGGAAATAAAAGGGGGAAAAAAGAGAATGGATTCGAGGGTTCTACCTGGGTCCAGAACAATTCCCGGACCCTCGCAGTCCCCCTGGACCCGCAGTCCCCCCGGCCCCCCCCAGCTGGAATAAAATTCCCGTTTTTCTCAATTCAGGTGTCACTGGGGGGTCTCAGGTGTCACTGGGGGTCTCAGGTGTCACTGGGGGGGTCCCTCTGTCTGTCCTGGGGGTTCCCGGGCTGGATTTGGGAGGGGCGGGGCACACCCAGAAGGGTACACCCACCTTGGCCCCGCCCCTCACATGAACCCCGCCCATTTCCGAGTCCCGCCCCCGCCCCCCGTGTGGCCCCGCCCCGTTCCCGCCGTGCCCCGCGCTCCAAGATGGCGGCGCCCGTGGTGGGGTCGCTGCTGGCGCTGCTGGCGGCGGGGGCGGCGCTGGGCGGCACCGGGGGGCTCTGCCGGGGCGGCACCGGCACCGGCACCGGGCCCAGGGTGAGCGCGGGGAGCGGGGAGAGCGGGGGAGCGGGAGGGTGCGGACCACAGCGGGGCGGATAGACGGACACACCGGACACCGGGGCAGCGGGACAACGGGACACCGACACACCGGGGCACCGGACAGACGGACACACCGGACACCGAGATAGCGGGGCACTGTAGCCCGGGAGTGGCCGCGGTGCTCGCTGTGGGGTTGGCGAGGGGAGCGGGGCTGGCCGGTGTGTTCGTGGGGACTGCGGTGCCCCGTCCCGGTGCCACCCCCGTGTCTCTCCGTGTCCCGGTGCCACCCCCGTGTCCCCCCCGTGTCTCTCCGTGTCCCGGTGCCACCCCCGTGTCCCCCCCGTGTCTCTCCGTGTCCCGGTGCCACCCCCGTGTCCCTCCCGTGTCCCCCTAGCCCGGTGAGAACGAGAGCTGCCGGGTGAGCCTGAGCCTGGAGCACTCCTTGGAGCTTGGTGAGGGGACAGCGACGGGGACAGGGAGGGTGGCAGCGGGACTGGGGGACATGGCGGGGACACATGGGGACACTGTGGACATGAGGATGGGGGTGGCAGTGAGGGTGTGGGGCTGGAGGTGGCCCTGGGGACAGCGGGCTGGGGGTGGCACTGGGGTCTCCGGGTTGGGGGTGGGTGGCACTGGGGGTGAGGGGACAGAGGTGGCACTGGGCACACAGGGACAGGGTGTCCCCGGTGCCAGCGCCCTCTTCCCTGTCCCTGTCTCCCTGCCCACTGTCCCCTCTCCCCATCCCTGTCCCTGTCCCCATCCCTGTCTCCCATCCTGTCCCCTGTCCCTGTCTCCTCCCCTGTCCACTCTCCCCTGTCCCTGTCCTTCTCCCATGTCCCCGTCCCCTCTCCCGTGTCCCATCCCTGCCCCCATCCTCTCTCCCCATCCCCTCTCCCTCTCCCCATCCCCTCTCCCCCTCCCCATCCCCATCCCCTCTCCCCTCTCCCTCTCCCCATCCCTCTCCCTTCTCCCTCTCCCCATCCCCTCTCCCCTCTCCCCATCCCCATCCCCTCTCCCCATCCCCTCTCCCCATCCCCTCTCCCCCTCCCCGGGCGCTGTCCCGCCGTTCCCCCGCCGGCGGTCGCTGTCGCTGAGCTCGGGCCCCGAGCCCGCGCTGGCGCTGGCACAGAAACCGCTGGGCCGGAGGAGCGCGCCCGGCTCAGGGTCAGGGCGAGAGGGGGCACGGGGGGATAATGGGGGGATACAGGGGGGACATGGGGGGACACAGGGGGAAACAGGGGAGGATATGGGGGGATACCGGGGGGCGAACAGGGGAGGACACAGGGGGGAGAGGGGCGGAAACAGGAGGATATTTGGGGGGGGGGGGAAATGGGGGGGATAATGGGGGGAGGGTGGGGGAAATGGGAGAATATGGGGGTGGGACAAGGGGGGGGGATAATGGGGCGGAAATGGGGAGGAACACAGAGGGGGATATGGGGGGATACAGGAGGGACATGGGGGGATAATGTGGGGGACATGGGGGGATAAAGGGGGGGACATGAGGGGGACACTGGGGTAAGCAGGGGAGGATATGGGGGGGAAGTGGAGGGAGATGGGGGGGACATCGGGGGGAACATGGTGGGGGGATGAGGGCATAATGGGGGGACATGGGGGGAAACGGAGGATATGGGGTTTGTGAAGGATTTGGTAAAAAGGAGCTCCGTTTCAGTTTTCCATTTCTCCTGCATCTCACATGTCATGGAACTTTGCTTCTTGGCATTTTTATTATCTTCTCTGTGGGTCAGCAATGCTCACTTACCCACAGTCCCAGTCTCTGTAGGGAAAGCTACCTGAGCTCCAAGGTGGTTGAAAGAGGATAAACTGGGTGGGGAAGCAGAAGAGCTGAGTATTCCTCCCTGCCTAAGATATATGTGGAAACCTGTGGGCTTTAATAAGAAATCCTGAAATCTCTTTGGAGCTGCCAGAAATGCAGGGAAGAAAATGAAAGCAGAATGTGCAGGTCCAAAGAAAGTCTCGTCAGGCATTGCAGGAGAGCAGTGTGGCTATTGCTGTCTCTGTTCCAGCCTGGGGTATGTGCAAGAAAACTTTCTGTGTGAGACAGTAGGGGCCATGTGGGAGAAGTTCTTGGGTGAGTGGTTGGTTCTCCCTGGGTGCTGCCCTGCAGGAGTTGGCCGGACCATCAGCCAGGCAGCACGTTGGGCTGATCTAGGAAGGACTGTCTGGGCTGGCTGGCTTGGCAAAAAAGCTAAACAATGCCAAAGCAACCCCAAAGACAAGTTGTTCTGTTGAGTGTCAAACAGTTTTTGTAATTGACTCTCACTGGACCATGGGAAGGCAAATGAGTTGCTGTGTTGAGATGGGAAGCAGCTTTCCAAATACTTTGTGTTCTCGGGCCATGCCAGCTGACTGGGCAAGTTTGTAACTTTCTTTTGATCTACTTGTGTTGAGCAAAGGGAAGTAATGTGTGCTCCTGGTTTCCTGAATTTAGGCTTATTAAATGCAGATTCTTCTGTGCCTTCACAGCAAAGCCCTTCAGGTTTGGGGTGCCCAGGCAGTGTGGCACAACTCGGTGTAAATAAAGTCAGAGAAAAGGTTAAGCTTTAGGAATCAAGGTGCTCCAAACCAATTCCAAAGCAGGAAATGTGGCTACTTCTCCCTTGAATGTATACTCATGTAATCAAAGTACAAGACTGGGAAGGGAAGGGAAGGAGGTTTTTAGCAATAGGAACACAATTTGGTTTTGCCGTGTGAGCCTTTTGTTCCCCAGAGATAAATGATAGAAACAAACAGTGCTGAATCATGACCAGCATTTTACCTTGTGTTGTAACAGCCCCTCAGTGTTGCTGTTTCATAGAACACACAACATAGACTCCATGATTTTTTTTTCAGAAGGCCAAGAAATGACTATTTTATTAGGGATGGTTCTCCCTTCTATCCCATTTTACACAGTCCAATGTGTTTGGTGAAAGAAAAGCAAACCTCTTCACTCACATTGGTCAAACCAGAGGGACATCAAGAAGAAATCCCTCCTCCCAGAAGGAATGAATGACATAGATATTATTCCAAAAATGTTCCATCGTGTTTATCACACTTTCCTGGGATAGAACATCAGAAAACCAAACCATCAGGCCTGAAAGCAGACTACACCTCAAAGTGAGGTTGGTGTAAAAGTATGCAATGAGAATCCACCTGAGCTGACAAGCAGGTGGATCAGTGACTCCACCGAGAGCTGATCCCCAAAGAAGGACACACTCGTGTCTCAGCTGTTTGAGATCTGATGGATATTTGAGGTAGGAAACATGTTTTACTGCTTTGTCTCTTGAAGCAGCATTGAGCCTGTGTCAGGTAGCACGTAGCAGCTCTGAGAGCTATCCTGAGCTTTACAAAGTGAGAAGGACAATGATGACACACTGTGCTTTCCTTTTTCTAACTGGGATCTGTGTTTAGACTGAGTTTATGAATTAACATCTGGGATTTAATTACCACACCCAAGGAAAGTCTCACTCCATAAGGCAAACCTGCAGCAAAACAAAGGGAACTGTATTTAGTTAAAACATTTGACTGGGTTCCAACTTGTGTGTGTTGCACTTTGAGCCTGGCACTGCAGCTGATATAAGGTAAATGAAGTACTCAGCCTGCCTTGCCCTTAAAAAGGGTTAATACTTGGAAACAACTGACGACTTCAGTATTTCTACTTTTAAAAACTAGTTGGCTGCATACATATGTGCCGCAGTTCCCACACCCCTGAGGTCCCTGCCAGGCTAGCACAGACTCTCAGAGGGGAAACTGAGGCCAGGGCAAAGAGAAAAGACCAAAAGGCGCTCCTCCTGTTCAGGCACGGTTTGTTTCCATGTGGAAATAGGTGTATCTTTCAGCTGAAAAGTTTCTAAAAGAGCCATCTTTCACTGCTTCACGTGGCAGTTAGCTTGAGTCATAAATTGTAGAGATATGATTCCTTTCTAGCAGTTGTTTTTTTCCATATCATTTGTATGCCTTGGCTGTGAAAATTTTGCTTTCTGTCCACTCCTTTCCTATAGGAAACCTGCGGTGTGATTGCCCGTAGCTCTAGAGATGTGTGTGAATGTAACTGTGCAGCCCTGTTGTGCAAGGTCTGAATTCTGGAGCCAGTGCCTGTCCAGCGCTGCAGCCACGGGTGCCAGCCTGCCCCCCACACGCTGCTGCCTTCCCTGGGGCCGCAGGGGCTCTGCTCCAGGCTCCCGTGGCCCCGAGCCGGGTGCCGATGGAGCCCCGGCTGCCCGTGCCCAGGCTTTGGTGTCAGCACCTTCCAGGAGGGCACGGGGGCCCTGCAGTGGCTGTCAGCTGGGTGCTGCCCAGAGCTGGCAGTGGGCAGAGGCAGGGCTGGCGGCCATCCCGGGCCCTGGCAGCTGCCCAGGCCACGGTGCTGTGACCGAGGCCCCCTGACACAGAGCTCTGGGCCCGCAGAGCCGCTGCCTCCAGGGGCAGGGTGCAGATGTCTCCTCGAGCAGGGCTGCGGAGTTGCTGCTGCCAAAGCTGCTCTGGACCCCACAGAAACAGCACAGGCTGTGCACAGGACTGTGCAATAGAGAGCAAGCCTGCTTCCAGCACTTCCCTTGCTTGCTCCCTCAGGATGCTGGCACCAAACACGGAGACACAGAAAAGCTTCTCCTCCCAGAGTCATCCCTGTCCCCTAGACTTTGCCAATGCACCAGGCACCAGTTCCGGCATCAGCCATAAACACAGAAAATGCTATGCTAAACTTAAGACTTGGCTGTTTTTTTATTAAAAATGCATGAAAAACGTACAGAAACCCTAAGGAAACATGACACTGTAGAGTCTCTTTGTTCTGTAAAAAGTAGTAGCTGTTGGTGTCTTTGTGCTACTGCCAATGCCTTCCATGACAGACATCATCCAGGAAGAAGCAATATCACCTGCCAGAGCCCAGGTGTTACCAGCAGCTGCTCCAGGTGCTCCTGCCAGCAGCCCCTGCAGGAAGCAGCACAGCCCCAGTGCCCGTGGGCTTTGGCTGCCTCTGGCAGAGAAGCCCCTGGGGGCACAGGTCTCTGGGGCAGGAGCTGGGCACCAGCGCTGCCAGGGCTCGGGGGTGTCAGCTCTGCTTGGGCAGGGACTCTGCCACCCCTGCTGATTTCAGAGCTGCCCAGGCCCCAGGGCTCAGAGCAGCATTCGTGCCCCGGCCCACACGTTCATTGTCCGTGTCACCCACGCGGGTTTAGGATGGCTGCAGGCAGGATGTGTGCCAAGGAGGCCGTGCCAGCTCCTGTGCAAGGCCCTGTGCCCTTCCTGCTGTGGCTGTGTTGGCAGCCCTGGGGGCTCCTGCTGCTGGTCTGAGCCCTCAGAGCAGAGCAGCGTTTGCTGATGGTTGGAGCCCTTCCTAAAGATCCTGTCGGGCTGTCTTGGACACTGCGGGTGAGGGATTCCTTCTGACCCGGGCCACTTTGGGTGGGCTGGGGGCGGCCCCAGGGCAGGTGGCAGCGTGTGCCAGGGCCCTTTATGACACACGGTGCAGCATGGTCACCGTGGGCTGGAACAGGACAGGGTGTCACAGGACCCTATGTGATGCTGGTCACAGAGGTGCTGGTGGTGACACGGCAAACCCAGAGTGCTCGGAGCAGGCGACGGGACAGGACGGGAGAGAGCAGTGCCGTGAGGAGACCCCGCACAGCACGCTCGTTCTCATCTGACCCGCAGCATTTCCGAGGATTTATTCCAGCAGGTGACCCCGTGGCAGACTGTGGGTCTTGGTGACTCTGAGATTTCCTGAGGCATCTTTCAAAAGGTGCCCTCGAGTCCAGACTGTGCCATGGCCAGCAGATTCCGCAGCCTGTTCAAGGTGTTCAGGGGGAAAAGGGAGAAAGCCCCTGAACCTGCCCCAACACAAGAGAGCGAAGAGCCAGAGCAGGTCCAGCCGTCTCAGGAGGGTGAGCGGTGGAACTGGGCCACAGGGCTGGTGCCTGCTGGCAGCTTGGCCCCACCCCATCCCGTCCCATCCCATCCCATCCCATCCCGTCCCGTCCCGTCCCGTCCCATCCCATCCCATCCCATCCCATCCCATCCCATCCCATCCCGTCCCGTCCCGTCCCGTCCCGTCCCGTCCCGTCCCATCCCATCCCATCCCTCCCGTCCCGTCCCGTCCCGTCCCATCCCGTCTTGTCCCGTCCCGTCCCATCCCGTCCCGTCCCATCCCATCCCATCCCCATCCCATATCCCATCCCATCCCTTGGGGACATGCCCATGGACAGGACAGCAGAGGGGCCGTGGCTGCCCCCGGCAGTGGCCATGCTCCATCCCTGGGGCATCCCGGGGCTCTCCCTGCCTGGGCAGTGCAGGGCTGGGCTGTGCTCTGCAGCCTCTCCCGCAGCCCCTCAGCTCTGGCTGCGCTCTCTCTTTGCCAGATGCAGCCATGGACCGGGCACAGGAGCAGGGACCCAGCCGAGGCCGCTTCCGCAGGGCACTGAAGGTACCTGCGGCCATCCCCACCTGGGCTGGGCCTGCTGCCACTGCTCAGCCCAGCACTGTGCTTGCAGCACTCCATGGAACATCCCTCTCTGCCCTGCCCTTACTTCTCCTGCAGCTCTTACGGAGCTTTGTGCCCCTTCGACGCCGACAAAGCAGCACCACAGCAAATGCAGGCACTGCTGAGCCTGACTCTGGGCTGACCAAGCTGCAGGCACAGCCTGATGTCAGCACAGGCTCGGCTGAGCACTCACAAGAGGCTGACTCAGCAGTGAATGACAGCAGGGCAGAGGCTGAAATGGCCGTGACTCAGGACGTGGCCATTCCCAATGCCGACACCAGGGAGACTGAGGGCATTGCCATCACTGACACCACGCCCTGTCCTGCTGTCATTCATACTCCCACTAGGGACTCTTTTGCCGAAAGTGCTTCCTCTGCTGAGCAGCAGGTAAACAGCCTAGGGCCAGGCCTAGAGTCCTGCCAGGATTGTATGGCCCCTCAAGCCACAGCCACTGTGCCCCCTCAGCCTTTGAGGCCATCACAGTGTGGCAGGAAAGGAAGCACTTCTGGGGGGAAGCTGGGGAAGTTACTCCCTTGAACAGTACAGAGAGTTTTCCTCGTGCCTCCTCCAGGTGCCAGCCATGGTGAAGAATATCCACCAGAGACTGGCATCCTGTGACACTGTGGGTGCTGGGGTGCCCAGCACCATCCTGAGGCTGGCTGGTGAGCACCCTGCAGACGTGGTGCTGACTCTCCTGCACTGTGCTCCATCCTGTGACAGGTACGGGGCCCACCTGCCTTGAGAGCTCAGGGCTCACTAGCCTTTAGGGCCCAGTGCCCTGCACAGCCTGTCCAGTGGGGTCTGCCAGACAGACAGACAGACAGAGAGGTGCAGGCCCCTCAGGCCCCTCTGTCTCCAGAGCCTGCTGCCATGCTGCCTCCCTGCCCCTCAGGGCACCAGGGCTCTGTCACCTGGGCCCCCATACCTGCACAGGGCATGGTGCCGTGATTGAGACACCCCTGACACAGAGCTCCCATCCCACAGAGCGGCTGCAATGATTTGGAGAGCCATAGGCTCCTCGGGACCAGCCATGGAGAAGGTGCTGCCAGTGCTGGTCCGAGTGATGGAGCACTGGCCATTGTACAGGAGCTGTACCTGTGATGGAGACAAGAAGGATATTTTTGCCCTGGCAGTGAGTTTCAGGAACTAAGCTTTGCTCACTCCCAGCTTGCCTGTCCAGCACCTCTCCATCCTTCCTGTGCCTCAGCTGCTGGGCTGAAACCTGAGCTACGGGCAGGCTCAGGGGACACCGGCCCTGCTGCCCGCCTTGTGTCTCTCCTCTTGGGTCCTGCCATGTTGACACGTCATCACTGAGCGCTGTCTCGGGCTGCTTCTTTTACAGGCAACCCTGGTGCTCTGGGAGATTCTGTCTGAATGCCCCAAGGCAGTGACCCTTTATGCTGGGCAACTCTTTGTGGCTCTGCTCTTCCAAGTTGTCATCACCACTCAGCAGATGCCACCAGAGGACATTAATAACTTCTGGAGAGCATGCCAGGAGGAACACCGCCTTCCCAGCAACCCCAACAGGTCCCAGTCCTCCTGCCCTTCCCATGCCCTTGTGACCAGCACCAGTGCTCCCAGAGTGACCTGGCCTTTGCTCTGCACACAGGTTTGCAGTGCAGACCATGAAGTCTCTGCTCTGCTGGCTGAGCTGTGACACTGAGGTGGTGGCCATGGATTGCAAGCGTGGCTGGGACACGCTGCTGTGTGCTGACATCCAGCACGATGCTGTGAGTCTGCTGGCCAGGTGAGACGCCCTTCTCCCCACTGCCCCTGGCATTTGTGTTCTGTGCCCGGGGTGCCCGACACACTCCCTGTACTCATGGGCCGTAGGGCCTTGACACCAAGGGCTGGCTGAGCAGGCTGGAAAAGGCTAGGAGAGGAGGGTGCCCACAGGAAGCCACCTCCCACATTTCCCACATCACCTCCCAGGATGCTGGGAAAAGACCAGGCCTCAGTGAGTCAGTCCTGGGAGAGGCTTGACCCCCACTTCAGGGTCTTGGTGCCTTTGTCCCCCTTCCAGGGAGATGCGCCGTGGCTCGATCCCCTTGTGTTCCTTGATTGGATTTCATGTGCTCCAAGTGCTCAGAGTGGAAGAGCCACGCTGGGATCTGCCCTTCCTGGCATTCCTTGTGGAGGTGAGCCTGATGGCCAGCGCTTCCTCGCTGAGCTGCCTCCCAGCTCTCTGCCCTCTCATAGCTGCAGTTCCCTGGGACGTTGCCCACGCCCTGTGCTGCTGCCTGGGGCCAGCCCTGTGCGGTGCTGGGCTCCTGCCGGCCGGTTGCCCCGTCACTGCCCTGTGCCTTTCAGGTCCTCGAGTGCATGGACGTGACTAAATGCGGAGGGAGTGCCATGAAGGTCATGTCCAGGTACCTGCAGCACACTTGCAGGGAGAGGTGTCGCCTGGCGCTGAGAGGCCTCGTGGTGCTCAGCAAGGATCCCTCAATGGTGAGAAGGGGGCAGCGGCTGAAGCTGCACTGGCTGGCTGGGCTTCAGGAGCTGAGGCAGCTGCTCCCAGCTCTCCTGTCTCAAGTCCCTGAGTGCTTCAGGACAGGCCTTTGGTCTCTGGGTCCCACAGCAGCAGGGTGAGGTTGCAGTGCCAGGGCAGTTTTGGCAGTGCAGCTTTTGATGGCTTCCCAGCACAGCCTTGTGTTCCAAACAGGCCAGAAAAATGGGCAACCTGTCTCAAAGACTTGTAAAGCTGCTGCATGATGCAGAAGGAGGAGTGGTCAGCATGTCCCTCTGTGTCTTCACCAACGTTCTGCACTATAAGGATATCGAGATGTCCAGCAGTGCTGCCCCAAAGGTGGCTGAGGCACTCCTACCGCTCTTTGACAACGTAAGGCAGTCTGCACACAGCTACGGGCACTGGCTGCTGCTGCTGCTGTGAAAATTTTTGCCCTGTGCAGTTTTAGGTTTTTGCTCAGGAGGGCCTGGTGTAATTGGTGCTGAGGTCTTTTCTGCTTGCTTTCCCCCAGGACAACTTCCGTGTGCAGCTGCTCTCCATTAACCTCTTCTGCAAGGTGATGGAGTTGATTGCGGACAAGGGAAAAAAGCTCCTGGAAAGAACTGTGACCCAGAGCCTGCTCCCACTCTTCTTCCACTGCCATGATGAGAACCAGCAGGTGGCAGAGGTGAGGTTTGGTGTGATGCTGGTGTTCTCTGGGAGGGGGCTCAGCTGCCTCCTGCCCTGGAGTCCTCCAGGCTGCAGCTACCTGCAGGCCTTGGGACAGGGAAACGGGTCCTGTGCCCTGGGCTGTGGGGCCATCTCTGCATCTCTGCTGCTCTCCAGGCCTCTCGGGAAACGCTGCGTTGTGTGGCTGAGTTCCTGGAGAACACTCATCTCCAGGAGCTGCTGAAGGAGGAGCAGCTGTTGAAGTTCGCCGAGGTCCTGGTAAGGACAGCCTGGAAGTGCCAGCCTGAGGCTGGAGAAGCACCCTGCCTGCGGTGCTCAGTGTGTGGGCTGGCAGCTGTGCCCCTGCCCAGCGCTGCACTCAGGGGCACCAGCCTGCACCCCACACGCTGCTCCCTTCCCTGGGCTGTGCGGGCAGGGCAGGCGGGCGCTGGGTGCAGGCAGAGCCCGGCCCAGGGGCAGGGCCAGCACCAACCCTTCCCTCCTGCCGCTCTCTCAGCTGGCACAGGACAGGAGCCGAGCAGAAGAGTACCTGTGCCAAGCCCTGCCGTACCTGCAGAGCCCGCAGAAGCTCCTGCGAGAGGCGGCCGTCTGGTTCCTGGGTGAGCTCTGCCGAGGCCGGGCTCCCTGCCCGCCCCGCCGCAGCTCGGCCCCAGCCCCGGCTGCTGCCCCGGCAGCGCCAGGCGGGCCCGGCGCCGTGCAGCCCCGGCTGCCCTGGGCGCTGCTGCCGCCCCCTCACAGCCGTGCCCTGGGGCCTCAGCCTGCGGCCAGCGCCCGGGCTGAGCCCTGCCGGGCCACGGGGGCCTGTGGCCACAGGGCTGGCAGCGCCGCTGGCTCGCAGCTGTGCCGCTGGCGCCCTGACACAGAGCTCTGTGTTCGCAGGCATGGCCGGGCGGGACCTGAGGCGGCAGCAGGAAGAGCTCCAGCTCATCTGTAGGGGTGAGTGAGGGCAGCGGGGCTGGCGGGGGAAACTGCAATGCCTGCCCCGGCTGCACAGGGCTCTGCTCCCTGTGCCGACGAGCAGCGGCATGGGCAGAGCACGGGGAGATCTCAGGGCTACGTGAGGGATTCATGACCAGCAGCTTTGGGCCGATCCCGGTGGTCCCCGCTCCCTCCTGGCCATGGCTAGAGCGGGATGGGATGAACCTGGCCCGGGGCTCTCCCTGGGTCCCCGCAGATCTGAAATCCGATCATGGCTCTGTTCCTGTCTCCTGCAGCCCTTGAAATTATGCTACATGACAGCAGCCGTGCTGTCAGACACCTGGCACTTCAAGCACTGTACATCGTTCAGAGAGTACAGAGAACTCGCTACTCCGTCTTCCAGAGGCTGCGCGATCAATTCCGCTCGGCAAGCAGGAGACGGCCTTGTCTGTGGGGCGGTGGCAGGCTGTGCTGCTGGAGCTCTGCAGAGAGCTGACTTGAGAGGCTCTCAAATCTGCTGGGCCCCCTCAGCCAGCAGGGAATTTCCATTTCTTTAAGAAAGTTCTTTTCTTCTGTTTGTTTTCCTTTAGTGTATAAATATAGGATGTGTTATAATACACAGGCTCCCAGGCTCTTTCTTTTGGTGCCCAGGCTCTGCAGGGCATAGCGGAACAAGGGGAAAAGGGTGCTTGTGCTCAGCAAGCTGCCCAGGTGTGCAGTGTTGCAGGGAAAATGGCCAGAAGCCCCTTGGCCTTTGGTGCTTCTGCCGGAGCCTTTGTGCTGCCGACAGAGCGGGTGGGCAGGGGCCAGAGCTGCAGGGATGCCTGTGAGACCGGTGCCTGGAGATGGCCACGAGCCCTGTGCAGCCAGGAAGTGTCACCTGTGTCCTGCTGCCCGTGAGTTGCTGGCTGGGTTGCTGAGGGCTCTGAGGTGCCTCTTGATGCAGCTGCATCCTCAGCCCCCAGGCAGCTGCCCTGTTCCTGCCTCCCAGCTGCTCTGGAGCTTCCCAGCCCTGGATGTGGAGCCTCAGCAGGAGGCTGGGGACACCCCCGGGGTGCCTGGGCTGGACTGGCTGGGGACAGGGAGGGCAAGGCTCCCCTGCTGGGGGATGGGACATGGTAGTGGGAAGTCAGAGAAGCTGAGATTTTACCCCAAAAGTGTTCCGCATTCCTGCCCAGCTCCACTGAGAACTGGAAACTGGGAATGAGGAAACCTCCTGTCTTTGGAGTTGGCAACAAAGTCCTCAAATGTGGAGGTGGATTCAGCTGGTGGAGTTGAATCCTGCTAGGAAAAAAGGTGGAATTAGAGCAGGTGTATGTTAGTGTGGTGAGAATGCCGGGACGTGCCAGCACCGGAGCCCTCAGGATTCAGAAGAAACCATAGGTGCCCTTCTCCAGGAGATCCCAAGCCTCTGAATCACGCCTGGGATTTGGATCAGCGGAATCGCCAGAATGCCGATGAGTTTTGCCGAGGACTGCAACCCTGGGAAAACAACCTGGACTTTAATTAACCTGATTTCCTGATGGAAAATGATCCAGGAATTCCGTTTTTTTGGGGGGTGCCATAGGTTCTCTGGGACTGGGGAATTCTGCCAATCCATCCATCTTGGATTGAGGAATTAAAGTTCATGGGATGAGCCAGGATTAACGGAGCCTTCCCTCAGGTGTGTGATCCAGGATTTTCCTGGTTTTCCCAGGCCAGGTGAGCCATGTGCAGCATTCCAAATGCATGGAGCTGTTTAGAGGGAAATCCATGATTTTTTCCATTTTTCCCAGTGCAGGTGAGCTGTGCGCAGCATTCCAAAGGCATTGGTTACAACCAGGAAGGGTTGTATTCCCCATGGGAATAAAACCAGGCTCAAAAATGCTCCTGGAAAGGCAAAATCCCCATTTTAGCAGCTTTTCCCACCTCCACATGCCAGGAATTCAGGGATCTGCTGGATAGGGAATGCTCATCGCCGATTTTCTGCCCATTTGTCTAGGAATGCTCCAATGACAGTGCTGATGCAACTTGTGCTGAGTCAGTCTTTGGAGGATTTTTGGGATCATATTTTGTGATTCTGGGGGTGCAGGGAGATGGGAGAAAGGCAGGACACAATCCAGATCTGGAAAAATCCTGGATAGCACTGGAAATGGGGAGATTGCAGTGGCAGCAAGCACAAGGAACTTGAAAGAAAAAGGAATTTTTTAGAGGAAGAAAAAAGGGGGGAAAAGAATCAAATTCCAAACAAATCCACTGGAAAAGATCTTAGCTGTGGAATAGGAGACATTCCAACACAACAGGTCACCAGGGCCTGGGAGCACCCAAAGTTTTAGTTGTATTGGGAATCTTTGGGGGTTTTTAAATTTCTTGGGTTTTTTCCCCAAGAAAATCCTACTTTTCCTTTCTGACGGCACTGGAAGTCACCTCCTGTTTGTGCAGTGCTGCTTTTGCCCAGCCTTATTCCCAAATATTTTTGACACTTCTTTAAAAGGGTGAAAATGATGATGGCCTGTGGCTTTTTTTTCATTCTCGTTACTCGTGATGCAATTGCAGTGAAAAGGAAAAAACCTACAAAAGAGCCCTGAAAAAAAAAGTGATGAAAAAATCATAATTTTACCATGTATCAGTGCCTGGATTTTTGTTATAAAGCTTCTTTTTTCTAGTGCTCTTTTTGCTCTAAAATGAAATCATAAGACACCCTGAGAAGGTTAAAAAATAAGGAAAAAAAAAAAAGAAATTTAAAAAAGCATTGGCTTTTTTTTTCCACAGAAGCAATCTATTAGTACCAAAAAAAAAAAAAAAACAACCAAAGAAACAAAGAAAAAAAAAAACCTGAATAACAAAAGAATAAAAAGGGGGAAAATAATAATTGTGAAAAAAAAGTCATGATTCTGAATATTTCTTCTTTGTAGAAGTAAAGTTTCATATTTAGTTTACTATTTAAAATATAACTGCTTTGGTTTATTGGAAGTTTTTGGTTTTTCCTTTGAGTTGCCAGGAATTTTTCTGGTTAAAAATTAAAAGGGGTTGTATATTAAAATTAAAAAAAAAAAAAAAAAAAAGGAAAAAAAGATAAAAGTGGAAAAAAGGTTTTTAAAAAGGGAAAACTATCTTGAAATTATAAGAAAGAAACCAAAAAGAAGAGTTTCACTTTGTTTTCACTGTGTGGCTGAGTGCCTGGATTTTTCCATGTTTTTTTGGTATATTCCTGAGTTGTAGAGTTGTCAGGATGGGATGCTGAGCTTGGTGGTGATTTCAGAGCCACCATATGTTTGGTGTTCCAGGGTTCCCTAGGAGACCTTTGGGCTTCCACAGAGGGAAATGCATCTTGTAAAACAATTCCTAAACCTTGCTTTGTCCTCATAAAAGAAAATGACGAGTCTTTGTGGATGGGATGAAGCAGTGGGAAGTTTCTGATGGAGCTGATGGTGTTTGCTGAGGATTTTTGTCCGCAGAGCTCTGTGCAAACCAGGAGCATTTGCAGAGGGGGAAACTGAGGCACGGCACCCCTGCTGTCCTGCAGCACCAAACCAACCCAAACATGGGATCAACCCTTTTTTTCCACAACCCCAAGCCAATGCTTTCCATGGGCCTTCACCCAGGTCCCTCCTGAGGGATACCCATTCCTGAGAGATACCTGCACCTCTTTGCCCCCAGCTCTTCCCACCCCATGGGAAGAAGGTGCTGGGGACCAGTGGTCAGCTCTGAGCCTCCCAGCTGCCTCCCACCCATGGGATCTGCCTTAAGAAAAGACCCCCCCGAGATCAGATTTGCTCCCAGCCCATGTTTCTTGGGAGGGAAGCACAGGACCTTACAAAGGCTGTGTTGCCAGAGCCCTCTTGCTGGCTCTGCTCTGCTCCCCAGCCTTTTGAGGGATCCCTCCTCCACGGCTGGTGTCAATTGGAGCAGGCTCCAAAAGAAACAGCCTTGTCCTATGGTCTCCAGCATTGCTGAGGTGGGGAAAGCCTCGTGCTGTAAAGAACTAATGGCTAATAAAAGCACAGTGTTCTTCTAGAAGAAACAGCTCTGCTGCTTCAATTCAACAGGGATGTGAAAGATGGAGGTGCTGGGTGCATCCCAAATTATCCCCCTGGAGAGGGGCTCCCAGAGGGGACCCTCCAAACCGGGGGGCTGCTGTGTCCCCCTCCCCCAGCCCTCTGGGAAGGATGGAAGCGCTTGCAAGGCACTTTCAGCTCGGCTTTGGATGACAAAATATCCCTGTTCAGAGCATTGACGTGCTGGGAACTGTGAAGGAAAGGCTGTGACGAGGGAGGAGACAGGGATGGGGATTCATCTTCAAATGTGCACAGTGTGTACGAGCGATCCTAATTGCCTGGCAAGCTTTTACTCAGTGTTCCAGGGATTCTATTCTGGCTGGCTCTGTCCAGTGTTCCCCTTTCTGAGCCACAGGCAGATGTGCAAGGGGAATTACTCACAGTGCCCCTTGCCCAGCTGTCTGCAAACAGCTCCTGTGAGGTGTCCTGCACCCACAGCAGGCTCACATCTGTCTAATGAGGAGAAACCCACCCTTGGACTTTATTTTATCTCCTTCTAAATCCCTTTTCTCCTCATCCTCATCTTAGTCCATCAATGCATCTGAGGATGCTCAGTCCATGTATGAACACCTGCAGAAGGAAGATTATTAAATTGATTGTTGATTATTAAAATTATGTTGCATTCAAGGCCACAAAACGCTGCCAAAAATGAGATGTGGAGAAAACGTCAGGAGGAAGTGGAGGGACGGCCGTGCGTTGTCGGCATCAAGGATGCTCCTGCATCAAGGGGTTTTCCCACACTGCCAGTAACTTCATGGAATCCCAGACTGGTTTACATTGCACGGGACCTTCATGATCACCCAGTGCCACCTTCCACTATCCCAGGCTGCTCCAAGCCCCATCCAACTTGACCTTGGGCACGTCCAGGGGCAGCCACAGCTTCTCGGAGAATTCCATGCCACTCCCCACCCTCACAGGGAACAATTCCTTCCCAGTATGCCATCTAAGCCTGCTTGTAGCAGTGCGAAGCCATTCCCCTTTGCCCTGGCACTCCAGGCTTGTAGAACTACATCCTGGTTCTGCCAGAGGCTCTGCCCAGCTCATGGACTCTGTGTCTGTAGCTTTTCCTTTTGCTCTCCTTCCTCTTTTCTTTCCTGAGGAAACATCATCTTTCATCAAATCATGGTCTCACCCAGGGCCAACTGGCTATCCCATCCTTCCCAGGAGAAATAATTAAGGAATTAAACCTGATTGTGCCAGAGAGAAAGGCACGTCCAAGACGTTTTGAGCTTCGAGGGGCAGATTTTCACTTGCCTGAGATATTGTAAAAGATACTGCAGAAGACAAGGAAAAATTCCCAGCTCAGCACACGAAACACAGCCCCGAAGAACTGAGCAGGTCAGGAGGAATTTTGTCTCACCCACCATCCCTCTTAACAGGCAAAATCTGCTGTGGTTGATGGAAAAGCTGCTTTTTGGCTAAACAAAACCACCTCCAGAGTGAGTTTTTCCTCCCTGAGATACAAAATGCTTATAAAAATGCATGAAGTTATGAATCTGAAACTTCTCTAATGAAAACCTTTTGCTCTCCTCCCACAGCCAGCGAGCACCATCACCCCAGAGAAGGGAGGATGGCTGGGAGGTGTCAGGGACATCCCACCCTTCTGCACCCAGGAGCCCAGTGAAAACCCTGTTGGATCATGGTGAAAAACACGTTTTTTTTCACATTAGTGGAAGGTGTCATTGCCTTTCTTTCTTGGATTTCCTTTCTTCTGGGTTTGTCCAGGGAAATAAAAGGGGGAAAAAAGAGAATGGATTCGAGGGTTCTACCTGGGTCCAGAACAATTCCCGGACCCTCGCAGCCCCCCTGGACCCGCAGTCCCCCCGGCCCCCCCCAGCTGGAATAAAATTCCCGTTTTTCTCAATTCAGGTGTCACTGGGGGGTCTCAGGTGTCACTGGGGGTCTCAGGTGTCACTGGGGGGGTCCCTCTGTCTGTCCTGGGGGTTCCCGGGCTGGATTTGGGAGGGGCGGGGCCACACCCAGAAGGGTACACCCACCTTGGCCCCGCCCCTCACATGAACCCCGCCCATTTCCGAGTCCCGCCCCCGCCCCCCGTGTGGCCCCGCCCCGTTCCCGCCGTGCCCCACGCTCCAAGATGGCGGCGCCCGTGGTGGGGTCGCTGCTGGCGCTGCTGGCGGCGGGGGCGGCGCTGGGCGGCACCGGGGGGCTCTGCCGGGGCGGCACCGGCACCGGCACCGGGCCCAGGGTGAGCGCGGGGAGCGGGGAGAGCGGGGAGAGCGGGGAGGGTGCGGACCATAGCGGGGCGGATAGACGGACACACCTGTTAGAAAGAAAAGAGTTAAGAGTTATTGTTAACCATATTTGTAGTTGCAAGATTAATGTTTGTAGTAGTAACTTTTGTAACTGTTGAATAGTGTTAAAAAAACTCACCTACCTCGTGTCTGTATTGTAGCCCTATCCCAAGTTCCTGTATCCTGTTTCCTGTATCCTGTTCCTTGTTCCTGTGTCTGTCGGGCCCCGCCTCCACTGCTCCCCTACTCTTCCCCATGACAACCAGTGGCTCCACCCAGTATGTAAACCATGTGAACTTCCAGACCCCCGAGGGACCATGGGAGTGAGAGCGCCGCATACAAACTGCTGAAGTTTAGAAACTAATAAACAGATACTTCGCCAAACCACCCTACAAGATTGGGAAGAACAGCAGCTATCTGGAACAGTTTTCAATCATCTCACATCTCACTGTAACAAGAGTGGGACTTGCTCGGAGTCACCCCCCTGGACTTTAAACGAGCCAAGTAGTCTCCTAGGGGACTCCTGCGAGGGCGGAGACTCCAGCTCTGTCGTTAAGGCAAAGCTGCTTGCACCTCCTCCTCTTCGTTGTCCACAGGGAGCAGTGGCGGTGAGCGCGACCCCTCGAGCCCCCTCCCCCAGGCTGATTTCACAATAAAGGCTTTAAAAAGGAGCAGAAGAGTTCCTGGCCCATTTATTCATACCAATTTTTGGGGGCTCGGCCGGGATCTGACCACGCCTGAAGAGGACTCCAGCAAAGGACAGCTGCAGGACGGCTGCCCCCCACCTGGGACTCCAGGACCAGCTGGTCACCCCCGGACCCGGAGATCCGCCTGGGCAAGGACAACAAAGAGGAGCGCCGGACTGGTAAGACACCGGCAGCGGGAGTGGGAGGCGAGTGAGTGGATGTGTGAGTGAGACGGGGGCCGGCAGCTCGGACCCCCGAAGTGAGAGTGGACCCTTTAGTACGCGTGTTCCGGACTCCCGCGAGGGGGCCGGCCGGGAACAAGGGGAAGCGAAAGAGGGCCTAATAGGGCTCAACAGAACGAAAGAGGCGCCTCCCGGGGATAGAAGGGTCCCCCCTCCGAGCGTGCGGAGGTTTCCTTAGTGTATGAGTGGCACGCATAGGGGTAGGTCCCCCTATTCAAAGGACTAAGCGGTCTAGGCTGCTCTGGGCGTGTAGAGGGCCTAGGGAAGTGAGAGTCACGCGCAGACAACCTGAGTAGCTCCCGGGGTGGTGTGTGGGAGTGCCTAGGTTAGGTGTGAGTGAACACACCCCCCTCGCTTGGGTACCCGAGAGGACCGGACCGAGGAATTGGAATTGGGGGTCCCCAGGCCCTACCGGCACCAAGTGGTCAGTGAAAGACCTTCACTTCCCAAGGTCTGTGACACAGGACGTGCTGAGAGGCCATAGCTGTCGCGGCTCAGTCTCGGCTCAGGGAGTTCCTGGGAAGGGGGGGTCGAACTTGCTGCCAGAAGAGCACAGGGGCAAGTAGTTAGTCTGCGCAGGCGGGCGAGGCAGCTAAGGTAACACACACACGCATCCCCTTGCCGAAGCCATCCCTTGGTGGGTGGGGTGGCTAGGAGGCAAGGGGGGAATCTTCCACCACTTGCTCACATTCAGCCCTCGCACAGAAGCTATCCTCACTGGGGAAGGGGGATAGTCAGGGAGTGGAGGGGCAGGGGGCTCCGGAGTGAGCCCTGCTGACCAAAGTTTTGTGGACGGCACGGAGACAGGGACAGGGGAAGATCCCAGGGAGTCTGGTGCTAGGGTCCCCTCCACGTCGACTCAATAGTGCTCATAGTCTCTACTGACAGGGGAGTCAGGGAGGCGAGGCGGGAGGGGAACGGAGATCGGATTTTGACCGATTGAGGATAAAGAGAGAATTTTAATTTTCATAATAATTTAGAAGTCCATTTGCCCGTCATTAAATTTCCATTCGAGTAGGGGCACGTTTATAAAGTAAGTAAGGGACAGTTATAAGTTTTTTTTTTTTTTTTTTTTTTTTTTTTTTTAAACTTGTGTGCCTGCCAGTAGTGTTTTGTTCAAGTAAAGGCACCGTCAATTTTTAAGTTTAAACCCAGAGAAAAGAAGAGTAATGGGACAGTGCCTAAATAAGAGGGCAAGTCCCAAGGAGAATAAAAGAACTACCAGAACCATTCCCCTGATAGCCCATTAGAACAAATATTAGATCACTGGGACACACAAGAGGCCACCAAGGGCCTAGACCGGATTAAAATGATCCATTATTGTATGGAAGTTTGGCCCAAATTGGAAATGCAGGGACAGTGGCCGTGGTATGGCACGAAAGATCCCTGGATGTGTTCCCAATTATACCAACATCTAAAAACCAAAAGAGGTACAAGCCCAGAAGAAATAATGTATGCAGCTTTGTGGCAAAAAGGTAAAACAGAAGCAGAATTAGTGAAGGTATGTAAGTTGAAAGAACAGAAAACAGGAGTTAAGGGAAATAAAAAGCAAGAAAAAGAGACTAATGGAACCAGTAGTAAATGGGACCCCTTGGAGTACCTACCCCCTCCTCCTGTATACCCAATAGTGCCCCAAGCTCCCCTTTGCAATTCCCAGACTATCCCAGCCTCTATACCACCCTCACTTAACCCACCTGTTTCCAGTTCGAACCCTTTCTGCCTGAACCCGTCCTCCTCTGCATTTTCAGCCCCTCCCACTGCCACTGAATCTTCTCCCTCAATCCCATCACCGGTTCCTTATAATCTGACAGTTACAGTTCCTTTACCTCCAGAAACCCCTATAGTGAACCAAATCTCCTCTCCCTCACCTGCAACTGTTCCCTTACCTCCGCATGACTGGGAGTCAAGAATGCCCAAAATTAATCCTAACCCTCCCCTTAACAATGAGCAACTTCCCCTAACCCCTACTTCTAGTCAAGGACAAAATCCTGGAGATGGACCTTATTGTCATACAAGATCTAAGACAACCAAACTCTTCCCCTTGAGAGAAGTCCCTATGGGAGGAGTAGTTGGAGGAGTAGGGTTTGTCAATGCCCCATTGACAGCTTCGGAAGTTAGAGGATTCAAGAAAGAGCTAGGAAACCTGGTTGAAGACCCGGTGGGAATAGCCAATCAAGTAGACCAATTTCTAGGTCCCAATATTTACACTTGGAGTGAGTTAAACTCTATTTTAAATATCTTATTTAACCCTGAAGAGCTAGCCATGATCCGTGTCACAGGAATGAGAATCTGGGAACGAGAAAACAGGATTGGGCCCGAGGAGAAGACAAGCTCCCACAAGTGGATCCAGGATGGGATCCAAACAGGGAAGAGGGAAGACAGAATATGAGAGATTACAGAACCCTAATGGTAAAAGGAATTAAAGAATCTGTTCCCCGAAGTAACAACACCAAGCTAGCCTTTGATGAGACCCAAGAAAAAGATGAGACCCCAGCCACCTGGTTAAATAGGTTAAGAAGAAATTTTCAATTATACTCAAACATAGATCCCGACAGTCCTGAAGGCCAAGTACTGTTAAAAGTACAATTTGTTACTAAGTCCTGGCCTGATATCAGGAAGAAGCTAGAAAAATTAGATGATTGGCAAGAGAAAGGGATCAATGAACTATTAAAGGAAGCTCTAAAAGTTTACTTAAGGAGAGAAGAAGAAAGAACAAAAACAAAAGCAAGACTCATGGTAGCTGTGGCCAAAGAAACTGTCCAGGCAAGTAAGGATCAGTCAAGTGAAGGGGGGCAAAAGTCCAAACAGGAGGAAAACAAAAAGAAATCCATTATGCCCCCAAAGACCAATTCGGGGAACACCCAAAAGAGCGGGAGGTGTTACTATTGTGGACAGACAGGGCACTTTAAAAGAGACTGTAATAAACTATCCTTGGATGAAGCAATAGCAAAAGAACAGGATACTTTAGAAAAGATCTTGAGAGGGGGGGATAGTGATGACTAGGGGTGTCGGGGGCTGTATGTATTAGGGGACCCGATGAAACACGAGAAGAGCCCCTGGTAAATTTTGAAGTAGGTCCCAAGAGTGAAGAGATTGAATTTTTAGTAGATACAGGAGCAGACCGTTCAAGTATAAACAAGCTCCCAACTGGTACGTTTTTAAGTAATAAAGTTTGTGAAGTATTAGGAGCAGAGGGAAAACCCTTTATGGCACCAGTAATAAAAAACGTTGAAGTAAAAGGAAATTCTCGACAGTGTTATACAGACTTTGTATATTTACCAGACCTAGAAACTAATTTATTAGGAAGAGATTTACAAGTGCAGCTAGGAGTAGGAATAATCCCAGTGAATGGAAAAATGGTAGTCCAAATGATGAAGCTAACCATAAAAGATATGGGAGAGATTAACTCTGAAGTTTGGGCAGAAGAAGGAAAGTTTGGGTATTTAGACATTCCCCCAATAAAGATCAAAATCCAGGAAGGAACACCTCCCATTAAAATCAGACAGTACCCCATGTCCATAGAAGGGAAAAAAGGATTGGCTCCTGTCATAGATAACTTATTAACAGAAGGTATCCTGGAACCATGTATGTCCCCTATAACACTCCAATTCTGGCTGTTAAAAAGGCAGAGGGGAAATATCGATTAGTTCAAGACCTAAGAGAAATAAATAAAAGGACAATCACCAGACACCCAGTAGTGCCAAATCCTTATACCCTCCTGAGCCAGGTACCCAACGGACATGCTTGGTTCACAGTTATAGATTTAAAGGATGCCTTTTGGGCATGTCCCCTAGCAGAAGAGTGCCGTGACTGGTTTGCCTTTGAGTGGGAGTATCCTGATAGAAATAGAAAACAACAACTAAGATGGTCCCGCTTACCCCAGGGTTTTACAGAGTCCCCAAACCTTTTTGGACAAGCATTAGAGGAATTATTAAGTCAATTTAATCCTGAGAATGAGGTTAAAATTTTACAGTATGTAGATGATCTCTTAATATCTGGAGAAGATCAAGAAAAAGTGAGGCAAACCAGTATACAACTATTGAATTTTCTGGGAACCAAGGGATTAAGAGTGTCCCGGAACAAATTACAATTTGTGGAGCCCAAAGTAATTTATTTAGGACATGTAATAGAGCAAGGCTGTAAAAAATTAAGCCCAGAAAGAATATCAGGTATCCTAGCCATACAAGCACCAAAAACAAAGAGAGACATAAGAAAACTCTTAGGTCTCTTCGGGTATTGCAAACTATGGATAGAACAATATACCCAGAGTGTTAAATTTCTTTATGAAAAATTAGTTAATTCTGAACCCATAAAGTGGACAATTGAAGATGAAGAGCGATTGAATCATCTAAAAGATAAGCTCGCTTCAGCACCAGTTTTAAGCCTGCCAGATTTAAAGAAAAAGTTTGACTTATTTGTCAACTCCGAAGAGGGGACGGCATATGGGGTTTTAACTCAAGAGTGGGGGGGATATCGCAAGCCCATAGCCTATTTATCAAAACTATTAGACCCAGTAGCTCGTGGATGGCCTACCTGCTTACAATCCATAGCTGCAGCTGCAATTTTAATTGAAGAAGCTCAAAAGCTAACCTTACAGGGTAGAATCAAGGTCCACACACCACACGACTTAAAAACAGTCTTGAGTCAGAAGGCTCAACAATGGCTGACAGATGCTAGGATATTAAGATATGAAGTCATTCTAATGGATACCAGCAATTTAGAACTAATGACCTCCAAGAGCTTGAACCCAGCGCAATTTTTATCAGGGGAGCCTCCATATGAGTTAGAACATAACTGCTTGGAATTAGTGAATTTCCAAACAAAAGTGAGGGAAGATTTGGAAGATATACCTCTACCCTATGGAAAAATATTATTTACTGATGGTTCCTCCAGAGTAGTGGAAGGAAAACGACATTCTGGGTATGCAGTAGTCATAAAAACAGAAAAAGGAGAATTAGAAGTACTAGAAAAAGGGAAATTACCCCCCAGCTGGTCAGCTCAAAGTTGTGAAGTTCATGCTCTAAAGAGAGGTCTGGACTTGTTAGAAAAAGAAAAAGGAACAATTTACACAGATTCGAGGTATGCCTTTGGAATAGTTCATACCTTTGGTAAAATCTGGGAAGAGCGAGGCTACCTAAATTCAAAAGGAAAGAACCTAGCACATGAAGGACTAATCAAATCAGTGTTAGAATCCCTAACCAAACCCACAGAAATTGCAGTGGTCCACATAAAAGGACATCAAAAAGGAGACACTTTAGAAAACAGAGGAAACCAATTAGCTGATCAGGTAGCAAAAGAAGTAGCTGTAAATCCAGAGGGACCAGTAAAAATCCTAAAACTAGACAAGGCAATGACTGAAAAAGAAGAGAAAAGGGAACCAATATTTAGTAAGAAAGAATGGGAAGCAATAAAGAAACTGGAATTATCTCAAGGAGAACAAGGGGAATGGTTAGCATCAGATGGGCGAAAATTTTTGAACAAAGCTTTAGCCCAAAAAATGTTAAATGAGATACATGAACTAACTCATTGGGGAACCCAAGGGATGTGTGACCATTTCTTGAGGGAAAATTTGTGCCTCGGAGTTTATGATTTGGCAAGAGCTATAACAAAGGGGTGTATAATATGCCAAAAAGTAAACCAAAAAGTAATGAGGAAAACTGAACCTGGGGGAAGAGAGTTGGCCTTAAGACCATTCCAGAGTGTGCAAATAGATTTCACAGAAATGCCCCCTATACAAGGGTATAAACATTTATTAGTAATAGTTGACCACCTGACACATTGGGTAGAAGCATTTCCCACAAAGAGAGAAACAGCAGAGGAAGTTGCCCGAGTAATACTGGAAAATATTATCCCCAGATATGGTTTAGTTAACACTATTGACTCAGATAGGGGATCCCATTTCACTTCCCAAGTCCTACAAGCTATTGTAAAAGCCCTAGGAATAAAATGGAGACTACACACCCCATGGCACCCCCAGAGTTCGGGTCGAGTAGAATGTATGAATAAAACATTAAAAAATGTGTTAACAAAACTGAGGACTGAGACCCAAATGAATTGGTTAAAGTGTTTACCTCTCGCCCTCTTGAGAATCAGAACCAAGCCACGATCTGACCTTGGGGCATCCCCATATGAAATGATGTTTGGGCTTCCCTTCCTGATGACCCCTTATAGCACTGGAGACTATATAGAGGGAGAAGAAATGACTAGAAAATACTTAGAGACAATTGGAAAGACCCTAAGTAATTTAAGAAAAAGAGGGTATCTCCCTCAAACCTCCCCATTTGACACCAATACCCACCAAATCAGTCCTGGAGATTGGGTACTAATCAAATCCTGGAAAGACACTCCATTAACCCCAAAATTTGAAGGTCCCTTCCAGGTTCTGCTAGTGACCCATGCTGCTATCCGGACCCAAGAAAAAGGGTGGACTCACATCTCCCGTGTGAAGGGACCAGTACCGCCTCCCCCTAACTGTGGACAAAACCCAGAAAGATCCCCCACGAGTTTCTCCAAGTGGATTGCCATCCAAGATCCTGCCAGCCTTAAAGTAACTCTTAAGAAACAACCAAAGAAGGACTGAAAAGAAATAGAAAAAGGATGGACTCACATCTCCTGTGAGAAGGGACCAGTACCACCTCCCCCTAACTGTGGACAAAGCCCAGAAAAGACCCACCCCGAGTCTCTGAAAGTGAATTGCCATCCAAGATCCTGCCAGCCTTAAAGTAATTCTTAAAACAGTCAAAGACAGACTGAAGAAGAAATAGATAAAAACTACAGAGTTCTGTTAAGCAAAATTGTTGTTAGAGTATACATATATATTTGTTAAGATATTGTAATTGTTAATGTTTTAGTATAAATTGATATTCTAATGTAGATTGTTAATATTTTGATATGTTCTAATGTAGATTGTTAATATTTTGATATAAATTGTTAAAATTTTCAATCCAAATAGAATAAGTTAAATAAAAAATCCCCCATCGACTTCCCTCACAGAACATTTCCCAAAGGCAGTTAAATTAAAAGGTGGGAAAAAAGGAAAAAAAAGGACCTTATTAACAGAAAAAAAAGAGGATCTTCTTACCAGGAAAAAGAGGACGTTCTCACACCTCCAAACCTAAGAGGCAAGACCGGGTGAGGCTAAAGAGAAGGGTGAGCCATGAAGCCCCCTAGGACAAAACTAGCTCATACCGGACTCTTAGGTGGACTAATGTTAGTCCAGTCAATAAGCTTGGCACTAGGAGGGAGTGGAGAAACATGCACGAAGTGCTACTACCCTCTTTATGATGAAGAAGACCTAGGATCACTAATGAGGGTCCACACAAACATTAATCCCACCTGTTTTGATCATACACAATTAGAAACTTGCCAAGAAGAAGGAAAAACATATTGGCTCACAAAAAATACTGCCTCACATAGGCAGCGCCTGATTGGGGAATGTCCTGTAAGGGAAGCCTGGTTCTGTTTTGAGCAAGAAGGAATGAATGACATAATAAAAGAAAAACAATTAACAGTAAAAAAAGAAAACCTAGATAAAACACTGGGTAAAAATCTATTCATAGACTTAATTGAGAAAATTAGTAAAGAACTAAATGTAACCAATTGTTGGGTGTGTGGAAGTACCCAAATGTCAGATATTTGGCCCTGGGAAGGAATTAGTTTAACACCTCTAGACATCTTAAGATGGAAATTAGCTGAGCAAAAACCCAGAATCACAGGAAAAAGGAGGCAAGAACAATGGGACCTGAAAGCAAAAGTGATCGGAGAAGAATGTATTAAAAGGACAGGAAAGAAATACCAAACCCCCGTAGGGAGAACAGCCTGCAAACGATATTTAATTGTAAAAGATTCAGGGAGCAGGTGGATCCCACAAGAACCAAATAGATATTGGACTACTACAAAAAAAGAAAAAGGATGTATCTACCATGAAGTGTATAAACTTTATGAGTGTGCAGACAAAGGAATAAATCCTTTCCAAGGATTGAAAGAGCTCTCCAAATATTGGGAGTGCCCCACAGAAACGCAAGACATATTCTGAGAGGCCCTGAGCATTTATTCTGGATTTGTGGAAACACTGCCTATACCCTCCTCCCCGGAGATTGGACAGGAAGCTGCACTATTGGAGCAATAAAACCTGCTTTCTTCCTCCTACCTAAGGAATCAGGGTCATACTTAGGAGTCCCCTTATATGATAACTTAAGAACGAGTAATCGGAAGAAAAGACAAGTAGTAAACTTAGAAAGTAAACAAAAATGGAAGGGAAAAATTTGGACCCCTGAAGAAATAATTAAGACCTATGGACCAGCCACTTGGGCCCAGGATGGATCCTGGGGGTACCGTACTCCTATTTATATGCTAAATCGAATCATCCGTCTCCAGGCAGTACTAGAAATAGTGTCAAATAAAACAGCACTTGCCCTAGACCACATTAGCACACAATTGACACAAACCAGAGCTGTAGTCTACCAAATTCGGCTTGCAGTAGACTACTTATTGGCAGATGAAGGAGGCATTTGTGGGAAGTTTAACTCCTCAGAATGCTGCCTGGAAATAGATGATAAGAGTGAAGTTATCAAAAACATTTCAAAAGAAATACGAAAAGTAGCTTATGTAGGCACCCAAGAATGGACTCCTCTAGGAAACTCAGACTGGTGGAATGACTTTTGGTCATTCAAAGTAGGATGGTGGAAGAAAGCAATCTTTATTGCTGTTTGTGCCTTTGGAAGCTTCTTATTTTTACCCTGTTTACTTCCCTGTGTAATCAAGACAGTAACTACCACAGTACAAGCTAGTCTTCAGATCCCTAAAATAACAGATAAAAAACAAGCCAAAATTATGTTAATGGAAACTCAGAATCAGAACCAAGAACATGAATCAGCTATACAAATATATAACCAATACCAGAAATCTAGAGAAATATACTCCAATGATTCAGAAATTGAAGATTGATGCGGACTAAAGCCCGATCAAAACATAAGAGGGGGGATATTGTTAGAAAGAAAAGAGTTAAGAGTTATTGTTAACCATATTTGTAGTTGCAAGATTAATGTTTGTAGTAGTAACTTTTGTAACTGTTGAATAGTGTTAAAAAAACTCACCTACCTCGTGTCTGTATTGTAGCCCTATCCCAAGTTCCTGTATCCTGTTTCCTGTATCCTGTTCCTTGTTCCTGTGTCTGTCGGGCCCCGCCTCCACTGCTCCCCTACTCTTCCCCATGACAACCAGTGGCTCCACCCAGTATGTAAACCATGTGAACTTCCAGACCCCCGAGGGACCATGGGAGTGAGAGCGCCGCATACAAACTGCTGAAGTTTAGAAACTAATAAACAGATACTTCGCCAAACCACCCTACAAGATTGGGAAGAACAGCAGCTATCTGGAACAGTTTTCAATCATCTCACATCTCACTGTAACAAGAGTGGGACTTGCTCGGAGTCACCCCCCTGGACTTTAAACGAGCCAAGTAGTCTCCTAGGGGACTCCTGCGAGGGCGGAGACTCCAGCTCTGTCGTTAAGGCAAAGCTGCTTGCACCTCCTCCTCCTCTTCGTTGTCCACAGGGAGCAGTGGCGGTGAGCGCGACCCCTCGAGCCCCCTCCCCCAGGCTGATTTCACAATAAAGGCTTTAAAAAGGAGCAGAAGAGTTCCTGGCCCATTTATTCATGCCACACCGGACACCGGGGCAGCGGGACAACGGGACACCGACACACCGGGGCACCGGGACAGACGGACACACCGGACACCGAGATAGCGGGGCACTGTAGCCCGGGAGTGGCCGCGGTGCTCGCTGTGGGGTTGGCGAGGGAGCGGGGCTGGCCGGTGATGTTCGTGGGGACTGCGGGTGCCGCCGTCCCGGTGCCACCCCCGTGTCTCTCCGTGTCCCGGTGCCACCCCCGTGTCCCCCCGTGTCTCTCCGTGTCCCGGTGCCACCCCCGTGTCCCCCCGTGTCTCTCCGTGTCCCGGTGCCACACCCGTGTCCCTCCCGTGTCCCCCTAGCCCGGTGAGAACGAGAGCTGCCGGGTGAGCCTGAGCCTGGAGCACTCCTTGGAGCTTGGTGAGGGGACAGCGACGGGGACAGGGAGGGTGGCAGCGGGACTGGGGGACATGGCGGGGACACATGGGGACACTGTGGACATGAGGATGGGGGTGGCAGTGAGGGTGTGGGGCTGGAGGTGGCCCTGGGGACAGCGGGCTGGGGGTGGCACTGGGGGCTCCGGGTTGGGGGTGGGTGGCACTGGGGGTGAGGGGCCAGAGGTGGCACTGGGCACACAGGGACAGGGTGTCCCCGGTGCCAGCGCCCTCTTCCCTGTCCCTGTCTCCCTGCCCACTGTCCCCTCTCCCCATCCCTGTCCCTGTCCACTCTCCCCTGACCCTGTCCCCATCCCCTCTCCCCTCTCCCTCTCCCCATCCCCTCTCCCATCCCCTCTCCCCCTCCCCAGACGCTGTCCCGCCGTTCCCCCGCCGGCGGTCGCTGTCGCTGAGCTCGGGCCCCGAGCCCGCGCTGGCGCTGGCACAGAAACCGCTGGGGCCGGAGGAGCGCGCCCGGCTCAGGGTCAGGGCGAGAGGGGGCACGGGGGGATAATGGGGGGATACAGGGGGGACATGGGGGGACACAGGGGGAAACAGGAGAGGATATGGGGGGATACCGGGGGGCGAACAGGGGAGGACACAGGGGGAAGAGGGGCGGAAACAGGAGGATATGGAGGGGGGGGGGGGGGAAATGGGGGGGATAATGGGAGGAGGGTGGGGGAAATGGGAGAATATGGGGGTGGGACAAGGGGGGGGATAATGGGGCGGAAATGGGGAGGAACACAGAGGGGGATATGGGGGGATACAGGGGGGACATGGGGGGATAATGTGGGGGACATGGGGGGATAAAGGGGGGGACATGAGGGGGACACTGGGGTAAGCAGGGGAGGATATGCGGGGGAAGTGGAGGGAGATGGGGGGGACATCGGGGGGAACATGGTGGGGGGATGAGGAGATAATGGGGGGACATGGGGGGAAACGGGAGGATATGGGGTTTGTGAAGGATTTGGTAAAAAGGAGCTCCGTTTCAGTTTTCCATTTCTCCTGCATCTCACATGTCATGGAACTTTGCTTCTTGGCATTTTTATTATCTTCTCTGTGGGTCAGCAATGCTCACTTACCCACAGTCCCAGTCTCTGTAGGGAAAGCTACCTGAGCTCCAAGGTGGTTGAAAGAGGATAAACTGGGTGGGGAAGCAGAAGAGCTGAGTATTCCTCCCTGCCTAAGATATATGTGGAAACCTGTGGGCTTTAATAAGAAATCCTGAAATCTCTTTGGAGCTGCCAGAAATGCAGGGAAGAAAATGAAAGCAGAATGTGCAGGTCCAAAGAAAGTCTCGTCAGGCATTGCAGGAGAGCAGTGTGGCTATTGCTGTCTCTGTTCCAGCCTGGGGTATGTGCAAGAAAACTTTCTGTGTGAGACAGTAGGGGCCATGTGGGAGAAGTTCTTGGGTGAGTGGTTGGTTCTCCCTGGGTGCTGCCCTGCAGGAGTTGGCCGGACCATCAGCCAGGCAGCACGTTGGGCTGATCTAGGAAGGACTGTCTGGGCTGGCTGGCTTGGCAAAAAAGCTAAACAATGCCAAAGCAACCCCAAAGACAAGTTGTTCTGTTGAGTGTCAAACAGTTTTTGTAATTGACTCTCACTGGACCATGGGAAGGCAAATGAGTTGCTGTGTTGAGATGGGAAGCAGCTTTCCAAATACTTTGTGTTCTCGGGCCATGCCAGCTGACTGGGCAAGTTTGTAACTTTCTTTTGATCTACTTGTGTTGAGCAAAGGGAAGTAATGTGTGCTCCTGGTTTCCTGAATTTAGGCTTATTAAATGCAGATTCTTCTGTGCCTTCACAGCAAAGCCCTTCAGGTTTGGGGTGCCCAGGCAGTGTGGCACAACTCGGTGTAAATAAAGTCAGAGAAAAGGTTAAGCTTTAGGAATCAAGGTGCTCCAAACCAATTCCAAAGCAGGAAATGTGGCTACTTCTCCCTTGAATGTATACTCATGTAATCAAAGTACAAGACTGGGAAGGGAAGGGAAGGAGGTTTTTAGCAGTAGGAACACAATTTGGTTTTGCCGTGTGAGCCTTTTGTTCCCCAAAGATAAATGATAGAAACAAACAGTGCTGAATCATGACCGGCATTTTACCTTGTGTTGTAACAGCCCCTCAGTGTTGCTGTTTCATAGAACACACAACATAGACTCCATGATTTTTTTTTCAGAAGGCCAAGAAATGACTATTTTATTAGGGATGGTTCTCCCTTCTATCCCATTTTACACAGTCCAATGTGTTTGGTGAAAGAAAAGCAAACCTCTTCACTCACATTGGTCAAACCAGAGGGACATCAAGAAGAAATCCCTCCTCCCAGAAGGAATGAATGACATAGATATTATTCCAAAAATGTTCCATCGTGTTTATCACACTTTCCTGGGATAGAACATCAGAAAACCAAACCATCAGGCCTGAAAGCAGACTACACCTCAAAGCTGAGGTTGGTGTAAAAGTATGCAATGAGAATCCACCTGAGCTGACAAGCAGGTGGATCAGTGACTCCACCGAGAGCTGATCCCCAAAGAAGGACACACTCGTGTCTCAGCTGTTTGAGATCTGATGGATATTTGAGGTAGGAAACATGTTTTACTGCTTTGTCTCTTGAAGCAGCATTGAACCTGTGTCAGGTAGCACATAGCAGCTCTGAGAGCTATCCTGAGCTTTACAAAGTGAGAAGGACAATGATGACACACTGTGCTTTCCTTTTTCTAACTGGGATCTGTGTTTAGACTGAGTTTATGAATTAACATCTGGGATTTAATTACCACACACAAGGAAAGTCTCACTCCATAAGGCAAACCTGCAGTAAAACAAAGGGAACTGTATTTAGTTAAAACATTTGACTGGGTTCCAACTTGTGTGTGTTGCACTTTGAGCCTGGCACTGCAGCTGATATAAGGTAAATGAAGTACT